>JBAWJQ010006679.1:0-313175 GCA_037783105.1 Bactrocera zonata
AAAACGAAATCGAATACCTTGGGTTTATTGTATCAAGAGGAGGCATTGAAACATGTCCGGATAAAGTCCATACGATGTTAAACTTCCAAGCCCAAAAAAATTTATTCAGTCTAAGGTCATTCTTAGGACCGGCAAGCTATTATAGGTGCTTCACTAAAGACTTTGCTAGCATAGCCACACCTTTAACAGACATTCTAAAAGGTGAAAATGGAAGAGTCAGTGCTTATCAATCAAAGAAAGTAAATGTCACACTAGATTCAATACAGTACCAAGCTTTTGATACTTTGAAACGTATCATGATATCGGAAGATGTAATGCTCGCTCACCCCGATTTGAAGGGAAATGAACATAATTTTGCAACAAACGAGAGGGAACTTTTGGCATAGTATGAGCATTGAAAAACCTTAGAAACTATCTCTATGGTGTAAGCCACGTAAACATTTTCACAGACCACCAACCACTAACGTTTGCAGTTTCAGATAAAAACCCAAATGCAAAAATCAAACGTTGGAAGGCATTTATTGATAAACCAGGAAAAGAGAATAATGTGGCCGATGCTTTGTTCCGGCGGCAGATTAATAGTTATGATATCAACTTCACCATCACACAAAATATTAATATAAACATACATGTAAGTCTGTTTACATACATACATACATGTACATTTAAACATACTTACGTCATTAATACATAAGTTATGATATCCACTTCACCATCACACAAAATATTAATATATATATATGTTTACATACATACATACATGTACACTTAAACATACTTACGTCATTAATACATAAATTAAAATAAACTAAGTTCTTTTATTGTTTTCCACTTAATTGTGGGCAACGTATTTTTCATAAGAGGCATCGAACTCTTTAATTTTAATATTAAGAATTATATCGAATTTCATTTGTTTATAAAATAGTCAAAATTGCATTGACAATATTTGTAACATAAATTCTAAAGAATTTTAAGTGCATTTCCGCTTTGCTTCAAGTATGTTTTACGATCGACATTCTTAAGAGGTGTTGCACTTATTGATTTTGCTGATAAGAATTCTTTGGAATTTCAATTGTATTTTACTTTCTGTCTTTACTATTGATTTTGTATTTAAGATTAAGAATTTTTGTAAACTAACTCAGTCATATTCTTTGATTCAATAAAGCAAGAGCTACATACTCTTGGAAGAAATATTTTAATTAATGTTTTAATTGGCGACGAGGATGGGATACGCGGAAAAGTATCTTTCAAGAATCAAAGACTTTTTTTTACTTCAATAATTAACGCGTACCAAAAAAAAAAATTAAAATTAAATTTTTTTTTTTACAAAAAAAAAATGTATAAAAAAAAAAAAACTTCTTAAAGAATTAAGGCAGTAAAGCATCCTATCCTTAAAGAATTAAGGTAGTAAAAAAACAAAAAAAAAAAAAATCTTAGTGAACAAACCAACAATTAACAAAAAAATCCTGTATAAAGTGAGTAATTTGCACGAAATTCCTACAAGAAGAAGACAACATTTACGAAAAATCCTGGAAATATTTGCACGAAATCCCTACAAGAAGAAGACAACATTTACGAAAAATCCTGCATAAAGTAAGTTATTTGCATAGATTATAAATATAAGTTTTACAAAATTATTGTTACAAAAAAAAAATTATTTTGAAAAACAAAAAAAAAAAGAGAGAACCAGTAAGGTTATTATGCGAAATTGCAAAGTGAAATTTTAAGCGTTACATATATAAATTCATTATATTTTTAATCATGACCCAAGTACCTTCTGTTACCCTTGACCCTATCAAATACCTCAAAACATTACCTGAATTTAACGGAACACGACATGACCTTTACAACTTTACTACTCTTATAGATAGAATACACCCTTTACTAACGCAATATGACCAAACGTCCCAACTTCTCTTCTCCGATATAATAAAAAGTAGGTTACAAGGTAGAGCTAGGGAAATAATAGAAATAAATTTTCATGTACAGTCGTGGGCGGATATTAAGAATGTCCTTATAAATAATTTTGGAGAAAAATTGAGCGTAGAAGAACTTTATGATAATATGAGAGCAGTAGTATTCAGAACAAACACTACAGAATTCTATAATGAAATAAAGGATAAGCTACGGAGATTAAATAATAAAACAAATTTAATAATGGGAGAAAATACTGGCACATCCGAAATAGCCAGAAATAACATGAAATCAGCGCTTAACATTTTTAAAGGAAAAATTCCCGAACCAATGAAGACTATATTGATTTGTAGAAATCCAAACACGCTGGAGGAAGCGATGGAAATTCTTTTCCAAGTAGGCTATGCATATAATGGAAACAAGACCAAACAAATCGAAGATGAGCCACGAAATAGAAATTTTAATAAACAAAACTATAAAAAGGATAACAGAAATAATTCTAATTCACAAAGACCAAAATCAAATTTTCAATACAGACATAATTTTAATTCTAATAATCATAATAGACAAAATATCCAATATAAGCCTAATTATAATTCGCAAGAAAATTATCCTAGACAAAATTTTCAATATAGGCCTAACAATAAATCAAACCAACAAAGAAATCTTTATGGTTCTTATAACACACCCAATATAAGTCACCAGCAAAATAATCAACCAGAACCTATGGACGTAAATATTTTCCAAAAACAACCAACATACGAAAATTTTCAATTTCCAGCCTCACGGGAAAATTACCACATATAACAATAAAATCTAAATTAGGCTACTTAAAATTTTTAATTGATACAGGAGCTTCACATTCAATTATTAATCCAAACATATGCCACCCAAAATGGAATATACCAACGAATGAAATAACTGTTAAAACTCTACAACATATAATTAAAATAAATAAAGAGGTTCGTATCCCTCTTTTTGAAGAACTAGGTAGTAAGGACGTATCAATTGAATTTTTTATTTGTAACTTCCATGATTTTTACGATGGATTGAGAGGAAATAATATTTTAAAGCCATTAGGAGCAATAATAAATATAAACGACGACGTAATCATTATAGGTGAAAATAAAATACCTTTAATATATGGAGATCAACAAATGGTACATCATTTTGGAAAACCAGGAATATATCAAGTTGAATTACCAGTAGAGTACAAAGAAGGATTAGTGTACAAAAACCAAGAATTTTCAAACGATAAAAGTGTAGAGATATTAGAAGGCATATATGAAGCAGATAACTTTAAAATTAACGCTACAATAAATTTTAGTGGAGACACCCCAAATATAATAAAATTTTCACCTCTTAAAAATGAAAACGCTAATACAAAAAATTTTTGCATATATAATGTAGGAGAAGAAACCCAACAACTTCCAATTTCGGAACAAATAAGAGTTGAACACCTCAATAGCGGAGAAAAAGAAAAAATATTACAATTAATAAACAAATTTAAAAAAATATTTTATTCAGAAAATAGTGATTTAACTTTTACCAATGCAATAAAGCATGAAATAAGGACTGTGAATAACATTCCAATTAATACAAAAACTTATCGATACCCATACATTCATAAGGAAGAAGTGGGTAGACAAATTAAAGAAATGTTGAATGCCGGGATAATCAGACCCAGCCATTCACCATATTCAGCTCCAGTATGGATTGTACCGAAAAAACTGGATACAAGTGGAAAGAAAAAATGGAGATTGGTGATTGACTATCGTAAGCTTAACGAAGTCACCATTGATGATAAATAATAATGTCCTAGGTGATTTTATTAATAAAATTTGTCTCGTATACCTCGATGACATAATAATATTCTCAACCTCACTTCAGGAACATTTGGAATCTATAACAAAAGTATTTAATTGTTTGAAAGAAGTAAATTTAAAGATCCAGTTAGATAAAAGCGAATTTATGAAAAGAGAAACTAGTTTTTTAGGGCATATAGTAACTGAATCAGGAATAAAACCAAACCCAAATAAAATTTTATGCGTACAAAAATTTCCATTACCAACAACCCAAAAACAAATTAAGCAATTCTTAGGTCTCGCAGGATATTACCGCAAATTTATTAAAGACTATTCGAAAATCGCACGACCAATCACAAAGTATTTAAAGAAAGACGCTAAAATCGATGTTAAGGATCCTGATTATAAAGAAAGTTTTGATACTCTAAAAAAATTATTAACTAATTCCCCTGTCTTGGCATATCCAGACTTCAATAAAAAATTTGTTTTGCAAACGGATGCAAGCAACTTTGCAGTGGGAGCAGTGCTGTCCCAAGATGAACATCCTTTTTGTTTTGCTAGTAGAACACTTAATGATCATGAGCAAAACTATAGTACTATAGAAAAAGAATTACTAGCAATTGTATGGGCTACTCAACAATTGAGACCATATTTGTTCGGCAGGCGATTTCTGAAAGAAACGGATCATAGACCCTAACGTGGCTATTTTCTATTAAAGAGCCGAATTCTAAACTGGTCCGATGGAGACTTCGTTTACAAGAATATGATTATGAAATAAAATATAAAAAAGGAGTTTTAAATGGTAATGCAGATGCCTCATCAAGAGTTGAAATAAATATTAATGAAGAAACCCAAAATACTGAAATGGATGAAACTGCCGAGATGACTCAGAATGAAAATATCATTTTAGAAACTAATTTCCCAATAAATTTCTATCGACGGCAAATAATTTTTAATAAAACTGTATCGGGATCACTAAAAATAAAAAACGAAAATATTTTTAAAAATAAAAGAAAAACAATAACTGCAAAAATATTCGACGAACAAACACTTATCACCATAATAAAAAACCATTTTAATCCTAATAAGACTAATGCCATATTAATTACAGGGGAATCTTTATTTAATATTTTCAAAGAAACAGTCAAGAAATATTTTAACGAAAATAGGCAATTCAAAATCATTAGATGTAAAAAGCTACTAGAAGATATCACAGATGAAAATCAGTTAACAGAAAAAATTGAAAAAGAACACAAACGAAATAATCACAGAGGAATAAATGAAAACTTTGCTGAATTGAAAACAATAATCTATCACCCCCAGCTAAGAATACGAATAACCAAATATATAACTAACTGCGATATTTGTAACAAGGAAAAATACGACAGGCACCCAATTAAACTGAAGGACACGGAAATTATTGAAAATTACTTAAGAGTAATACATATTATTAACACTACTCAATACTTTGAAACAGTAAATATTTTACAAGACAATATACATAGACTTTCGGACACATATACAAATGTTACTCCTCTATTAGGAAGCGTTAACAAAAGCATGGACATATGTAGGACAAAAATTAAAAACTTAATTCCTTAGACAGAAACGAGGACTAATAAACGCAATAGGGAAAGGACTTAAATTTGTAGTAGGGACAATGGATAGTGATGACGAAAAAGAAATTATGGACAAAATTCAAACTCTAGAAAAAAGTAAGACTGAAACACTGACCGCCCTAAATGAAATGAATTATCTGGGGAGTTCCATAGAGAACAAAATATTAAATATCACAAACCATATTAACAAACAATAGAAAACTATTCAAAAATATATAAATAAGTTTAAAACCGAAATCCAAAACAAAATTCTCAATTTAGAAGACGAAACAAATTTTCTCGAAAATATTTTTCAGATTAATAACGATGTCAATTTGTTAATAGACCACGTAAATGAAATAGGACTTTTAATTCAAAACTAGGAATAATTCCATCAGACATATTGACAACTGAAGAATTCAATTTTATTAACCAAACAGAATCTTACCTACACACAAAAGTATCCGTTACATATAAAGAAAAGTTAGTAGTTTTGACATTGAGCATCCCAAAATTTTTAAATGAAACATTCGCTGAAGTTGTATTTGAACCACTACCAAACATCCAAAATAAAACTGTAGTTTTAAACGAAAATACTGTCTTAATATATAAAAATGAAATATATGAACCGAACACTTTAGAATATAAGAAATTAACAAAGATAAATGATAACTGCTTAACAAACATTTTAAAAAATTTAGAACCTAATTGTAATATCACTACAATGAAAAACCAAGAAGAAAAAGAAATTTATCCAGGCTTACTTATATTTAAGAATTACCATGATAAAATTATTACCAATTGTGAAAAACCACGAATATTTGAAAATTTAAAAACATTTTTGATAAAATATGAAAATTGCTTTGTAGAAACTAATTTAAAAATCTATGAAAACTATAAAATAAATGTAAAAGAAATGTTTATCCTAAACAAACTAGCATTAAGAGTTAAAGAAAATAATATATCGCTCCCGAATTTAAATCTTAACGAAATACATTTTAACAAAGCAATAAAAGCTGTAAAACATAATCTTTCTAGAAATGCTATAATTAACAACGGAAGTAATATAGGAATTCTAATTATTTTTATCTGTACTATCATTATAATCTGTATAAAAAACAATAACAGAACTTATGTAATCTCTTCGTCGGAGCCTCAGGCTAACGGTGGGGGAGTTATGATATCCACTTCACCATCACACAAAATATTAATATAAACATACATGTATGTCTGTTTACATACATACATACATGTACACTTAAACATACTTACGTCATTAATACATAAATTAAAATAAACTAAGTTCTTTTATTGTTTTCCTCTTAATTGTGGGCAACGTATTTTTCATAAGAGGCATCGAACTCTTTAATTTTAATATTAAGAATTATATCGAATTTCATTTGTTTATAAAATAGTCAAAATTGCATTGACAATATTTGTAACCAAAATTCTAAAGAATTTTAAGTGCATTTCCGCTTTGCTTCAAGTATGTTTTACGATCGACATTCTTAAGAGGCGTTGCACTTACATATGTACATATGTATGCTTTTATATTTGCACGTGCAGATATGAATGTACATATGTATATATGCATTCAGAAATTTTATCATTTATCAATACACTATCATCAGCGCGCTTTAATGTATATGAACATACATATTTGCATGTGTGTGACATTGCCGTATAATGCATACACAAACCAACATAAGTAAGAATATGATATTTATATTTATATGTGTTCACATGTAAATATATTACCCACAAAAACTACAAATACTACAAATGTACAAAAACAACAATCGTCACAAATAGCATCATGCATTATGTCTCTGCACATGCTCATATCATAATCTTATTATCTGCTCATATAATTGCATGTATACGCATGTGCGCGTTCAGAAATTCAAATCATGATTTTATCACTTATCAATATATTATACTATGTATGTGCGGGCATTGATCTGCATGTTCATACATTCATATACACTTATATGTACATACATATATTTGTATACACTTCCGAACAAATAATGCACAAGCATACAAACATACATATGCGTACACATGTGAATATGTCACCAACAAAAAATTGAAGCATTGTTCTACAAAAACAACAATTGTCTAAATAGCAGAAGCATCACAAGTCAATATGGCAGCCGAATTGGCGAAGCCCAAATGTAGTAAATTTTAAAACAAAAACGATTCCATTCATAAACGTAGGCGCATATGCCACAAGCGACCTCGCTTCATTCATATAAACAGACGCCGTAACATCTCCCCGAGCATGCCTTTCCCTAAAAGCGTTTTTTCGCGACGATGGCAAAAGCTAAAAATCATAAATTGAACAACTTTCTGATGCTTCTTCACAGAAAGAAGCGAGAAAAGTGGCAATATAGCTTTTGTCGATTTACAATATTTGTCAATTCTAAAATAAATATTTTTCCGTGGCTCCCAAAAATCTGCGTCGATATGTATGCAAGCTCATACATATGCATACATAATTACGCTAGTTTGTTTGCGAAGCTGTTCCAGCAGCAAGGAAAGCGGTAACAATCGGCGATCCATTGTGTATTTCTTTCATGCATAACCAAACCATAATTAGGACAACGCAATAAAGGCGTCAATGGTGGTACTGGTGGTAAGCGCTTGAAAGCCACGATGAGTGCACGGGTTCGAATCACGACAGAATTTATTTTTAATTTTTGCCTTTTATTTTATGACAAAAGCTAAAAATCATAAATTGAACATCTTCTGGTGTTTGTTCTAAGAAAGAAGTGAGAAAAGTGGCAACATAGGAGTTGTCGATTTATAATATTTGTCTAAAATATTTTTCCGTGACGAAAATCTGCGTCGATGTGTCTTCATGCTCATACATACATACTTACGCACGTTGGAAGGCGAAGCTGCTACAAGGGCAAGGGAAGCGGTGACAATCGGCGGCCATTCGTTTATTTTTTTCGGCACAGCTTGGATTTTTTACCAATGTTGTGACAAAGGAGATGCGAAAAGATGCGTGCGGCACTTGTTATTATGAATGTATGTATGTACATTAGGGTGGCCCTTAGTTGTATGGAGGAAAAAAAAAGTTTCTGGATTCTCGACCGCACCCCCTAGAAATATGCGAATAGCCCAAAAACTAATATATACAAAGTTTTGGGTCAATCAAAAAAGGTTTAGAGGTTGCGCAAGGAGCTTGAAATCCTGAAAAATTAAGAATTTTTGCCATTTTTATGTCTCAGACTTCCATATTTCAAAGCCACAATATCCCTTACTGGTTTTCCATACCGTAATAAGATCTGCATTTTATTACCTTTCTAAAATTACCACAATCTTAAAAATCGGTCGATTGATGATAGAGTTACAGAAATACAAATATGAAAGTAAATTAAATGTGATACACGTGCATTCTCAAGCGTCGCATGCTCGTGATATACCGTTATAACGGTTCTAATGTCATTAAAATTTATATTCTGTATTGCTAAAAGCTAGTGTGCTAACGTAGTCGCAAAAGTGAGTACAGAGAAATCATGGCGTGTAGACAATTTAATTTGCAAAATATTATAAAAATGAGTGAATATAATTTTCGGTCGAAAATTTACTTAATTGGAACGTCAAGCTCTCAAATTCTTGGTGCGAAACTACCGTCAAATAAACAAGTGTTGTCAGTTTTTTTTTCATAATCATAACAAAGTGAAATTATCAATTCGTAAGAGTGCTAGATTGACTATAAAAGAAGTGTCCGTATTTTGGAGAAAAGCAAGAATTCCAATTAAAGATGAAAAACACAAGTTTGACAAGTTGGAAAATATGCATAGAGAATGGCAAGCTAACAAAAAGTAAAGCAATTTAGTGAAATGTTAGATGATTTATTTGATATTGCTCATGCTAATGCATTACAACTAATTGAAATTGACACCGACAAAAAGTTTTTGATAAATCAACGAAAAAAGGGGCGACCAGGATGTTTTGGTGTTGTTGATACCAAAACTGCCCAGAAAGAGAAAAGGAAGGCAGCGATTTTAGAAGAACAAATGAGAAGAAAGATACGAGTGGTAGACAATATGAAAACCGAAATTGAGGCAATTAACACAGAAGGTATGTATTTGAATGAAACTGTAATTTGAATGGGGTGACATTTACATATGTATTTGTAGCAGGAGAATTGTCTTCAGACAGTGATGATGTGCATACAAGTTTGGAAAGTGAGATGGAAGAAGATTTTCATCCATCATGCTCCACTTCCATGAAAAATCGAGGAACGAAGTACGTCTTCACTGAAAGAGTCGTATCTGCCCTAGATAAATGCAAAATTAGTGATCGTTCAGCAATGCATATTGTCACTGCCGTTGCTGAAGCACTAGGACATAATACAAATGAACTCATAATAAACTGTACGTCATTGCAGCGCCAAAGGCATTTAAATCAGTTAAAAAAGCAGAAAACAACAAAGAAAACCTCAAGGTAAGTCGTGTACGGATTAGATCATTGAATCGCGGTATTCGGGTAATAAAACTCTCAAACAAATTTTCTTACATATGTATATCCCTTGAAATTTTTTTTTTTTTAAATATACATTACATCTATATTGCACTTAAAAGAACAAATTTTGAATGATACATTTTTTTAAATAGATACACTGTGCCACTTTGCATTGGGATGGAAAACTCCTTCCGGAAATAACAGGTCGAGAAAAGGTGGAACGACTTCCAGTTGTTGTTACTGACAGCAATGGCGAACACTTAATAGGGGGTCCAAAACTATATGCTGCAACGGGCTCAGAAATAGCTGATACGCTGTACGGACTGATATTTGAATGGAACTTGAAGGATCATATTGTGGCCTGTTGTTTTGATACGACATCGACTAACACGCGCGTAATAAAAGGAGCTGCAACATTGTTAGAAAAAAAACTTGAGCGAAAGCTTTTGTATCTACCTTGTCGGCATCATATATGTATATGAAATATTGCTGAGAGGGGTTTTCGAGTGTTATTTTCCCGTAAATACAAGTAAAGACGTCCAATTGTTTCGCCGGTTGGGAAAATATTGATAAAAACAATTTTAAAGACTTGCTACAAAACAATGAATTAAAATTACGTTTGAATGATAACTTAGATACTATTTTAAATTTTTGTAAGGAAGAGATGAAAAAGAAAATAGTTAGAGATGACTATAGGGAATTATTGGAATTGATATCTATATGTCTAGGAGTAAATAACGGCATAAAATTTCGTGTACCAGGTCCCACTCATCATGCGCGGTGGATGTCTAAGGCATTATATTGCTTAAAGATCTATTTATTTCGTGAACAGTTCAAACTAACGGAATATGAAGAGAATTCGTTAGCAAGTATATGCGCATTTATTATAAGATTCTACGTTAAGCTTTGGTTTAACTGCACCAATCCGTCTAAAGCACCTCTTCAAGACTTATCTTTTATTAAAGAAATTCACGAGTATAGAAATGTTAATAAAAAAATCTCTGAAATTGCAATAAAAAAATTTTGTAAACACCTCTGGTACCTGTCTGAAGAATGTATTGCATTGACATTATTCGACGATGACGTTTCTTATGCCATGAAACGAAATATTGTGGAAAAAATTAAAAACATCGACAACTGCGACAAGGAAACGGAAAATTTAAAGAGGGTATACGTAAGATCCAGTGAAATCAATGAATTTATAAGAAAGGACTACATGATTTTGTAACAGCAAATACAATTAAATTTTTTTTGTACAGTTTGGGATTTCACCTCAATTTCTGCAGGTAGATCCACTTTATTGGAGGGATACAGAAACCTATCAAAAAGCTAAGGATATTGTTATAAATATAAATGTGGTCAACGACACAGCAGAACGTGGAGTAAAACTTATGGAAGAATATAATAGAATACTAACAAATGACGAACAAGAAAAACAATATTTGTCACAAGTTGTAACTGATAATAAAAAACAATTTGATTCACATAATAAATCATCTTTAATTAGATCATAAGAAATAATATTATATTTTTTATTATTGCAAGTTAAATTACCTTTCGCACATAACAAATGAAGTAGGGTAGACTAAATTTAAGAAAATGTAAAAATTCGTAATTTTTCAGGATTTCAAGCTCCTTGCGCAACCTCTAAATCTTTTTTGATTGACCTAAAACTTTGTATATACTAGTTTTTTGGCTATTCTCATATTTCTAGGGGGTGCGATCGAGAATCGGAATACTTTGGAAAATAAGGGCCACCCTAATGTACATACATACATATACTGCATATTTCGTCGTTAAATTTGGCGCAATTCCTCCATGAAAACATACATATGTATATATGTATATCAAAAAAATCTAATATGCAAATACTCAGCCAAAAAGAGCATGCATATATTGTAAATATATTTTCATAACTTCTTCATTGGCTGTCTCTTATTTGTATATAAGCATTATTTTTCTCATTAACACTGAAAATGCTCAATTCTGCTATTTTCGACGCTCCTGTTAAATATTGGTGAAATCCGCTTATAGAAAAGAGTACCCCTGATTTTGTGGTGAAATCCACTAATAGAAAAGAATACCCCTCCAAAAAATGAAATATCGTAAGTTTGGCAACGCGGTGAACCTTCTCTATATTGTACGTTCTCTGTTTTAAGTCCTACTTACTAACGCATGAACTGACTTGGCGCATTCTGATTGGTCCAATTGGGAAACCGGGAGCAATTAGTCTCTTTAGCAAAGTAGGCAAAGGGAAAAACGATACCGTCGATAACGTTCAGAGGGTGCAGTTGAGACTAAATTTTGTAATTAACCTTTTGATTTATGCTTTTTTTTAACATTTGAATTAATGTTTGAATTAACATTTGAATTCAGTATTAAATATTATTTCCGTTAATTGCAAAAAAATTCTCACATTTTTTATTAACACTTTATAATAAAAATGGCAAACTTTTTTTACGATACGATATATCTTTCACTTTCTCGTTCTTTAACTGCACGTTGTTTTAGAGTTACCGAATGTTTATTTTACAATGTTAAAGTTTTGATCTTTTTATTTTACACGATAAACACGATAAACGAGTTGTCAAAAAAGTCTTGCAGTATTTTTATTGAATCAATTCGTGTGACACCCATACATCGAGCTTCTTAGTGACTCCAAGCTTCTTCAAATGGTTTATAACGGTTTGATGACTACTATGCCGGTCTCTTTCGACCAATTCAGCGATTTTATCGTAATTTTCGACGACGGGCCTTCCGGAGCGTGGCGCATCTTCGACCACCTCTACACCAGAACGAAAACGTTGAAATCATCGTTGTGCAGTGGAAACGGAAACTGTATGGGGTCCATAAACTGCACAAATTTTATTGGAGGCTTGAGATGCATTTTTGCCTTTATCGTAGTAGTACTGTAAAATATGCCGTATTTTCTCTTTATTTTGTTCCATGTTTGCGACGCTATAACTCACGAACGACTTAAAAGAAACGACAATCAATCAAACACGTGTTAGCACGTGAAAGGAGCTTTCTAAAAATACCCGATGACCCGATGCGACGAATAAAACTAGAGCTACGCGCTTTCAGCGCCAACTAGCGAAAATACCGCAAGACTTTTTTGACAACCTAATACGAATACATTTTTTTCCACGATGTCACTTTTCCATTTCCACGTGCTTTCACTACCACGTCGTTTTGAGTTACCGAATGTACGATGTTAAGGTTTGAATCTTTTTCACGATATTAAATTTGATCTTTTTGTTTCATAGTATGTAAATTTTGCCTTCACGACACGGTTTTTTTTTGTTTTTTCTTTCACTACTACGTTGTTTATGGTTATGGTGTTGAAGTTTAGATCTTTCTTTTTGTTTTGAACGATATACAATTTTTTTCACTATACTGTGTTTTTTACTAGCTTGAAAAACTACTTTATTTAAAATGTATCAAAATGAATTTTTTTTGCATAAAAAATTTATTAATATTAGGTCTACAACTTTGCTTCCGCCGTTTCCCAATAGATGTCTCTAGGGTCAAGTTCTGGCCGATTAAATCGTTTTATATCGATCTTGAACATTTGTGTCAACATTAACCCAACAAAATATTTGTAGAGATCTGTTTGCATCCCAAACTTATTCTCAACTGAAAATGTCACTTTTTGAGCCAAATTCTCGACATTTGCGGGAAATTTTGCCTTTCTTTTTTAATTCCAGGAAAAGTGCGGCTGAGGACCCGTCTACGCTTTACTGAGGCTGACACATACATACATAGATAATACTATTACTCTACTACTACTATCTATATGATTTCTATTAGATATTAAAAAATATAGAATTTTTGTAAAGCAACTTGTTAGTTTACAAAAAATGGATCATAAAGCATTTCGTGTGTTAATTAAGCATTGCTTTGTGAGGGAATATGGGAAAACACTTTTGAACCGTTTTTATACAATAAAGCCTTAAATTTACAAAAAAACGGCGGAAGCAAAGTTGTAGACCTAATAATTTTTTTTTTTTTTTCATTAGCCACCAACTGTTTAGTTCATCTAGATTTCCGAACAATTACCACTACGTCGCAGCTTCAATTTTATTAATTTATTTTTTTTTTTGTAGTTTATTTTTGGCCTTTACACGATTGTGTGAATTTAAAAAAAGGTACAGCCTGACACGTAGTTCAGGGTATTTTGGATGAATAAGTGCTTTTTTGTTTAGGATATTTTGAACAGATCCTACCGACTGCGCGGGAAAAATTATTTATTTTTTTAGTAAAACACTTTCCTTTAATTTTGGTATAAAAATGCGTTTTTACTTTATTTAATAAAGATTAAATTAACAAAATGAATTATGAGTTAAACTGATTGAACGATTTTTTAAAAGACGGGTGGTTGGTAAGCGAGGTGACAACTCCTAATGACAGGAATAAAGGGATGTTTAACTTATTCTAGTGTGAGAGCGCCTCAAAATAAGCGTTTTTTATAACATTTTCCATTGTAGCCAGATCAGAAAAAAGCTATTTTCTGGGCATTTTAAATAAAACACCACCTATGAGGTATGCAAAAGGGCGCGTTACCGAAGTTATTTTTGGGTGCTCGGTTCTCCAGTAGACCTATATCACCATTAAAAATTTACTTACATAAAAAAATGAAAAAAAAAACAAAACGACAACAATTCATATATAATAGTATAAAAAAAAATAACAAAAACAATATCACTTCATATCAGAGTATATTAATATAATACTTAAAACTATAAACATAAATATACATATGTATATACAAATGCCAATATTTACACCCCAAATTCTAATTTTAATTAAAAACTTTCTTTATCGTTCTAACTAAAGAGCCTCTTAATGCGAATCTGCTTAAAATGTTTATTTTAGTATTAAATGTTTAACTCATTGCAACCACTAAAAAGGGAAGATAAAAACTACAAATGTGAAACACACAGAATTTTATTCTTAAAATTGGGTAGAGATAAATCTTTATTTAAAAATTTTATTACAAAATAAATTCTAATTCTAATAAATAGAGCAATAACTACCTTTGGGTCACAGTCTTCACAACACAAGAAGGCCCTAATATCTTTTAATTTAACAAAAAGAATTTCTCCTAATCCTATTTTATGACAATTTCTGTCAAATTCCTCAACAAATTTTATTTCTAAAATATTAATAAATGCAACAAATTCTTGAGGCGGCTTCACTAAATTGCATTTATCGATCTGGTTTTGGAATATAAAGATGAATTCATCAGAAGGAATTTCATCTCCTAAAGGAAAGGAGGCATATGTACATTTTAAAAATTTTCAAATAAAGGTAGCCGCAAAAATAACTAAAAGCATTTTCCTTTAAAAAGTTAATTTCTAAACTACTATCTAAAGTAATGAATCTAACAATGGAGTGTTCGGCCGTGGTAAACGCTGAAGATCCTGCCAAGAAAGGTCTCTTAAAACGGAATCATTGCACACATTAAGAAGAACATTATGGCTATGTTCTAAAATAACTGTGGCTTCGGCTTCTAAAAGCAGCTCACAGTTACCTTTTGTTACGATATTTACGTAACGTAAACCCCACGACTTCCTAAATAAACCAGAGAACATGAAAGGTGTAACTTTAGTACCTCCCCTACTTCTAATCTGACCAAAAAAATGTTCTAAGCTGTCCTGACATAGTCGTCTTGTCTTCAGGTAAGGAAATCCTGTGTGTGACAGCAGCCGCCACAATCGTCTTAAACTATTAATATTAATTAACCACCCCTTGATAAAATTGAAATTATTTCTTGTATTGTTTCCTAACTCATCTACGACCCGAATTGTTTTCAAAACTTTTTCTGCCTCATCTAAAAACTGGTTTTGCTCTGGGGAACTTATAAAAACTTTTTTAGTGGGTACAGTGGCCTCAGTGAAACTACTATTAAAGATATCGAATAATTTATTGAAAAAAGAAACAAAATCCGCGGTATTAATAAAGCTTATACTATTTGAGCTTAAGGCTCCCGAGCTGTAAAAAGAAAGCATACCTGAAGCGATCGTATTACTTAACGCTTGAGACGCGAACTTAACTTTCATTTTTTGAAAGGTATTGGGGTAAATATGAGCATCGGTTACTTTATGCGCACACCGATAACTCGACTTAGAGTCCTGTTTATAAAAGTGGACTATATCTGACCAACATACGCGACTATTTTTAAAATCAACTTTATTTTTCATATTTTGTAAGCAGTTTCCACGACATTTCAATAAATGGGGGCTATCGTAAAAAAACCATATTTCTTTACCACCAACTTTAAAAATAGGCCGTGACATTGAAACGCTTAACAAATTAGCTAAATTTTGAAAATTGGTACCCTGGTCACAAAAAAAAATGGCAAGGAACTAGCCCTATATTTTGAAGTTGGGTAATGGCTTCAAGAATATATTTCTTGAGGACATCCCCTTTATATGAGCCTCTAATAAAAAAAATAAGCTAACGGGTGGGACCAAGGTTCCCCACCTATACCTTGCACCATTATTGGTTATTGCAGTTGTGGCTATTCTTGATGCGCTTTCATCGCCATAATCTTCAACACCTATCACCCTGTCAAATTTTCTATCATACTGCAAATGACATTTTAGTGACATTTCATCACAAGAACTTTTGTTCGAAAGAAAATCCCTTACTCCTAATTTGTAAAGACTTTATTCTGCTTTGGGTGCAACCTGGGAAACGAGGCCAATCTACGACAAAATTATGTAACGTAATTTCCGAGGGAAAACTAAGTTGGTGCTTTAGGTAGCGGTAAGCGATTGGTGACAAAAAAATACACCCAAAGCTAAAGTTTTAAGAGAAGTATCATATCGCCGACCGTGACTTCGGGGATTACTATTTAAAAAACTACTCCTAATACAAGATTCTAACTGAGTAGGAACTTTGCTGCAAACTATCTCAAGAGGATCTGACTCTTCCCTAAATGAACTACTTCTTAACATTTCCCTACATCTTTCTAATTCAGTTGCCATTTGAACCAAATGAGCTTTTAAACTCCTATTCTCCTGTTCTTTTTCGTCAAATTTTATTTTTGAAATCCTATTCTCTTCTCTCAATTTTTTTTCTATCTGTCCCTGCTGTCAGACCCCTACCTGTTTGCGCGACTTTTTCACTGCTCTTTAGTAGCTCCTCCTCAAGAAGTGGCAGAGACTCTAAAATATTTTTGCGGTCTTCCCTTTCTAAAAGTGGAAGCAGCTACCTCGATGCATCGTTTGCATTTGAGGCAGATCATTTCATTTGGGGAAAAAAATCTTCAACGCCCAATTCAATTGTATTTTCAGAATTTGGGGCGTTAAATATTGGCTCATTAATTAAATTTAGGTCCGAAACAGCTCTCGCACGCAATTTTTTTGCGTTACGCATTTCATTGGAAAAATGCCGCTCGCATGCAAAAATGTGTTTAGGTGTTTTTTCACTCAGATCTTCAAAAACACCTAAACGTTTGAGCCAACATTTACGCCTATTAAAAGAAACAAAATAAAATACAAAAAGGTAAAAATTTAATTATAAAATACAATATGTATAATAATAATAATCGTGCAAAAAGTGTATATTTAATGAATATTTAAAGTACGACTTTTTTATAACTATCATAAATATTCAATTATAAATCGTTACTTTAGTAATAATTTATTTAATTAATTAACGGCAATGGCAATAAATTCACAGTTTCGCTCTGAACACGTAAAGCGCGACAGACTGCAAGCGACATCTGTCAAATATTAAAATACAAACGTTCTTATGGACACAGTTATGTCTTCGTGCAGCTGTCTCAATAACTGTGTCCTTAAGAACGTGTGTATTTTGATATTTGACAAATGTCGCTTGCAGTCTGTCGCGATCTACATGTTCAGCACATCATACTTAAAAATACCCGGAATTTCAATTTCACTATCCAAAATTTATATTTTAAATGCACAATCGAAACACTTATTTCATCAAAATTTTCCACTAAGTCACAAACACTTTTTGCACTACTTAACGTTGTTTACTCACCGTTCGAGATCCGTTCCACTGTTTGGAAAACTGAATATTCTGCCTCCCTCGCTGCAGCCAGCAACACATTTCTTCCAACTGCTGCTTGTTTTCGGCATTTTGTCTGTAAAATAAAGTATAAAAGTATTAAATAAATTTAAATTTATTTAATAAAAATTCAAATATACTCACATCTTTCAATCTGTGTGCTGTTTCGACTTCGGTATTCTTCGAAATAATGGCCGTTACAAATGGAGACAAAAAAATTTAAAAAGTCTCCATTCGAATAATAATTTGGTCGTCCCTCTTATCCAATTACTAAACGTCAAAACCTACTGAACTCGATAAGCTGTCAAAGTTTAGTAGGTTTTGACGTTTAGCAATTGCTCTCTCACTTCCAGTGAGAGAGGAGTTAAACATCTCTTTATCTCTGCCTAATGAATCAGGGATAATGGGATGTCCAACTTTTTCCAGTGTGAGAGCGCCTCAAAATAAGCGTTGTTTATAACATTTTCCATTATGGCCAGATCGAAAAAAATAAGAATTTTTGGCATTTTAAATTAAAACACTCAACATTTATTACGATTGCAAATTATTATGTATTGGATTTTTAATCTATGGCGAAGCTACTTAAATCCCTTTTTATGATTTTATGGTATATTAACACAACTGACTTTCGATCTTTCAATACTTAATAAGGTGAATTATGCGAGTTACTTCTCAATTAATAAATGTTTTTAGTCATTTGTAAATGAAAATTAATTCTATTATGTATCAAATTACAAAACGTTTCATGAAATATATTTAAATTCGCATTTTCTTTGATTTTCATTGCTTTAAATCTTTATTAGCGATCTTGAATGGCGGCAACAAATGCCTTCGTTCACATATATTTTTGGTATAATTTCGATCTGGCCGTTCCAGTCATTCCAATTGCAAAACGTCAAAATCTACCCAATCCAGGTAACTGTCAAAGTTCGGTAGGTGAGCGGTTGGGGATCTCTTTATCTCTGTAATGAATTCTAGAATAACGCTTACATCAAACATCACCGCTGTACGGGGCTGCTTAATGCTGAAATAGAATGCTGAAAGCGTGCTGAATAGAATTCTGAATTATAGTCTCCAATTCAACAATAGGATATGTCACTTGCACATGCTTTATGATATTTTTCGTCATAGCGGTTTGAACTTTTGAGTGTAACGTACTTATAATTTTTAATAATGGCAGGAAATTTATCAAGAAAAACAAGTGAAGTGTGGCAGATGTTTGAAGTTGTAGATAAAATATATGCAAAATGCAATATTTGCAATTCAAAAATTTCATATAAAACATCTCTAATAAATTTAAAGAAACATGTCCAATAAGTGGAAATACCAGCTCAAAAGATACATACATATGTAATAATAGAAACAACCAATGCATAATTCAAACCCCCTCTAACTCGGAAGCTCCAATAGATATTTATAATAAGCCAGGAACTTCGAGACAAATTGTTACGGTGGCAGAGGGAAGAGTTGAAAGAAAGACTTGAAGTTTGAGCCCGTTATAAGTTTAAAAATTACCAATAATCGCTTTTATTTTTAGCTACAACTTGTTTAAGGCAAACAAAATTAACGGCGGTTTTGACAGGACAAATATGTCTTCGAATAAAAAATAGGCAATTGATGACGCACTACCAATGTTTTTTATAAAAGATTCACAGCCATGTAGCATTGTAAAAATGATGGATTCTGCGAACTTGTAAAAGCACTAAACCCAGGATATCAGCTCCGTAGTCGCCATTCAATTTCTAGTATGAAACATGCCTTGCACAAAAGGTGAAAATGAGTGAAGGTTTCAAATTTTTCATAACAACAGATTGTTGAACATAGTGTAGTACCGTTAGCTTTATTGCCAACACAAGCTTATTTTCTGAATGCAAAATTAGATATATGCAATGTTCTATTGGAATATTGTGCAATGACTGAATCATACTTCAAAAAATTGGTTAAACAAGCCGTTAGCTACTTTAGGAAAAGTGTAGTTACAAATGAGAAATTTTTAACATTTCAACGAAATGCCTTGGTACAGCTAATAAAACTTTTTCAAAGTGTTCTACACTTGATGGAATTCTATTCTTAATATGATCGAGCGTTTCGTGCGAGTTGAAGAAGTTGTTAAAAGTACAATTGCACTCATAGAAAAAGACTTGCCACTAATTACTTCAGACGAATGGCTACTATTGAAACATCTGGTCTCTATCCTAAAGCCGTTCGAATGTGCAACTACTGAAATAAGCGGTCATATATATTGCACTGCTTCCATGATGATTCCTATAGTAAATGGGCTCTTGCAAGTTTTTAGTGATTTAACGAATGATGATAATTATACGGTGTTTATAAAAACGGTTATAACTACGTTGTTGAGAGGTTTAACTGAACGACTGGGAAACACGAAAAAGAGCAATATGCTGAAAATGACTACGTTTTTGGATCCGAAATTTACCTTTACCATTTGCCTTTTCTGAGCCTTAAATAGCAGATTTTGTAAAAAAACCGCATTACTGCCGAGGAAAGTCATGAAAACCAAAAGCAGAAAATGAGCAACTTACAGCCCCTGTACCTTCTGTGTCTAAACTCTCAGTATGGAGCAAATTAGATACAAATATTGCCACAAACAGACCTAAAGGTACGCATTTAGACGACGAAAAGGCTAAAATGCTATTATTTTTAAATACAAAGGTTCGAAACATGTAATAATTAGGGCAACCCAAAAATTGCATTTGCAAGTTGTTTGTCGTGATCGCAATTCTAATGCCAGTTAATTATAAATTCGTTTTGTAAATTTCTCTTTAATTTAAACTAAACTTGTTGTTGCAATTTTAGCAATAAATGCAATATTTTGCAAAAATTACTTTTTAGTGTCAATTTTGCAAATAAATACAATTTTATGAAGCAATTTGAACACTAAATGCAATTTTATGCAAAAATGCAATTTCAAGTAGCCATTTTCATAATTTCGATTACATTTGAAAAATTATCGATACACAAATTATCCTATGTCACATCTCTGTGACAGATGTTTTGAGGATTACCATATCTAACATAAATTTATATAGCGTGGCCGGGCATGTAGCTAATTTTTAGTTGCAGAGTCGAGTGAGGTAAATTTATTCAATTTCAATTAAACAAAGTGATTTATTTATTTTATTCTATAATTTAGATAATTCCGAAAGCAAAACAGCGAAAAACGGACAAATTAGCTTCTTATGTCGCGAAATATCCTGTTTTTAAAACTGATGGCGTCGTATTGTTTTGCAAAGCTTGCAACAAGTCTGTGTCGTCAGAAAGATTATACTCTTTGCAATCGCATGTTGCAAGTTTGGCACATAGTGAAGCGGAAAAAAATCATCAACAAGTACGCAGCCATTATTAACTCAAACCACAAGTTCCAATCAAAATCAGTTCGCGCAAGATTTATGCAAAGCATTAGTTGCATCGGACATTCCACTTTATAAATTAAGGAATGAAAACCTAAAAAGTTTTTTTGGAAAATATGTGGATTTAACTATTCCTTCTGAAACCTCCATGCGTAGAATAGTTGGTGAAATTTACACCAAAACTCTTGAAACCATAAGAATGCAAATAAAAAACAAATATTTGTGGATATCGATTGACGAGACAACCGACTCGTCTGGGAGATACATTGCTAACGTCGTCTGTAGCATATTGGATACGGATCCCGAAGAAGCCAAAAAACATTTTTTGGTGCATATAGCAGAGTTAGAGAAACCCGATCACGCTGCTATTGCTAGGTGAAAGCCGCGACTGCTTTGAAGATTTTCTATCCAAAGATGACGCATTTAACATGTCTCATTCATGGCCTCCACAGCGTATGCGAAAAGATTCGCGAGAGCAGTCCAAAAGTCGACCAATTAATCTCTAGCGTAAAAAAAATTTTTGTTAAGGCACCAAAAAGAGAGAATATATTTAAAGCCACTGAGACAGAGCTCGAATTGCCTCCAGAGCTTATTATCACTCGATGGGGTGCTTGGCTGGAGGCAGCTTTTTATTATGCGAAAAATTTCGAAAAAATTAAACGCATACTTTTGTTGCTCGATAAAACTGAATCAAAATTTATACAAATTGCCATTGATATTCTAAACGATGATGACGTCCGCCTC
Source organism: Bactrocera zonata (assembly GCA_037783105.1). NCBI lineage: Eukaryota > Metazoa > Arthropoda > Insecta > Diptera > Tephritidae > Bactrocera > Bactrocera zonata. The sequence goes on from JBAWJQ010006679.1 coordinate 21,955, forward strand.
AACTTAATTTCTATCTCAAGTAATTTCGGGTTTATACTCAAATCAATTAAAACTTTGGAATCAAACGGATTAGCTCTGCATACTCAACTTAGAGTAATATTGGAGGCCAAAGAATTACTTCAACAAAGTGATAATGATATTATAGTACAAAAATTTAATTCAATTTTAACAAAAAACAAAGGTTTTCCAATAATAAAAGAAATATCGAATCAAATTTCTGGAAAGAAGATTGGTGCTACGTTAAATTACGACATTGCAGAAATTTGCGCTTTTAGATTCGCACCCCTGACTTCAGTTGAAGTAGAAAGATCGTTTTCGATGTATAAATCTATTTTTCGCGACAATCGGCAAAGTTTTTTATTAAGTAATTTAATGCAAATGCTTGTGATTTATTCAAACAATAAGTCAAAAAATTAAAATATTTCTATTTCATTTTTAAATTCACAAGAAAAATCTGTGGTACTATGAATAAGTACTTTTTTAAGTTTATTTTTCTTTTTTACAACAAGAGAAACCTTTGGTACTATGAATACGTACTCTTTTAAGTTTTTTGTCTCTTTTATATACATATGTATTATAAAAATAAAATTTACATAAAACAATTTTATAAGGTTTTTTTAAAGTGCAATTTTAAGTGCAAAAACGCAATTTTTGGAGCAATTTTATTGCGCCAAAAATGAAATTTTCAGTGCAATTTTTGGGTTGCCCTGGTAATAATATAAGTTTAGTCGTTTTTGAAATCTTCTAGAAGTTTCAACCGTTTATGGAATAAAAAATAAGTTTAGACTACAAATTGAAATTCTTTTCATGGTTGCAAGATTCAAGCATTTAATCCGAATATCATTTAATTTAAAATTAAGAAATTCCCACCATTAATGTGCTCCTGAAAATATTAATAGAGGGTATTCAAAACATTCTGACGTTAGATTTTCCAAGTGCTATGATGACTGGAAAATTCGTTTGCATAAGTATTGCAGCGGGAGGGGTTACTTTGAAGGAGATGAAATGAACAAAATTCACCTTTCAATTTTATCACAGAGTAACATAAATTACAGTGATTTAAAAATTGCAATCACTGAAATCGCATATATCGAAAAATCGCAATACCGCTCATCACTAGTGTACTGGTGTACTGTCAACGAAGACATTACTCATTGCTTCATACTATCAAATTTTCAAAATATGGAGCAAAATCAATTTAAAAAAAAAACACGGGGTTATAGCCCTGACAGACGAGCAAACTTAAGCAACGCTAATGCGCATTGAAATTTTATGGTGACAGACGGCAGACTTGTGCATTAAGATAGCTGATTGTGAAATTTGTTGATTTATTAAAAAAAAGTGAAATAAAAATGAATAAGAGAAATTTTGGTAATGCGAAAAAGTTAAAAATATTGAAAAAATGGACAACAAACTGTGTGTTGTCTATTTTCTGCCATCTAAAAATATAAAAATTTGTTTTTGTTAATATACTTGCTCATAATTTAATTAGCAATATAAAACTGCTTACCTTTGATGCTATAAACGCAAAGAAGGCGGCAGACTTCAAACGACATCTGTCAAAAAATAGCAAAAAACGGCCATTTTTAGCAGTGTTTTTTTTTTTTTTACAATCTGTCGTAAGACAATAAGTAAATGTAATTCATTAATGTGATTCACATTGCACACTGGTCGATTTCATAGGGCAAAAATAAAAAAATAAAAGTTTGAAATTTACCACGGTTTGTATCAAAGCTATTTCTTAAAACATCAATAAAACTAACGGTAAATAAATTTTAGCTCTATCCCTTTCGAATGCGCCACGAAAAGCGAGAGAAGTGAGACAATAAAAACATGCGGGCTGTGCAGTGAAAATAGCTTTAAAATTATCTCTTATAATAAATTAAATTACAATATAAAATCGTACTTAATCCCAATGAATCGAAATGAATATTAAGAAGAAAGGTATGTGTTATATAACCACGTGATTTTTCCGTACTAATATATTGTTTTATTGTTTAAAACTATTATTTTACAAGTGACCTTTTGAGTGATATATTTTTCTTTATACATCGAATTAAGTAATAAAAAAAGTTGTGATCCCAGTCTTACCCTCAAAGGAGACAAGTTTGTTTATATTATTTAATGTTTCCTAAGTCTATGCTTATGATTTCAGCTGCAACTTTTTACAACTTTCTTTGTTATTGATGTTTTTCTACCAGGTATTCGATTTTTTGTGTGTTAAGTATAAGTATGAACGATTATTCTATATTGTTTTTTATGTTTTTTCGTCATATTTATTTGAGCTTTGGTTTTCATTTTCTCACTTTTATCAAATTTTGTTTTATACGCTATTTTATTCAGGAACGTCATATCAATGTGAACTTGCACGCCTATATAACCTTGAATTGTGGTGTTTGGAAAAAGGTTCATTTGCTGATAAAGATAAAAAAGTATGTGATGACTTAACCCGTAGATTTGAATTGGATGGCTATGAATGTATTGGAAATATTGTTATGAAAAGACTTGATTACGTATTTAAAAGAATTGCAGATATGTATGTGGAATATAAACCACAGATTAAAATCAAAAGTTATAAAAAAACATTCGAATTGGTTTGCACAATATGAATATATATTATTAAGACGACAATCATCTGTATTGAGTCAAGATCGAGGACGTCCTAGATTAAGTCTGGTAGAGTGCTCAGAGAGAACGAAGCGGCGAAGGATAGCAGATTTAGCAGAACTCGATGTGTCCGCTGCTGATGATTTGCGGTTGGCTTGTAAGGAACCGAATAAGTCGATCTTTCGCGCAAAGACATATGAAGTAATATCACTTATCACCGAAGCAAATTTAACCAAGCACCAGTATCAACTTATTAGAAGCTTCGTTAACAATAAACTTGATGTTAACTTTTTACCTTGCTATGATAATATTTTAAAGGAAAAACAGAAAAGTTATCCTGCGCAAATAAAAGTTTCAGAAGCTTACGCTGAAGTTGAGCTACAAAAATTATTAGATCACACTGCGTCGCGAATTTTAGAGTTGCAAAACGATGTAATTAATGAACTCAATGAATCCTCTAATTACCTAACATTAATAGGAAAATGGGGCTTTGATGGCAGTTCTGGGCAGAGCGAATATAAGCAAAAATTCGAAAATAATAATTTGGAAGACAGTAATTTATTTGTTACGTCATACGTCCCTCTACAAATGATAATAAAATCGCAAAATGATGAGGAGCACAAACTAATTTGGAAAAACCCCCGACCTTCATCCACTCGCTATTGCCGTCCTGTTCGAATTCAGTTTCAAAAGGAATCAGTTCAATTAACCCTAAATGAAGAGTTATATTTTAAAAACATAATTCAACAATTAAGCCCCACTGAGTTCAAAACAGCTACCAATCGTAAATTTTATATCAATCACATTCTTCAACTTACAATGGTGGATGGCAAAGTGTGCAATGCCTTAACTGAAACCTCATCTGCAAAATGCTATATATGCTCGGCCAAACCTACTGAGATGAACGGTATTGACAAATGCTTGAAAAAAGAAGTACGAACAGATCGCTACGAATTTGGATTGTCTCCTTTACATGCCTACATTCGATTTTTTGAATATTTCCTTCGCGTTTCTTATAGACTTGAAATCAGACAAAGGCAAATAAGGGGTTTAGAAGATAAAGAACGATTTCAAAGAAGGAAAAAAAACATCCAGTGCGAGTTTCGTGAAAAAAATGGTCTTATAGTCGACAAACCAAAAACAGGTGATAGTGGATCTTCAAACGATGGAAATACTGCTAGAAAATTTTTCAACGATGTCCATACATCAGCTGAAATAACAGGCATAGAAAAAGTATTAATTGAAAATTGTGCAGTATTACTACAAGCTTTATCATCAGGGTACAAAATTAATGTGGAAAAATTTAGAAAATTTGCGCTAGATACTGAAAGAGAATTAACATCAAAGTATTCCTGGTATTATCTTCTGCGTCAGTCCATAAAATTTTAATTCACGCTCCCGATATTATTCAATATGCATTAGTTTCAATTGGAGAGCTCTGAGAAGAAGCTACTGAGTCAAGGAATAAGGACGTTAGAATATATCGGCTCCATCATACACGAAAGAACTCACGTGTTGCTACAAATCAGGATTTATTAAACCGATTACTCTTGAGCTCAGATCCTTTCATCTCTGGTCAAAGAAAACTACGATGCAAAAGTAAATCAATTTTATTAAAATCAGTTTTTGATTTAGTAGAATAATATTCAAATAATTCTTTTTTTGTTAATCAACTTTTTTAATATTATCAGCGGCGGGTGGCGGGATTTGAAAGGAGATAGGGCTTTGGAGCGGTTAATTTATATTAATATAATTGTTAATTACTTGTTATGATTTTAAAAAGCTTAGGAAAAATTTTCACTTTAATATAGACAGTGGAAGTATTTTTGGCCGCTGATTTCATGCAAGACCGACCACTGTGCATTGATGCATTAAGTGCAATTTGGCCTTAATATAAGGTTATTTAGTAACTAGTATTTATTTAATTAGCTTAATAATTACGTAATGTGTATCAATATATTTACAATGTGTATTATCTTGTACTTAGATAGTTCTTATGATCTAAATGGCAGGTCTAGAGGATGTAGTCTTTTCAATCGTCGTGTGTCATCGCTGTTGTCTAATAAGATTATAGCGTATGGGTTAGGGTGCCAATTTAATCTTGTTATGTACCTTCAATTGTATCCTTTTATTTCATCAATCACCGTGGGCATCTCCTTATGGAGATGAATATTCTTAATGTACCTCGGAGCGTTAGCGAGAAGTCTAAGGGTTTTTGACTGGAACCTTTGAATTATGTCTATGTCGGGTCTACTTGCTGTACCTCAGATTTGAATGTCATAAGACCATATGGGTTTCAACATAGTTTTATAGAGAACAATTTTGTTTTGTAAACTAAGTTTAGACTTAGGGCCAAGCAACCAATATATTTTTCTACTTTTAATTTTGAGCTGTGTTCTCTTGGCTTTAATATGTTCACACCAAGTAAGCCGTTTATCTAAATGTAATCCGAGATATTTTACACAATTGGACTTTGGAATTAAAGCATTATTAAGACTCACATCGGGGCACTCTTCCTTCCTCAATGTGAAAGTTATGTGAGTTGATTTTCCAGGATTTACAGAGATGTTCCAGTTGCGAAGTCAAGATTGTAATTCATTTAGTTGTGCTTGTGCAGTTTCAGCAGCTTCGCTAGCCGAGTAGATAGATGAGAGTACATCAGTGTCGTCTGCATAGATGGCAACTGTTAAATTAACATTTTCCAATATTGGCATGTCTGCGGTAAAAATTGTATATAGTATTGGTCCCAGAGCATTTCCTTGCGGGACACCTGCCTATATTTCGTGTATGTCTGAGATTTCATCTTTAATTTTAAAATAGAAATGTATTTGACTCAGATAAGATCTGAGAAAGAGATAGAGTGGAGTAGATAGCGTCTTTTTAATTTTATACAGAAGGCCCGAGTACCAGACTCTGTCAAATGTCTGCTGAACATCTAAGAAAATTGCACAACAGTACTTCTTCTCCTCGAAGCAACTAAGTATAGTTTTCACAACGCGATAACATTGTTCCGGTGTGCCGTGTATGTGTCTGAAACCAAACTGATGATCTGGAATAATTGATTGCTTTTCCAGCTCTGGCAGTAGTCGTCGAAGAAATATTCTTTCGAGTATTTTCGAGAATTTTGTCAGTAGACTTATTGGTCTATATCATTTTCCGGCTTGTTTGGCTTTGGTATCATCATAATTTCATCACATTTCCACTGCGTGGGGAAATGGCTCAATTTGAAGCTACTATTAAAAAGCAATACCAAAAATAAAAGACATTTCTTGGAAAAGTTTTTGATTGTCCAAGCGTCGATGTTATCATGACTTGGAGACTTTGAATTTTTCAAACACGATGTTTCAAATTGGACCTCTAAGAGTCTTACGTATAAAAGAGGCTTATCCATTGGACATGGGTAATCAATGTATGATTCAACGTCCTCACGATGACTGGTGCTACTGAGGTTAAATGGCTGAAATCTATCTTTAAGATGGTTGGCAAAACCGTGTGCTTTGCTTATGTTTGATCTGCCCCAAGTTTTGTTAATATCTTTAACCAGAACCTGTCTTATGGTTGGCCGTTTTAAGTATTTGGTGGCTTTCCAGATGTTATATTCGTTGTTGTTGTTTGGATCAATTTTTTTGAGATATTCTCCAATCAATACTTCTTTAAGTTCAGCTAAACTAGGTTTAAGCTCCTTAGTTGCTTTATTGAGGGCTTAACCAATTTAGATATTTCATCAGAATATGGTTGTCTGCTTCTGTGTGTTCGAGAAGTTATATTACAATAGTTAGTTGTGGCTAAGAAGGCGGCTTCGTGTATTTTGTTAGTAAAAATCTCTACTGCATCATCTAAATCCCTAGTTGAATTTATCTCCATGTTGAGATTTATATTGGATTCAAGTCGAGATTGAAGGAGTTTAATATCGGATCTTTTATTTAAAATATGCTGTTTCTGAGCAGTAAGTAAAGCAGGCAAATTAAAATGAATAATTAAAGCGGAATGGTCTGCAATAAGATCGTAAATATTTATTATTTCGACTAGGTTAGCGTCAAACCTTTTATTTAAAAAAAAGACTTGTTCGTGAAGTGAGTTTCTGAGATCATGAGAATATCTATGTTATTAGTTACAATAAAGTGTTCGACTTCTTACCTATGGTTACTAAGTCCATTGGCATTCCATATTGCCATCTTAAGGCTTAATTGCATTATCTTGAAACAAGAGAAGACATCATTGATATTAACGTTGAGGTTAGTTCAATTTGGAAATTAGCGCTTTTAGCTTCTCGGAATTGCTGTGGTTATGTGCAGCAGTAACTAAAGTTGTTAATGTAAACTGGTTGCTCAGTACTTGATCGAACACCATCCTTAGGTCTAATATTATTCCCAGTCGATTTGTTGACAACTTTTGTAGTTGGCAGTGTGATTTTGCAAGCAGTGTACGTATTTTGGTGGAGTACCAGGATCTTTTTCACAAAGAGCAGTCTGGTGGTCCAGACTGCACTTAACACCTCTGTATGGCTTTTTACAATATCGTTTAGTATGTCCAAACTCTTGGCAGCGATGACACTGAACTAAATCATTAAATTTGCGGGGAGGTTCGATTTTGACTACCGCGCTACATAATCGATTAATGTCAAATACACTTTTGTTGTTTGCCGCCGACTCTAAGTCAGCAAAAAATAGTGATATTGGCATCTTTGTAACTTTACTTTTTGCATTAACAATGCTTCTCACAACGTGACCTTTTTGAGATAAGTCAAGATAATGTCGTCTATGGGTGTGGGATAGTGGATATTTTTTTATGACAATTTTATAGGGCTTCTCCTCTTTTAACTGATACGTGTGAAACATTATATTATATGAGTCTAAATACGTCACAAGTTTTCTATAAGGAACAGCCTCCGCTGTTATAACGCATACCGACGTTTACAACGTCCTCACTAACCATTAAGTTGGGGTTTTGTTTTTGCGTTTTCGCTTTTTATTACACACGATAATATGTTTACAAAAATGCACGGACAAAAATGCAAATACACTTTTCGACTATACTCGCACTACTTGTAATCGTACTCACTAAGTTTTGTGACCGCACACACTGAATTCAGATGGGAACTGTTAGCAGTTTTGCCTACTTAAATTTGGTAAATTCAGCTAAATGCACGAAATTCTTGTGTATTAGAGATCTGCATTAACATGGGTCAAATGAGCAAGTAAATGTAAATTAAGCCCGCCAATGCAAATTAGCGCTGTCGTCTGTCAGGACTATTAGTCGCTACAACTACATCAAGCAATCCTGAAATCTCAAATCGCGAAAAAAGGGAAGAACAACCATGTTGCTCCAAAGCAGCAAAAATTCAAGTGCTTCATTCATAAAATGAAAGCAAAATTCTTTTAATCACTGCGGCATCACCATAGAACATAACGGTGAATTATTCAAACTAAGAGCATTAATGGATCAAGGCTCTCAAAGATCCTTTATGTCATCAAAGGCTCAAAATCGCCTCAAATTGCCAATAAACCATTCGAACTTCCGAATTTCGGGAATGGGTGGAAAAATTATCCCAAATTTTAACAAAATATGCCCAATCACCACAGTATCTCCAAATGCGGAAATTAGAATAGATACAAAAGCCATCGACCTACCGCAACTTGCAAATTTGCTTCCAAGCTATGAAGCAAATAAACTACTCTGGGAAAAATGCCCACATCTCAAATTACCAGATCCCAATTGTTATACCCCATCGCAAATCGACATATTATTAGGCAGTGACTTAATACCTCAAATAATTCTTGAAGGTATAGAGAAAATCTCCAATAAGTTGTTAGCCCAAAATACAATCTTTGGGCGGACATAAGTGACCAAGTTCCTGAAAAAATCAATTCTTTACCACACAAGTGGAAAATATCTAAAAAGAGTATTTAAATAATCAACTTAAAAAATGTGGGAACTAGAAGAAATACCCCAAATTACGCAACTTTCAGAAGACCAGGCATGCGAAGCCTATTACAAGTCCACAACAACAAGAAACGAATATGGTCGTTGTGTTGTGCGACTACCATTCAAACTAAGTTTTCCTGAAACCATAGCTCTAGACCACTCTAGAATAGCAGCAGTCCAGCAATTTCCAAGCCTAAAAAAAGCTTGATAAAGAAAAGTGAGCTAAATTAGCATATGATAATTTGATGGATATAGGATGGAGTCATGTGTAGAAGTTCACGCAAGTGAGGAAAGTTCTCTGATCGCCATTCCCGATGATGTTGATGTCATCGGCCTCAACACCCGCGCCGTTAGTTCTGCTTTTTCCAGACTGAATAAGGAAGCAAAACAAATGGGTCTGGCAGTGAACGAGAGCAAAACGAAATATCTCCTGTCATCAAAGAAACAGTCGTCGCACTCGCAACTTGGCTCTCACGTCACTGTTGGCAGTCATAACTTTGAAGTCGTAGATAATTTCATCTATCTTGGAATCAGCGTAAACACCACCAACAATGTCAGCCTGGAAATCCAATTTTTCCGAAAAAGAAGAAGTCGCACGCTGTCATATCAGGTGAATACGGGGAGTGGTTAATGGTTAAAATGTGATTTTTGGTCAAATAATCGTCCTTCGAATCGAGGATGGAGTCATGTGTAGAAGTTCACGCAAGTGAGGAAAGTTCTCTGATCGCCATTCACTTGGGAGTGGCCAGAGACGATTCTTTTACATATGACTCAAGCAGCTCACGACTTCCGGTCTTTAACCAAGTATCCTCTGGGTAGCCTAAGAACATCTGTTTGAAGGCGAGCTAAAGTGAGAAGGCGAAACATCCCCTGCATAGGGTTGTGCGCTGGGTTTGGGACCCGCCACGTAAAAACACACCCCCAATGAAAAGGAAAAAACAGACTCGGATGAGAGACCCCCCTTTTGATGACGACCACGGCAAACGAAATAAGGACTACGAATTGAGGGCATCCACCTGGAATGTCCGGTCCCTTAATTGGGAAGGTGCCGCTGCCCAGCTGGTTGATGTCCTCGTGAAAATAAAGGCTGACATCACCGCCGTCCAAGAAATGCGATGGACGGGACAAGGACAGAGACGAGTAGGTCCTTGTGACATTTACTACAGTGGCCATATAAAGGAGCGCAAGTTTGGTGTTGGATTCGTGGTGGGAAAGAGACTCCGTCGCCGAGTACTTTCATTCACTCCGGAGAATGAACGTCTAGCCACAATCCGCATCAAAGCGAGGTTCTTCAACATATCGCTGATTTGCGCCCACGCCCCGACGGAAGAGAAGGACGATGTGACCAAAGATGCCTTTTATGAGTGCTTGAAGCGCACTTATGAGAGATGCCCCCGCCACGATGTCAAAATCGTGCTTGGCGACTTCAACGCCAGGGTGGGCAAAGAAGGTATCTTTGGCACTACGGCCGGTAAATTCAGCCTCCACGAGGAAACATTCCCAAATGGGTTGAGGCTGATCGACTTCGCCGGGGCCTGAAATATGGTTATCTGTAGTACTAGATTCCAGCATAAGAAGATACACCAAGCTACCTGGCTGTCTCCGGATCGAAAAACCACCAACCTGATCGATCATGTTGTGATAGACGGAAGACACGTCTCCAGTGTTTTAGATGTGCGTGCGCTCCGAGGTCCTAACATCGACTCGAACCACTATATTGTTGCAGCCAAAATTCGCACCCGCCTCTGTGCAGCAAAAAACGCACGCCAACAAACACAAGGAAGGTTCGACGTCGAGAAGCTGCAATCACAACGGACAACCGAACGATTTTCTACTCGGCTTGCACTCCTGCTCTCTGAGAGCACTCGTCAACAACTCGGTATAAGGGAACTGTGGGACGGCATCTCAAACTCCTTACGTACAGCTGCAACCGAAACCATTGGTTTTCGGAAAGTGCAAAAGAACAGCTGGTACGACGAGGAGTGCCGTGTCGCAGCGGAGAGAAAACAGGCTGCCTATCTCGCAACGTCACGATCGACCACAACATGTGCGGGATGGGATAGATACCGAGAGTTGAAGAGGGAAGCGAGACGCATTTGCAGACAGAAGAAGAAAGAGGCCGAAATGCGTGAGTACGAACAGCTTGATAAGCTGGCCGACAGGAGCATACTCCTGTAGAACCCCCAAAGTGATCTAGCCACCGATGCCCAGAGCATACTTAGATTATGGAGGGAACACTTCTCCAGCCTGCTGAATGGCAGTGAACACATAACACCAGGAGAAGGCGAACCCGATTCCCCAATCGATGACGATGGAGCAGATGTTCCATTACCCGACCATGAAGAAGCTTGAATAGCAGTTGCCCGCCTGAAGAACAACAAAGCGGCAGGGGCCGACGGATTGCCGGCCGAGCTATTCAAACACGGCGGCGAAGAACTGATAAGGAGCATGCATCAGCTTCTTTGCAAAATATGGTCGGATGATAGCATGCCGAACGATTGAAATTTAAGTGTGCTATGCCTAATCCATAAAAAAGGGGACCCCACAATCTGCGCCAACTACCGTGGGATTGGGATAAGCCTCCTCAACATCGCGTACAAGGTTCTATAGAGCGTATTGTGTGAAAGATTAAAGCCCACCGTCAACAAACTGATTGGACCTTATCAGTGTGGCTTCAGACCTGGTAAATCAACAACCGACCAGATATTCACCATGCGCCAAATCTTGAAAAAGACCCGTGAAAGGAGAATCGTCACTCACCACCTATTCGTCGATTTCAAAGCTGCTTTCGACAGCACGAAAAGGAGCTGCCTTTATGCCGCGATGTCTGAATTTGGTATCCCCGCAAAACTAATACGGCTGTGTAAACTGACGCTGAGCAACGCGAAAAGCTCCGTCAGAATCGGGAAGGACCTCTCCGAGCCGTTAGATGCCAAACGAGGTTTCAGACAAGGCGACTCCCTATCGTGCGACTTTTTCAATCTGCTGCTGGAGAAAATTATTCGAGCTGCAGAACCGAATCGAGCAGGTACAATCTTTTATAAGAGTGTACAGCTCCTGGCGTATGCCGATGATATTGATATCATCGGTCTCAACACCCGCGCCGTTAGTTCTGCTTTCTCCAGACTGAACAAGGAAGCAATGCAAATGGGTCTGGCAGTGAACGAGGGCAAGAGGAAATATCTCCTGTCATCAAACAAACAGTCGTCGCACTCGCGACTTGGCTCCCATGTCACTGTTGACAGTCATAACTTTGAAGTTATAGATAATTTCGTCTATCTTGGAATCAGCGTAAACACCACCAACAATGTCAGCCTGGAAATCCAACGCAGGATTACCCTTGCCAACTTTGGACTGAGTAGGCAATTGAATAGTAAAGTCCTCTCTCGACGAACAAAAACCAAACTCTATAAGTCGCTCATAATTCCTGTCCTGCTATATGGTGCAGAGGCTTGGACGATGACAACAACCGATGAGTCGACGTTGCGAGTTTTCGAGAGAAAAGTTCTGCGAAACATTTATGGTCCTTTGCGCGTTGGCCACGGCGAATATCGCATTCGATGGAACGATGAGCTGTACGAGATATACGACGACATTGACATAGTTCAGCGAATTAAAAGACAGCGGCTACGCTGGCTAGGTCATGTTGTCCGGATGGATGAAAACACTCCAGCTCTGAAAGTATTCGACGCAGTACCCGCCGCGGGAAGCAGAGGAAGAGGAAGACCTCTACTCCGTTTTAAGGACCAAGTGGAGAAGGACCTGGCCTCGCTTAGAATTTCCAATTGGCACCACGTAGCGAAGAGAAAAAACGACTGGCGCACTGTTGTTGACTCGGCTATAATCGCGTAAGCGGTGTCTACGCCAGTAAAGAAGAAGAAAAAGTACAACCAAAACTCTAGGGATTTAATGTAATGCGATAACAGAACAATTCTCATATACAATTGAGTCAATAACTTCAATGTCCGCCATTACAAAACGCCAAATACTTTCCTCATTGGCAATACTTTTCGACCCCGCCAATAATGATTTAAGCTAAAATACTTATTCAAGTATTTTGGCTGGAAGTGCCCATACACGGCACACAGGTGCATTCGATGGGTATGTGCGGTTTACTCGTGTATAGGCTGGTGCGCGTACCGATCCATGTTCGCAAAAATATTTAATTTTTTGCGATCGGTGAGCTCACATTTGTGTCGTGTATGGCGTTGTGTGCGCACAAAATCTCATTTCTCTCGTGTCGCCGAACAGTGAATATCGAGGACAATGGCAAATGTTAAGAGAAGAGCCTGCTTTAGAGGCTTCAAAAATTCGATTTTTTTGAAGAGTTTTTTGGGAGGGAAAGAAACAATTGAATCAAGTGAAATTTGTAGGCTTTATAGCTATATATGTGGCAACACCATAAGTAATAATTAGTTTTTAATTATCAATGCAACCATGCGTTTTGACATGTTGTCTATCCTTTATTCTATTTTAAATATTGTAATATGTCAATCAACTATGGCAACACTGTAAATATTTTGATATGTCATTAAATCTGCCTTTTCTAATAAACTGTCAAAGAGGTAGCACGCGTCTACATTGGTGACCCCAGACAAAAAATAAAAAAATCATTTTTTAATAGTTAAATTGCGAAAATGATAAAAACAAGATCATCGGCGGATACTAATAGCGACGTGGAACAGCCTCCACCGCAAAATACTCCACCACGAATTCCACTGCCGGCGATGTCGGAGGATAGCATTGAGGCTTACTTTTACTCGCTGGAGTTTTGGTTTGAAACCCCACGTGTTTACACTGATGCAGCCAAATTCAACATAGTACTTGCAAGCGTACCTCCGGCAAAATTGCTAGAGATGCGTACTCTTATTGATGATATACCAGCAACGGACAAATTTACCTACATTCGTCGTAGAATCATCGAAAATTTCGCCGAGAGTCAACAACGCCGTCTTCAACGTGTTTTGAAAGAGCTTCCACTGGGTGACCGAAGGCCTAGCGATTTGTACAATGAAATGTGACGAACAGCAGGTACCACGCTCAGCGAGAGCATACTACACGATCTCTGGGTTAGCTGCTTGCCACCGTACGCGCAAGCAGCTATCATCGCCACTAGCGTTCCAATTAGCGACAAAATTAAAATCGCTGATTCTATCACAGAATGCTTATCACTGAAAGACGGTGGACAAATTTTTGAGGTTAGATCCGAATCGCAACCGCAGGATGAGTTAAGTGATATACGAAACGAAATTGCTGCTCTTTCGAAAACCGTAGGACTGTTGATGCGGAACGTTAAATCCACCGGACGGCAGCGCAGTAGATCTACGTCACGTAGGAGACCGGTAATTCAACATACGAACAATTTTTGTTGGTATCATGCAAAATTTGGTGCAAATGCCACTAAATGTCGCCAACCATGCTCGTTCACTCCAGTATCCAGTCCAAGTCAATAGGCCAGCTCGGCTAATACCACATCAGAGCCCGGCAAACACTCTGATAATTCAACAGGTCGTCGCCTTTGCATTTACGACACTTCAGCAAAAATTAGTTTTTTAATAGATTCCGCAGCGGACATATCCGTCATACCGAGGTCGACGAAATTAGCTAGAGCACGTCCATCATCTTTATCATTGTTAGCCGCAAATGGCTCTCCCGTACAAACATACGGTGAAATCATGCTTAAATTAAATTTACCTACGCCTACGAATTTCTTTGGAAGTTCATAATCGCCGACGTTTCGCAGGGTATACTTGGTGCGGATTTCTTAAGTCATCATGGCTTGATCGTCGATTTACAAGGTCAACGTCTCGTAGACCGAAACACCCTGGTCAAAACGTCGTATTTAGTAACACAACATAGACATCCTACAAATATATCAACTATAAATTTCACGCAAAATTTTTCGGACATTTTGAAGGAATTCTCTGACATCACATGTCCGTCACGACTTAGTATACGTACAAACACGTCAGTAGTTCATCATATTTCAACTACTGGCCCACCTGTATGCGCACGACCACGACGCTTATCATCGAAAAAACTCGCAGCTGCACGTGCAGAGTTTGAACTCCTGATCAAGCTCGGTATTTGTCGTCCTTCGAATAGCAGCTGGGCCAGTCCCTTGCATTTAGTTCGCAAAGCCGATGGTTCTTGGAGACCCTGTGGTGACTATAGGGGTTTGAATGCTAACACGATTCCTGACCACTATCCGATACCATTCCTTCAAGACTTTTCAACAATCCTAGCAAATAAAATTATATTTTCGAAAATAGATTTGCAGAAAGCCTTTCATCAGGTGCCTATTCACCCCGATGATATCTGTAATACCGCCATTACGACGCCGTTGCGACTTTTTGAATTTACTCATATGACGTTCGGATTAAGGAACGCTGCGCAGACGTTCCAGCGTTTAATTAATAAAGTACTTCAAGGCTTGGATTTTACATTTGCGTATTTAGATGATGTTTGCATCGCATCAAAATCGGTTGGTGAACATAAACAACATCTTCGTATTGTATTTAACCATTTTCGAGATTATAATTTAACCATCAATGTTGCCAAATCGCAATTCGGAGTATCTCAACTCGATTTTTTAGGCCATACAATTACGAAAGACGGTATTCGCCCATTGCCAAGCCGCGTCGAAGCACTAACAAACATGAAACCGCCCAAGATTGCAAAAGAGCAAAAGTTTTTTGGCAATGCTCAACTTTTATCGGAGATTTCTTCTAAAGGCCTTAGAGTTACAAGGACCTCTATTCGCCATGATTCCTGGAAATAAGAAAAACGACAGCACCATCTTAGATTGGAATGAAGATCCCAACCGCCATTTTGAAGCTCCGAAAGCCCAACTAGCAAACTGTGTTATGTCCATCCACCACCTGATATAGAACTTTCATTGTGGGTAGATGCATCCGATTTTTCAGCTGGAGCAGTCTTAAATCAAATGGTAAATGACAAATTTCAGCCATTAGGATTTTTCTCAAGAAAGTGTTCATCAATTGAAATGCGATACAGTACGTATAACCGTGAGTTGACCGCACTATACAGCGCGGTCCTCATTTTCGTTACATGTTAGAAGGTCGTAACTGCCATATTTACACTGACCATAAGCCACTTATATTCGCATTCCGACAACAACTGCATAAGGCTTCAGATCGTCAAGTTAGGCAATTGGATTTCATATCGCAAATCTCTACTGATATTCAACATGTTCAAGGTAAAAGAAACGTAACTGCTGATCTATTATCGCGAATTCAATCACTTACGACCGCTATTATTGACTACGACGCCGTCGCCGTGGACCAAGAGAACGATGAAGAGCTACTAGCCTAAATGGCAGCATTCGACACTCACAAAAATCAAAATCTTTTATATTACCTCCAAGTACTAAAAAGGTTTTTTGTGATATATCCACAGGACGAATTCGTCCCTTTGTAACATCAAAATTTCGACAAACTTTTCTTCGGACTACACACAATCTGTCGCACCACGGCTCGCGCACTACTGCCAAGATGATGATCGACAGGTTTGTTTGGCCAGGCATTGCGAAAGATAGTAAAACCTTTGCTAGATGTTGCATACAGTGCCAACGGTCTAAAGTCATTCGACACAACAAAAGCTTGTTTCAACGCAGAATAAATCCCAGTAACCGATTCGGACATTTGCATATAGACATTGTCGGTCCGTTTCCAATACCAATTCCAAGGGCTACCGATATTGCTTAACTATAATCGATCGATTTACGCGATGGCCAGATGCCATTCCGATTCCCAACATGACAGCTCCAGTTGTAGCAAAGGCCTTGCTAACAGGCTGGATTTCCCGTTTTGGAATACCCATCGCCATAACGTCGGATCTTGGTCGTCAATTCGAAAGCGCCATATTTAAACAACTGCTAAACTATTTGGGAGTGACCCATTTAAAAACAACGACGTATCATCCACAATGTAATGGACAAATAGAACGATGGCATCGCACATTAAAGTCTGCCATTTTATGTCATAAAGTGGATCAGTGGACGGCCTATTTACCTCTTATACTACTTGGACTGCGTTCAACATTTAAAGACGACATCGGGTCCACTCCTTCTGAATTGGTATATGGAACATCATTGCGATTACCTTCAGAGCTTTTCCTCGAACAACCCAGTAACCAGAGGCAAACGGAAATCTTAGTGGAGCTCCGTCGTATCATGCGAGAGCTGCGTCCTGTTAGTACAGCCTGGCTCACTAACCAAAAAGTTTTCGTTCATGGCGATCTCAAGTCTTGTGATCATGTCTTCATCCGCGATGATTCAGTCAGACCGTCACTATCAGCACCTTATATGGGACCCTACAAAGTTTTCAGCCGCTCACCTAAGTATTTCGAAGTGGAAATAAAGGAGAATAAAGTTAAAGTTTCCATCGATCGTCTAAAGCCAGTTTTCATCACACCACCTACGACTCTCTAGGAGGAGGGTACTGTGGCAACACCATAAATAATAATAAGTTTTTAATTATCAATGCAATCATGCGTTTTGACATGTTGTCTATCCTTTATTCTATTCTAAATATTGTAATATGTCAATCAACTATGGCAACACCGTAAATATTTTGATATGTCATTAAATCTTCCTTTTCTAATAAACTGTCAAAGAGGTAGCACGCGTCTACATATATTTGAACATTTTTCACAAATTTTTCGGATACGTAATCTTTGATATTCTGCCGTTGGGAAGCAATTGCCCGATGCATCTCGCATGTGCATTTTTCGGACGACGGGCAGGATGCAGGTCACAATTTCTATCGAAAACAAAAAATTCAAAGAGATTAATATTTTTATTAATTTATCTTCTAGTTAAACTAAGAATATTTCAAAAAAAGTGTAAAATTTAAAAAAAAAAAAATTGAAAAAAGTGGCCTTTGATCAAAAAATTTGACTTTATGTTGTTTAAAAATGTGTTCAAACATGTCTTTTATTAGTTTTTTAGTTTAAATAGAATATAATTTAATGCCAAAGATAATAAACTTTGCCCCAATTCCATACAAAGTTTAGTTTTTTCTTATCCTACCCGCCAATTAAGAATAATCGTAAAAATTAAAAACCGAGGAATCGCGCTTCAAAGTTTTCGCTTTTTGCCCAAGCGCTCATATACATATCTGCTAGACGCTCGGTCACTATTTCCCTTCTAGCTTCGATAATATTTAGAATTCCCATCTATAATTTTGTGGACATATTCTTAAACATTTTTTAAATATTTAAGCCAAAAAAAAAAAATCGATTGTTTGAAGCTTCTAAAGCAGGTTCTCCCCTTAATAAAAATTTCGTATCAGAATTTATTGATCTTATAAAAAATGAATTGGCAATTTGGCAAACGAAAAGTGATAAATATAAAAATAAAATTGGGAAAAATAAAAGTTGGAATAACTTATTAATGAAATACAAAGAAATAAATAAAAGTGCTACATTAGAAATAAATTCGAAGGAATGTTCCGCTTGCCTGTCGCACATGTAAAACGTTTACGTTTAGCAAAATGGGTTTAATTTGCTTACAACTTACACACTATATCAGAAATTCGAATCCCTCGATGGGTAAATTTCTCCCCTAACATTAACCCAGAATTATACGGTTTCTGTGATACCTCTGAAAAGGCATATTGCGCAACAGTCTACGTACGCACTCAGTACGATAACAAAATAACTTCACACCTCTTGGTAGCCAAAGCCAAAGTTGCACCTTTGAAGACACTCGGTCTACAACGGATTGAACTGAATGGTGCTCTTCTGTTAGCAAATTTTATTTCAATAGTTCAAACCCATCGCAAATTAACCGATCATAAAATGTATCTTTGGTCAGACTCAGAAATAGTTTTAGTATGGTTAGAAGAACCACCCTATACCTGGAAGACCTATGTATCTAACTGAATAGCTCAAATCTTAGACTTAGTTGGACCAGCAAGAGAGAGAAAACAAAGTTACTCGAAAGACGACCACTCGAAAAGGGATGCTATCTTCTAGTCTTAAATCAATTCTTGCCCACTATTATTATTATTCCAGAGAAATCGACTTTTACATACCTATTTCTAGTACATCTTAACCAGCCTACACTGCATGGTGAGCATCGCTTAATGCAACAAATGGTCCGTCAAGAATTTTATATACCTCGACAAAGCCACAAATCAAAAGGACGATTTTCATGAGTAAACCATGTACCATGTACAAACACAAAATGCGTACGCAGATCATGATAGCTTTACCACCTGAACGCTGCAATTATGCTCTACCATTTACCATCACTGGGGTTGATTTTCTGGACCTTTGCAGATAAAGGCCTCGATGTTAAGGTCTTTTCTATTTAGAAAAGGGTATGTTGCTGTCTTTGTATGTTTTACGACAAAGGCAGTACACCTCGAGATTAGTTCAGATCTGACTACTGCGGCTTTTCTTACAGCATTTGCACGCTTTGTCAGACGACGTGGATTTCCTTCAAAGATAATGAGCGACAATAGGAAAAACTCTGTCGGAGTCCAAAGAGCAACAGAGCAGGAGTTTATAAACTTCATGAACGAAGTCTCCAATGTAATTGTTAGTAAATATGCACCCCAAGGGACTGATTGGCAATTTAAATCCCCATGTTCCCCACACATGGGCGGACTCTGGGAATCAGCCAAAAAAAAAATAAAAATAAATTCAATTATAAGGAGTTTACCACACTTCTTGATCGTAAAGAAGCCATTCTAAATTCCAGAAATATATCACCCCTCTCACAAGATCCCTCCGAATTCACAGCCCTCGGAGGGGCTCCTCTTCTCAACATACCTGGGACTCATTTTAATAAATCGATGGGAAAAAATCAATATTCTCCATCACTAATTCAGCCACAGATGGAAGGAGGACTATCTTAAAGATCTCCATAAGAGATATCGATTTAAAACGACCCAGAAGGAACTTAAAACATCACAATTCATCATCATACAGGACGAATGCCTTCCTTACAATCAATGAAATGTCATGAAATTATCACTGGACAATCGAAAAAGATAGCACATTCCAACACACCAGTCGACATATAGATGGCGCCACCAGGAGGCGCTAGATTCAAAAAGTCCTGTTTACTTTGGAACCCACATTGTAAAATGGCATGGCCCCAAAAATTCAATTTAACAGCTATAACAGATTCGATGGCGAGAAATAACTTTGAGAAAATAAAGAAATTTACCCATGTTTCTGATAAGTCGAAGCAACCATCTAAAAGCGATAATAATTATGACAAATTATACAAAACTCGGACACTATTATCCTTGCTCAAAGGAAAATTCAACAATCTACTTCAAAGGAAACACCAAAGCATTAATGAGCGGGTCATAACATATAAAGGTAAAAAAAAGCTAATACCGAATTAACCCTAAAGAATTAAACCAGATGGTTTTGATATTGGAATCAGACTAAACTTTCACTTTATTAATTATAATCATTGGAGTTAATATTGTAATGAATTATTGCTTACAAATCATAAATACTTATTATATATGTTTTGCAAGAAAGCAAATGTTTGCTTATAAATCATATTTACTTAAGTGCTGTCTAAGGTAATAACCTCATAACTTAATAGTTTATACAGATTCTCGGAAATATTGTTAACAAAGTGATTTTGTTCTGTATCATTTAAGTTGATGTTTGCAATAGCAAAGGAAATGGTATCATATTACAATTTTATTGATTTCCGATTGTTCTCTTTATTTCATTAAGAATTTCAGAAAATGTATCAGTTTTACTGTTTGTTGTTTATATATGTAACTACTCCCCCTTTTAGATAAGAATTCTCCTGAATTCTTTTGTTTAATGTTTTATTTACATATTTGTATCGTTTGATGAGGACAATAGCTGCTAAGAAAATTGTAATTATGCTTAATATATTGCAAACATTTGTTATATTCTATGTATTTACAATTTAAAAATGTTTTCTATATTTTATTTATAATATGTTCTTCTACAATTTCGTCAAAAGTAATTTTTTTCGTGAAACTCTGACTGTCTTTATATTTTACGGTTACAATATTTTCCTTTATATCTTCAACAAAAAATGGAAGTGAGGAAAGTTCTCTGATCGCCATTCACTTGGGAGTGGCCAGAAACGATTCTTCTACATATGGCCTAAGCAGCCCACGACTTCCGGTCTTTGACCAAGTATCCTCTGGGTAGTCTAAGAACATCCGTTTGAAGGCGAGCTAAAGTGAGAAGGCGAAACATCCCCTGCATAGGGTTGTGCGCTGGGTTTGGGACCCGCCACGTAAAAAAACACCCCCAATGAAAAGGAAAAAACAGCCTCGGATGAGAGACCCCCCTTTTGATGACGACCACGGCAAACGAAATAAGGACTATGATTTGAGGGCATGCACCTGGAATGTCCGGTCCCTTAATTGGGAAGGTGCCGCTGCCCAGCTGGTAGATGTCCTCGTAAAGAT
Organism: Bactrocera zonata; assembly: GCA_037783105.1. Classification (NCBI taxonomy): domain Eukaryota; kingdom Metazoa; phylum Arthropoda; class Insecta; order Diptera; family Tephritidae; genus Bactrocera; species Bactrocera zonata. The sequence goes on from JBAWJQ010006679.1 coordinate 42,933, forward strand.
AAAGGCTGACATCACCGCCATCCAAGAAATGCGATGGACGGGACAAGGACAGAGACGAGTAGGTCCTTGTGACATTTACTACAGTGGCCATATAAGGAGCGCAAGTTTGGTGTGGGATTCGTGGTGGGAAAGAGACTCCGTCGCCGAGTACTATCATTCACTCCGGAGAATGAACGTCTAGCCACAATCCGCATCAAAGCGAGGTTGTTCAACATATCGCTGATTTGCGCCCATGCCCCGACGGAAGAGAAGGACGATGTGACCAAAGATGCCTTCTATGAATGCGTGGAGCGCACTTATGAGAGATGCCCCCTCCACGACGTCAAAATCGTGCTTGGCGACTTCAACGCCAGGGTGGGCAAAGAAGGTATCTTTGGCACTACGATCGGTAGATTCAGCCTCCACGAGCAAACATCCCCAAATGGGTTGAGGCTGATCGACTTCGCCGGGGCCCGAAATATGGTTATATGTAGTACTAGATTCCAGCATAAGAAGATACATCAAGCTACCTGGCTGTCTCCGGATCGAAAAACCACCAACCAGATCGATCATGTTGTGATAGACGGAAGACACGTCTCCAGTGTTTTAGATGTGCGTGCGCTCCGAGGTCCTAACATCGACTCGGACCACTATATTGTTGCAGCCAAAATTCGCACCCGCCTCTGTGCAGCAAAAAACGCACGCCAACAAACACAAGGAAGGTTCGACGTCGAGAAGCTGCAATCACAACAGACAGCCGAACGATTTTCTACTCGGCTTGCACTCCTGCTCTCTGAGAGCACTCGTCAACAACTCGGTATAAGGGAACTGTGGGACGGCATTTCAAACTCCTTACGTACAGCTGCAACCGAAACCATTGGTTTTCGGAAAGTGCAAAAGAACAGCTGGTACGACGAGGAGTACCGTGTCGCAGCGGAGAGAAAACAGGCTGCCTATCTCGCAACGTCACGATCGACCACAACATGTGCGGGATGGGATAGATACCGAGAGTTGAAGAGGGAAGCGAGACGCATTTGCAGACAGAAGAAGAAAGAGGCCGAAATGCGTGAGTACGAACAGCTTGATAAGCTGGCCGACAGGAGCATACTCCTGTAGAACCCCCAAAGTGATCTAGCCACCGATGCCCAGAGCATACTTAGATTATGGAGGGAACACTTCTCCAGCCTGCTGAATGGCAGTGAACACATAACACCAGGAGAAGGCGAACCCGATTCCCCAATCGATGACGATGGAGCAGATGTTCCATTACCCGACCATGAAGAAGCTTGAATAGCAGTTGCCCGCCTGAAGAACAACAAAGCGGCAGGGGCCGACGGATTGCCGGCCGAGCTATTCAAACACGGCGGCGAAGAACTGATAAGGAGCATGCATCAGCTTCTTTGCAAAATATGGTCGGATGATAGCATGCCGAACGATTGGAATTTAAGTGTGCTATGCCTAATCCATAAAAAAGGGGACCCCACAATCTGCGCCAACTACCGTGGGATTGGGATAAGCCTCCTCAACATCGCGTACAAGGTTCTATAGAGCGTATTGTGTGAAAGATTAAAGCCCACCGTCAACAAACTGCATGGACCTTATCAGTGTGGATTTAGACCTGGCAAATCAACAACCGGCGAGATATTCACTATGCGCCAAATCTTGGAAAAGACCCGTGAAAGGAGAATCGACACACACCACCTATTCGTCGATTTCAAAGCTGCTTTCGCGGCTGTGTACGGCTGACGTTGAGCAACACCAAAAGCTCCGTCAAGATCGGGAAGAACCTCTCCGAGCCGTTCGATACCAAACGAGGTTTCAGACAACGCGACTGCCTATCGTGCGACTTCTTCAACCTGCTGCTGGAGAAAATAATTCGAGCTGCAAAACTTAATCGAGCAGATACAATATTTTATAAGAGTGTACAGCTGCTGACGTATACCGATGATATTGATATCAACGGCCTCAACACCCGCGCCGTTAGTTCTGCTTTCTCCAGACTGGACAAGGAAGCAAAACAAATGGCAGTGAACGAGGGCAGGACGAAATATCTCCTGTCATCAAACAAACAATAGTCGCACTCGCGACTTGGCTCTCACGTCACTGTTGACAGTCATAACTTTGAAGTTATAGATAATTTCGTCTATCTTGGAATCAGCGTTAACACCACCAAAAATGTCAGCCTAGAAATCCAACACAGGAGAACTTTTGCCAACAGGTGCTACTTCGGACTGAGTAGGCAATTGAGAAGTAAAGTCCTCTCTCGACGAACAAAAACCAAACTCGATAAGTCACTCATAATTCTCGTCCTGCTATATCGTGCAGAGGCTTGGACGATGACAACAACTGATGAGTCGACGTTGCGAGTTTTCGAGAGAAAAGTTCTGCAAAAGAATTATGGTCCTTTGCGCGTTGGCCTCGGCAAATGTCGCATTCTATGGAACTATAAGCTATATGAGACATATGACGACATTGACATAGTTCAACGAATTAAAAGACAGCGGGTTATGTTGTCCGAATGGACGAAAATACTACAGCTCTGAAAGTGTTCGACGCTGTACCCGCCGGGGGAAGCAGAGGAAGAGGAAGACCTTCATTTCTTTGGAAGGACCAAGTGAAGAAGGACCTGGCTACGCTTGGAATATAAGCGGTGCCTACGTCAATTAAGAAGAAGAAGAATTTTAATTGCAGAATTATTAAACCTTATTACATAGTTTCCACTTACTGTGTTTGGAACAAGGGGTCAGCGCACAGGAACAGAGTCGTTGCAACGTTTCTTTTTGAAAGTGTAAGCGAGTGTAAATTGTAGCGCGAGATCGGTGACGAAAAACGTATGTTGATGTGCGAACTGTATGTAACGAAGTGAGAGCTGCTTTCCCGTTGCCCATCCTTTTTGTTGAGTGGGTTAGCGTACATATGTGTTGAGTTGAGCTGTAGTGTCATCAGCTGTGGTGAACTGCGATGTAGCATTAGGACGCGCCAGGTTTGCCGAGTAGAGGGGGTGGATTCTTAACTCATTTAAACATCCTGGGCCCCCTAGGCGAATATTTTGCCTAGTTTTATATATATAATCTAATGCATGTAATTCGGCTTACTGTTGGTGGAGTAACCGAGGCCGCAGAATATTATCTGCAAGAAGCAATTTTGGTTTTAATAGCCAATTGTATTTTCTGTAAATGTTGGTGCTTGAGGTAATAATTGATTTTTCGTGCTTTGACGACTTATTGTGTTATTATACCTAAAAAGTTGTTTGCTTTAATTAATTTTATTAGCTGTTATGTACACTTTATTATTTATAGGTATACCGGTAGTTTATTATATGCCTCTTCTGTATTATCGGCAATGTTTGGACTTTATTTATTCTCGGCTTATGAAGGATATGGATGTGCCAGATATGGCCAGAATGGGTACTCTTTAACCCTGGAGTTAGGACTGTGACAATAGAGGGATCTTGCGAGAGAATGGCCGTGAATTGCGAACGTCTTCATTTCGAATTGTATCGTAGTAATTTCTAGCTACTTTTTTGAAGTGGAATGTTAAAATTTGACGACAGATTCCGATCAACTACCCTTATGAGTTGCGCTTATGTGTGAACGATAAGAACGACCTTTGCTTTTTGTAAGTCTAGGTGCGTCACACTATTGCATTGGGCATATGGTGCTCGTTGAACCTTAATTTTATTTAAGATTATATTTATTTGAAAATTTAAGCCTCTGTGGGGCAATTTTGTATGAAAAGTGTTGATTTTTTTTTGACTTTTTGAGACTTTGTTATATTTTATGTTTAAGCGCGTATGCACTAATTTGACGTTTAGTACCGCGCTACATATGTAGCTTGTGATTTTTTAAGCAGGATTTTTGTATCATTATTAGCGGAAGCCATCCTGCGGGGCCGAAAAGTTGTATATACTTTTAAAAATTTGGACTATCAGAGGTAACTCTGACTTTGTTTTTTATTCCAATTTGTGGAGTATTGGAAGATTGTGACTCTAGTGGTAGTCGTACGACGTACCGGCCAATATTTGATCGAGTAAGTTTGGCTTCACAATATTGATCTTCTAGAGTTTTGTTTGATATGGGGGGAAGTTTCTCTAACTTTTGAAATTGCCTTAATTGTGAATCAATGTTTTTGTTTGTATTATACCCAACTTGAGTTGGTATGGTGGTAACTAGTTTTGTAACTGGTCCACATTGTGTTTCGATGTGCAGCGTTTGAGCTTTTTGTGCCTTTGAGCAACATGGTGTTACCTGTCAATTTTTTGAATTTTGCTTTTCGGGATTTGCTTTTGCAATTAAACACGTGGTTCTTTGTGTATACGAGGATTGTAAGTAAGTGCTTCTTTGGGGTGAGATGGGATATGTGCTGTAATGCAGCATTGTATGATGTCTTTTATGACAATATAATCAGTTAAATTTGCTTTTGCAATTTTTATATGTGTGCGCATGTGACAAGCAATTTGCGCAAAGTCTTCTTGACCTGACAAAATTATTTCGTTCGTTAATTTTTAAGTTTTTAAACCTTTCGCAAGATATAAGCCTATGCCCTCTTTTACATAGTTCGCATGACGTTTGTTTTTTCAGTTCGGATGTGAACGATTGCGTTTTGTAAAAGTTTTTGTTACTAACTTGGGGTCTATTTAAGCTTCCATTTTGGTCGTGTTTGTTCTTAGTTTTGATTATTTGTTCTTCTAACCTTTCCGCAATTTCATATTGGGTGGTGAGAAAATCTTTCATTTGTTGCCACGTTGGACACTTTTTTTGTGATGAGAGCGATTGCTCCCACAAAAGTAACGATCTTTCTGGTAATGCGGCTGTGCAAATATTTACTAGAATTGGGTCCCAGCTGTCTGTGGAGATATTTAGTGTCGATAGAACCGACAAACATTTTGAAACAGTGGATTCTAGTTTAATAAATTCTACACTTGATCTTTCTTAATTTTTGGCAAGTTGATGGGAAGGACTTAATATACCGTCCCAGGATTTCAGGGAAAAATAGGATATGGTTATAGCCGCAGGATGCTTATAGTTTCCGAGATATTCGCGTTTAAAGTTCAAAATTTGCAATATTTTATTTACATATTTTCGATATATAAAATTAGTTTTGCACTTATATTTTTCAATTTTATATACACTAACACATCACTTATTCATTTGCACACATTTATTTTATATACTATAGTGCAAAAATTGCTATTAATATACATTTCAATTATTAATGAATTATTATTATTTTAGAATAACAAATGAAATACAAACGGTCAAATAATCAGTGTTACCTTATCGACATCATTTGTAAAAATAAATTTGTCGAATAATCAGTGTTACCATACTAACCTAACCTAACTAACATACCCTCAATGACATTGCTACTTCTTCGCGTAGAACTCCCTTTTGCGTGGGCGGCCTTCGGCCGCGCTTCGAAAAAAACAACTCTGGTCGGTCCAACACCGGGGTGTATCAAATTCTTTTCCCGTAGAACTCCTTTTTGCGTGGTCGGCCTTCGTCAACGCTTCAAAAAAAAACCCCTAGTCGGTCCAACACCAGGGTGTATCAAATTCTTTTCGCGTAGAACTCCTTTTTGCGTGAGCGGCCCTCGGCCACGCTTCAAAAAAAATGACTCTGTCCGGTCCAACACCGGGGTGTACCAAATTTTTTTCGCGTTGAACTCCTTTTTGCGTGGGCGGCCTTCGGCCGCTCTTCAAAAGAATAACCCTGGTCGGTCCAACATTGGGTGTATACATTGTTTGTTATTCATTTGTTATTTTTAAATAATAATAGTTCAACAATAATTTAAATGTATATTAAAAGCTATTTTTGCACTATATTATATAAAATAAATGTGTGCAAATGAATAAGTGATTTGTTAATGTATATAAAATTGAAAATTATAAGTGCAAAATTAATTTTATATATCGAAAATATGTAATTAAAATATTGCAAATTTTGAACTTCAAACGCGAATATCTCGAAAACTATAAGCCTCCTGCGGCTCCCCATATATATTCGTGATCTGGAGAATCTCTCTATCCGACCATACCCATTTTATTCCCGAAATCCTGGGACAGTATACTAAAGCCGACCCAAGTTCATTAGTGTCGTTACTTGTTTATCGACCAGTATTCTTTTGTTTTCGTATCTAGCTTTTAGAGCTTCCCAAGCCAAATTGAAATTATCGTCATTAAGAGCGAACTGTTTTACTATGACGCCTGCTTGACCTTTTGTCTTTTATCGGAGGTGATACAATTTTTGTGCTTTTGATAGTTCTGGATGGTTGATGTAAACGGCTGTGAACATGTCCCGGAAGGACGGCCATTCTTCATAACCTCCGTAGAATGTTTCTGTGTCACATGCGGGCACCCCGAGATGGATGCCTGAACTTGCCTTTTGACTGTCTGTTTTTGGCAGCTCTACTCTACTGTGGAGAGTAGGTGCAATTGCTTTAATGAGCTTTAGTTGATCGGAGATCATAGATTTTGTTTCTTCGAACTGGTCTAAGCAGTTTTCGTTTATGGCGTAAGCAGATAATTTAAACTTTTGTGGTAGATCTGAGTCGTCAGATTCTACAATGGCGTCATGAGCCGCTTGGAGGCGAGTCCAAAAATGTTTAAGATTTTGGGCTTTTACTTCTTAAAACGATTCAGAGTTTTCGTGAATCGGTGAGGAGGCAAATCTAGCGCATTATCTTATTAAACTCTCACTTTGTGAAATGAATTTAACAACCTCTTTTTATAGCTCCTGCAGGTGTGTTTTGATTTTTATTATTATTATTCATTGTTTTTACTGTATGGTAAAATATGTGTCAAAATGAGTTAAATTTTTCTCAGTGTTAACCGAATTCTATTTTCAATAAATAAGAGTTTATTTTGTATAAAACGGATTTTTTATTATTACCGTTTCTTATTTACTTGCAGTTAAAATATTTTATTTACTTATATTTTATTATGAAAATATATTTGATTTATTTATTTCGATTGTAATTAGTAAGTTCTTAATATAATTATTTAGAACCGCTCTGTTATTTACTTAATATTTCGTATGTCCGAATGTTGTGTAATTAGGTACACCCTAATACTTGGACTTGTAAACGTGACCTTGTAGGTACTTGTGTTTTGTGCGAATGAGAGCTCGTTGAAGAGATCAATGCACTATTTGCCTATGTAGGCATAAATTGTTTGTGTGTTTATGACAGTGGTCGGCATGAGAGGATCTGTCACTGTGTTGGTGAGCACGAAAATAGTAGCCCAGTGAGAAATTGGAATTAAAATTAAGCAATTTTTATTATTAATTAATAGTATAATGAAAATTAACAAATTGTCTTTTGAGGATGTATTCCATTTTATCTTTAAAAGACTTGGAACATAAAAGGCATTGCATGGCATCAAAGGCATTTAGAATCATAAAATATTTCTCGCAGGGCATATTTCATTTTGCGCTATGGTCTTGCGTGATGTTAATTCGTTGATGGCTCGACAACGACTGAACGATAGAGCGTAAGCGTACGTGTGAAGTTAGTTTGCACAATTGTGCTAATAGCACAACCAGTGAAAAACGCTACTCCCTTCCTTCCTTTTCCTTCCTTATCGGCAAAATGTGTGCACAATGGAGAACGTAGGAAAAACGTAGAAATCTGCCATCTTTGTTTGTTTTCATTTGAACAATGTTGCCATTGCTCAATATGCAAATGTAGTTTTGTACACATATATGTTTTCAATTGCAATTTTTTACAATATAAAATATCAAAACTGAAACCAAACTATTAAAAATAGTTTATATATTTATAAATACTAGCATTCGACTCTGATTTTGAGTTATTTTAAGAAAATTTCAAACATATTGAACAGATTGAATTATAAAAGTTGATAATTACTGCAGTATATCGATATTGGCAACCCTGCGTTGTGAGAGAGCAATCAGCTGCCACGTTATCTGCGGCAAAATCCAAATGTCGTGGATTCTCACGTCATCTCACGTCAAAGAGAGAAGGGAGTAGCGTTTTTCACTGTGCAGTTACATTGCGCGCCCATAAGATAGGTCGTGCCAGCTGACTCGGGCCACGATTTTGCGTTTTTCACTGGCTGTGCTATAAGAAATGCCGACCACTGGTTTATGATTATTCTTAAGCAATTGAGAGCTCGTTAGAGAGATCTATTCGCTTTTGTATGCAATCCTGCTTGTTTTTGTTTGGCAAAGAACAGGGGGTATTGCCGAATAGCTGCCAATGTGGACTTTAAATATGTGTTTGTACTAATATGTATCATATGCAGATTCTTTGCCGTATGTTTGTATATAAGTTATTATATTTTTTTTGAAAAAGTGAGAGCGAGATTTAAAACGGAATGTAAATAGTTACAAATATATGAATGTGCAACACGAAAAGCTCCGTCAGAATCGGGAAGGACCTCTCCGAGCCGTTCGATACCAAACGAGGTTTCAGACAAGGCGATTCCCTATCGTGCGACTTTTTCAACCTGCTTCTGGAGAAAATAGTTCGAGCTGCAGAACTCAACAGAGAAGGTACCATCTTCTATAAGAGTACAACTGATATGATATCATCGGCCTCAACACCCGCGCCGTTAGTTCTGCTTTCTCCAGACTGGACAAGGAAGCAAGAGAAATGGGTCTGGCAGTGAACGAGGGCAAGACGAAATATCACTGTTGACAGTCATAACTTTGAAGTTGTAGATAATTTCGTCTATCTTGGAACCAGCGTAAACACCACCAACAATGTCAGCCTAGAAATCCAACGCAGGATAACTCTTGCCAACAGGTGCTACTTTGGACTAAGTAGGCAATTGAGAAGCAAAGTCCTCTGTCGACAAACAAAAACCAAACTCTATAAGTCACTCATAACTCCCGTCCTGCTATATGGTGCAGAGGCTTGGACGATGTCAACAACGGATGAGTCGATTTTGCGAGTTTTCGAGAGAAAGGTTCTGCGAAACATTTATGGTCCTTTGCGCGTTGGCCACGGCGAATATCGCATTCGATGGAACGATGAGCTGTACGAGATATACGACGACATTGACATAGTTCAGCGAATTAAAAGACAGCGTCTACGCTGGCTAGGTCATGTTGTCCGGATGGATGAAAACACTCCAGCTCTGAAAGTATTCGACGCAGTACCCGCCGCGGGAAGCAGAGGAAGAGGAAGACCTCCACTCCGTTGGAAGGACCAAGTGGAGAAGGACCTGGCCTCACTTTGAATATCCAATTGGCGCCACGTAGCGAAGAGAAGAAACGACTGGCGCGCTGGTGTTGACTCGGCTATAATCGCGTAAGCGGTGTCTACGCCAGTAAAGAAGAAGATATGAGTGTCTATTAAAATTTAGTATATAAAGGTAAGAAGATTTGCATATATATTGTATTTTTGTTGGTAATAAATCAATATTTGTGCTTTTTGTAATTTTTATTTGCTACACATATGTTTATAGCCGCATCGGATATTAGATTTATATACTATATAGCGTATATGTATGTACAACAAGGTAAATTGTTATGCATATATGTATGTGTGGATGTTTAAGTTTTTTTTTTGTTTTGTTTTCTATGCTAATTTATACTAATTTTGCCTTTGCCCGTATACAATTCTGGTTACTGCTTTGTTAAACAGAAGGGGTTTGAGGGACATTTTCGCAAGTAACTGCTTGATTTCCTTAATTTCTGCGTTTTTTTTAGTAAATGTGTTTGAATATACGAAGGTAAATTATTACATGGGCAATAAATTAATATTATTTATTTAGCATATGTACATGTATACATGTATACATATGTATATTGATATATACGTTATACCGAACTGTGATCGGGTTTTCCCGCAAAATAAACTCAAAAGTGGAGCAGTTTGGTAACCGTTTTTCCGCTGTTAAAACGGATTTTATAATAGCATATAAATCGTATTTTCATATCCATGTACTACATATGTGCTTTAAAATAGATTTAATGAAATGAAATAAATACGCTCACTTCGTTTTTCCTCAAGAGGGCGTTTTATGCGCTGTAGGTGTTTACAAGCCTGGACGTTTTGTTCCAATTCCTTTTCCACTCCTGAAGACTGCTGGATACGAGAACGGCTTATAATTTATGTTGTTTATTAAACTGTTTCAGTTTTTCGCGCCCGTTTCTTTGTTTGAACTTTGTTTTTATATAATATATGTTTTGTTATAAGTTTTCGCGCCCGATTGTTCGTGTGTGGTTTTTATTGTTTTTTGTTTGTTGCCATTGTTTATTATGTTTTGTTTTAAATTCGCAGACAGTGTTTTTGTTAATTTTTGCACTTTGTGTCACTGCACTTTTTTACCGAAATTGGTTTTGTTTTTGTCACTTCACCATTCCGTACATATCCACGAATATACATATGTATGTATTTGTATATGGTATTTTGTTGGGTTTGAAGTTTTGTTCTGGTTGAGTCGCTGCACTGTTTGTTTTTTGTTTGATGGTTCGCCACTGCTATTCTCCGCACTGCACTGGATTTTCTTTTATCTTATTTCGTTTAAAACTCCATAGTGCCTGTCACTATGGCTCGAAGGACCATGAATAAAATAGTACACAATACTGTCTTATTTAAAATAAAAGTCAATTTTGTTTGCTTTTTCACAATATCATTTAATAAACGAAATGATAAATGATGAAGTAAATTAAATTAAATGTTGACGAGTAGGGCGGCGAGAATCAAAATCCAACTTGCCGGCGTTCGATTTGGTGCAGATCGTGGTCGAGTTGTTGTCGCGAAAAACGAATATTTGGAACAAAGGGTCAGCGCTCAGGAACAGAGTCATTGCAACGTTTCTTTTTGAAAGTTTAAGCGAGTGTAAATTGTAGCGCGAGATCGGTGACGAAAAACGTAAGTTGATGTGCGAACTGAATGTAACGAAGTGAGAGCTGCTTTCCCGTTACCCATCCTTTTTGTTGAGTGGATTAGCGTACAAATGTGTTGAGTTGTGCTCTAGTGTCATCAGCTGTGGTGAATTGCGATGTAGCATTAGGATGCGCCAGTTTTGCCGAGTAGAGGGGGTGGATGCTTAACTCATTTAAACAAATGGTAATATTTGATTACATGTATTATTAATTTTTAGAGTTTGTATTTTTAATAAGAATTGTTTTTATATTTATTTGTATTATTTTTGATTCTTTACATTTTACAATACAATTTATTCTTTGCTGCTATTAAATTGTTTTTTATAATTTCCAAATCTACTTACTTATGCTGTACCTTATTTGGTGTACATTTTATTGTTGAGTGACATCTTTCATTATAATTTCTAATTGCTTTGTGTATTAATTGTTTTATTGATAACCCCTTATTTGTTTTATATAAGATTCTAAATTTTTCTGCTTCTTCTAGTATTATGGAATCTTTCTACATCCGTATTACTTGTATGGCTATTGGGTTTTGTTAGGTGGATATCAACATTTTCATTATCTAGGAATTCTCTTATTATTACTGTTTTAAATTCATTGTCTGCAATAATTTTCCTGGGTTTCCCTATTTTAGTGAAGTGATCTTCTAGCTGCTCGATAATGGTTATGTGGTTTCTATCATTTAAGGAGCAAGCTGCACCGAACATAGAAAATTTATCTACTACTGTCAAAAAATGATGCCCTTTCATTACGTATATAATGTAGATGTATATGTACAATATCATTAATTTTTGAAGGGGTCTACGAAAGTTTTAATTTTGGTTTAATTAGATTTCTATCGTATTTTACTTCCTGACAAATTTCACATTGACCATGACAGCTTTACCACCTGAACGCTGCAATTATGCTCTACCACATACCATAACTGGGGTGTTAAGGACTTTTTTATTTAAAAAAGGGTATGTTGCTGTCTTTGTATGTTTTACGACAAAGGCAGTACACCTCGAGATTAGTTCAGATCTGACTACTGCGGCTTTTCTTACAGCATTTGCACGCTTTGTCAGACGACGTGGATTTCCTTCAAAGATAATGAGCGACAATAGGAAAAACTCTGTCGGAGCCCAAAGAGCAACAGAGCAGGAGTTTATAAACTTCATGAACGAAGTCTCCACTGTAATTGTTAATAAATATGCACCCCAAGGGACTTATTGGCAATTTGAACCCCCATGTTCTCCACACATGGGCGGACTCTGGGAATCAGCACTTAAAAAAATAAATAAAAATAAATTCAATTATGAGGTGTTTAGCACACTTCTCGACCGTAAAGAAGCCATTCTAAATACCAGACAAATATCACCCCTCTCACAAGATCCCTCCGATTTCACAGCCCTCGGAGGGGCTCCTCTTCTCAACAAACCTGAGACTCATTTTAATAAATCGATGGGAAAAAATCAATATTCTCCATCACTAATTCAGCCACAGATGGAAGGAGGACTATCTTAAAGATCTCCATAAGAGATATCGATTTAAAACGACCCAGAAGGAACTTAAAACATCACAATTCATCATCATACAGGACGAATGCCTTCCTTACAATCAATGAAATGTCATGAAATTATCACTGGACAATCGATAAAGATAGCACATTCCAACGCACCAGTCGACATATAGATGGCGCCACCAGGAGGCGCTAGATTCAAAAAGTCCTGTTTACTTTGGAACCCACATTGTAAAATGGCATGGCCCCAAAAATTCAATTTAACAGCTATAACAGATTCGATGGCGAGAAATAACTTTGAGAAAATAAAGAAATTTACCCATGTTTCTGATAAGTCGAAGCAACCATCTAAAAGCGCTAATAATTATGACAAATTATACAAAACTCGGACACTATTATCCTTGCTCAAAGAAAAATTCAACAATCTACTTCAAAGGAAACATCAAAGCATTAATGAGCAGGTTATAACATATAAAGGTACAAAAAAGCTAATACCGAATTAACCCTAAAGAATTAAACCAGATGGTTTTGATATTGGAATCAGACTAAACTTTCACTTTATTAATTATAATCATTGGAGTTAATATTGTAATGAATTATTGCTTACAAATCATAAATACTTATTATATATGTTTTGCAAGAAAGTAAGCGTTTGCTTATAAATCATATTTACTTAAGTGCTGTCTAAGGTAATAACCTCATAACTTAATAGTTTATACAGATTCTCGGAAATATTGTTAAGTAAGTGATTTTGTTCTGTATCATCTAAGTTGATGTTTCCAATAGCAAAGGAAATGGTATCATATTACAATTTTATTGATTTCCGATTGTTCTATTTATTTCATTAAGAAATTCAGCAAATTTATCAGTTTTACTGTTTGTTGTTGGGTTATTTATATATGTAACTACTCCCCCTTTTAGATTAGAATTCTTCTGAATTCTTTTATTTAATGTTTTGTTTACATATTTGTATCGTTTGATGAGGACAATAGCTGCTAAGAAAATTGTAATTATGCTTAATATATCGCAAATATGTGTTATATTCTATTTATTTACAATTTAAAAATGTTTTCTATATTTTATTTATAATATGTTCTTCTACAATATCGTCAAAAGTAATTTTTTTCGTGAAATTCTGACTGTCTTTATATTTTACGGTTACAATATTTTTCTTTATATCTTCAATAAAAAATGGAAGTGAGGAAAGGACCCGCCACGTAAAAAAACACCCCCAATGAAAAATTATCAACAGCTTCGGAAGAGACACCCCCCCTGATGACGACCATGGCAAACGAAATAAGGACTACGAATTGACGGCATGCACCTGGAATGTTCGGTCCCTTAATTGGGAAGGTGCCGCTGCCCAGCTGGTAGATGTCCTCGTAAAGATAAAGGCTGACATCACCGCCGTCCAAGAAATGCGATGGACGGGACAAGGACAGAGACGAGTAGGTCCTTGTGACATTTACTACAGTGGCCATATAAAGGAGCGCAAGTTTGGTGTTGGATTCGTGGTGGGAGAGAGACTCCGTCGCCGAGTACTATCATTCACTCCGGTGAATGAACGTCTAGCCACAATCCGCATCAAAGCGAGGTTCTTCAACATATCGCTGATTTGCGCCCACGCCCCGACGGAAGAGAAGGACGATGTGACCAAGGATGCCTTTCATGTGCGCTCGGATCGCGCCTAAGAGAGCTGCCCCCACCACGATTTCAAAATCTTGCTTGGCGACTTTAACGCCAGGGTGGGCAAAGAAGTTATCTTTGACACTATGGTCGGTAAATTCAGCCTCCACGAGGAAACATCCCCAAATGGGTTGAGGCTGATCGACTTCGTCGGGGCTAGAAATATGGTTATATGTGGCACTAGATTCCAGCACAATCAAGCTACCTGGCTGTGTCCGGATCGAAAGCCACCAACCATATCGATCATGTTGTGATACACGGAATACAATTTTCCAGTGTTCTAGACGTGTGTACGCTCCGAGGTCCTAACATCGACTCGGACCCCTATCTTGTTGCATCCAAGATTCACACCCGCCTCTGTGCAGCAAAAAACGCACGTCAACAAACACAAGGAAGGTTCGACGTCGAGAAGCTGCAATCACAACAGACAGCCGAACGATTTTCTACTCGTCTTGCACTCCTATTCTCTGAGAGCACTCGTCAACAACTCGGTATAAGGGAACTGTGGGACGGCATTTCAAACTCCTTACGTACATCTGCAACCGAAACTATTGGTTTTCGGAAAGTGCAAAAGAACAGCTGGTACGACGAGAATTGTCGTATCGCAGCGGAGAGAAAACAGGCTGCCTTCCTCGCAACGTTACGATCGACCACAACACCTGTGGGATGGGATAGATACCGAGAGTTGAAGAGGGAAGCGAGACGCATTTGCAGACAGCAGGAGAAAGAGGCCGAAATGCGTGAGTATGAAGAGCTTGATAAGCTGGCCGACAGGGGTAATGCTCGAAAATTCTACGAAAAAATGCGGCGGCTTACAAAAGGTTTCAAGACCGGAGCATACTCTTGTAGAACCTTCAAAGGTGATCTAGTCACCTATGCCCAGAGCATACTTAAATTATGGAGGGAACACTTTTCCAGCTTGCTGAATGGTAGTGAACGTACAACGCCAGGAAAATTCGAACCCGATTCCCCAATCGAAGATGATAGAGCAGACGTTCCATTGCCCGACCATGAAGAAGTTCGAATAGCAATTACCCGCTTGAAGAACAACAAAGCGGCGGAGGCTGATGGATTGCCGGCCGAGCTATTCAAACACGGCGGCGAAGCACTGATAAGGAGCATGCATCAGCTGCTTTGTAAAATATGGTCGGACGAAAGCATTCCCAACGATTGGAATTTAAGTGTGATATGCCTAATCCATAAAAAAGGAGACTCCACAATCTGCGCCAACTACCGTGGGATTAGCCTCCTCAACATCGCATATAAGGTTCTATCGAGCGTAATGTTCGGAAGATTAAAGCCCACCGTCAACAAACTGTTTGGACCTTATCAGTGTGGCTTTAGACCTGGCAAATCAACAACCGGACCAGATATTCACCATGTGCCAAATCTTAGAAACGACATATACCACCTCTTCGTCGATTTCAAAGCTGATTTCGACAGCACGAAAAGGAGCTGGCTTTATGCTGCGATGCCTGAATTTGGTACCCCCGCAAAACTAATGCGGCTGTGTAAACTGACGTTGAGCAACACTCAAAGCTCCGACAGAATCGGGAAGGAATTCTCCGAGCCGTTCGATACCAAACGAGGTTTCAGACAACGCGACTCCCTATCGTGTGACTTTTTCAATTTGCTGCTGGAGAAAATAGTTCGAACTGCAGAACTGAATCGAGCAGGTACAATCTTTTATAAGAGTGTACAGCTGCTGGTGTATGCCGATGATATTGATATCATCGCCCTCAACACCCGCGCCGTTTTTTCTGCTTTCTCCAGACTGTACAAAGAAGCAAAACAAATGGGTCTAGCAGTAAACAAGGGCAAGACGAAATATCACCTGTCATCAAACAAACAGTCGTCGCACTCGCGACTTGGCTCTCTCATCACTGTTGACAGTCATAACTTTGCAAGGTGTAGATAATTGCGTCTATTTTGGAACCAGCGTAAACACCACCAACAATGTCAGCCTGGAAATCTAACTCTTTCTTAACAACTCTTTCCAGTAGGTACTACTTCGGACTGAGTAGGCGATTGAGAAGTAAAGTCCTCTCTCGACGAATAAAAACCAAACTCGATAAGTCACTCATAATTCTCGTCCTGCTATATCATGCAGAGGCTTGGACGATGACAACAACTGATGAGTCGACATTACGAGTTTTCGAGTGAAAAGTTCTGCAAAGGATTTATGGTCCTTTGCGCGTTGGCTACGGCAAATGTCGCATTCTATGGAACTATAAGCTATATGAGACATATGACGACATTGACATAGTTCAACGAATTAAAAGACAGCGGGTTATGTTGTCCGAATGGACGAAAATACTACAGCTCTGAAAGTGTTCGACGCTGTACCCGCCGGGGGAAGCAGAGGAAGAGGAAGACCTTCATTCCGTTGGAAGGACCAAGTGAAGAAGGACCTGGCTACGCTTGGAATATCCAATCCAAAAGAAGAAACGACTAGCGCGCTGTTGTTAGCTCGGCTATAATCGCGTAAGCGGTGTCTACGCCAGTCAAGAAGAAGAAGACTTAAAAAGTCGGCTACTTTATTTTCTTTGCCTTTTAAATATTCAGTGTCAAATTGGTATTCTCCAAGTTTTAATAACCGTCTTTGATGTCGAACTGATACATCTTTTCCTTTGTATTTAGAATGTACAAATTTAATCGGTTGTCAGTAAAAATTTAGAATTAATTTCCATAGAGGTATGGCCTAAAATATTTTATACTCTACTTTATCGCTAGAAATTCTTTATCTCTTGCGTAATATTTTCTTTCGTGGTTAATCAAAGTTCTTGAGGTGTAACACACGGGTGTCTCTCTTGTGAGAATACTGCACCAATCGCATAATTGGATGCATCTGTTGTTAAAGTAAATTGTTTTTCGAAATCTGGATAACGCAATATTGGATGAGTACTTATTAGTATTTTCAATTTTTAAAATCTTTCATGATATGTTGGGTCTTTAAAATGAATTTTAACTCCTTTTTCCATATTCTTGGTCATAGGTTGGGCTATTCTAGCGTAGTCTTTTACAAATTTACGATAGTAACCGGTGATTCCTAAAAAACTTTTCATTTGTCTTTCTGTTTTTGGAATTTGTAAATTTTCTATAGCTTTCATTTTGTTAGGATTGGGTTAATGGGCTCGAATATCTTGAGTTACTTTTTTGGATTAATCACTGCTCTTCGATTTCCTACCTGGCCTTGCCTACTCGAGTATAAGCGATCTTGGCTATGCTGCGAATTAGGGTAACCTGCCAATTGTAGCCTCATTGAACTATATTGAATATTATCTCTTTCCATCGGTTCGCCTTGGTTTTGTTTAAATTGATTATTACGACCATAATTTTGTCTATATCGATTGGAAGGATTTTGATCAAAGTTTGGTCTATATTGATTTGGTTGATTTTGATTATAATTAGGTCTAGGATTTCCTACAGTTCGGTATTTACTAGTAAACTGTCCATGTTGCTCAAGTCAATGTAACTATCACCCCTATATTACACTGTCAGTTCATCCGACTTATATCTAATATTTGTATTTCACGCATAAGTTCAATTACGGAACTTACCTTAAGATTTCCAATCTTCTTATAAAGATGATGCGGCTCTACCTCGGGTCGATACCTTAGCTTTAGGGTTTCCTTTATAAGCTGCCCGGTTGAGGTATATTGATAACTGTATTATTTGCTTCTCCCTGGATGGTCCTGTCGTAGATTGATCATGTCACTTCTTTCTGTAGCTCTATGTCGCTCGTTGTGGTTGGAAGGTACTCGATGCTGCTGAAGAACTATTTTATCGTAATATCGCAAGTCCCCGTAAATATCGCAGGTCGTTAACTGTTTTTATAAGTGCATGCCTGCTGCCGTTATTTCCTTCGGTCCGGTTTCTTAGTTCGAAGTAGGCTTGCCGGATTTGCTCCAACTGTTGCTCCCTGCGGGCAAGCTCCTCTACTAGAATTACTGCTGGCATCTGAGTCTGTTCGATCTCCATTTGTCTCCTGTTATCGAAGGCTTGGTGCCTTGATGATTTAATTTTGTTTTGTATGGGTTCGGTTACCTCGCTTTTTAAACTTTAAATTTTTGGTGAATTCATGCTCTTTTTGTTTTTAAAATTTGTCCTGGTTAATTTTTTTAAAGTCGTTTTCACTTCTGAAATTTTTCTTTATATTTCGTTTCACAATTAATGTCCACTGCACCTTCGGTGGTGTCGATTTTTATGTTTATTCGGGTTGTTTTATAATTATTTATATTCTGGAGGGTCTGGTCAACTCCTGAGTTAGCTACAGAATCGCAGAATTAGTTTTGGGATTTATATAAAATATAGGACATAACGATTTCCGGGGGAAAAATTTTTGTTTTCAGTGAATCCCTAATTTAACACTTTTTAAGGATCCTACCGACTACGCCAATTTTGTGTTAGGATCGCGTTCAAGCATAAGACCGGTGGTTTGGATATTGGAATCAGACTAAACTTTCACCTTATTAATTATAATCATTGGAGTTAATATTGAAATGAATTATTGCTTACAAATAATAAATATTTGTTGTACTTATTACATATGGTTTGAAAGGAAGTAAGTGTTTTCTTATAAATCATATTTACTTAAATGTAATAAAGGTAATAACCTCATAACTTAATACATAGTTTATACAGATTCTCGGAAATATTGTTAACAAAGCGATTTTGTTTTGTATCATTTAAGTTGATTTTTGCAATAGCAAAGGAAATGGTATCATATTACAATTTTATTGATTTCCGGTTGTTCTATTTATTTCATTAAGAAATTCGGCAAATATATCAGATTTACTGTTTGTTGTTGGGTTATTTATATATGTAACTCGCGCGCAGGATCGTCAGGAATTATTTATGACTTTGCGGTATACGTTGGTGATGGATCTTGCCCTTCATACGAACTTGGCGTATCATCGCAGCATTGTGTTATACTTAGCATCCGCAGTACAAAAATTGGGAAATGGGAATATTTTGCATCGGCACGGTCCGAAAGAATAGAATGGGATAGTGATTGATCAGATTTGAAAAGGCTTGGCAGGAGATCCTATCAAATAATATGTGAAGTTAATCTTGACATTGCTGCAGTGCACTGGCTGGATAATAAGTCAGTTCAGTTATTGTCCACATTTGTGGAAGATGAACCAATCGAGACATGTAAGCGTTGGGATGGGAGAGTAAACATTTGTTGAAGTTCCGAGACTGGCTATTGATTCAAAATACAACGAACACATGGGTGGAGTTGATCTTGCCGACATGCTTATGGAGCTGTATAAAGTTAAACATCGCCCCAATAAGTGATACATGAAAATATTTCACTGGAACCTAAGCATAATAGTTATCAGTTCCTAGCTCCTGTGTCGGAGACATCTCAAAATCGTTAATCCATACATCAAACATATGCCACTTAAAATATTCCAACTAGAGCCAAAACTTTTCTTGGTAGTTAATTGAGGCATTTAAAGTCATAAAATCAAGAAAAAAAACATTTTCTGGTAGCTGGTTTAGGTGCGGTACTATATATCTCATGTCAGCATGTGGAATTGTGTGGAATTTTACTCTGTATTTCAACTCCACTTCTGAGGTATTTCTATAAAGTGTACTTTGACCATCATTTAATTGAACATAGTTATCTCCATTTAGTTTAAAATTATAATGTCTGGTTTTCTAATAAATCTACGTAACATATAAAATATAAATAAAATTGAAAAAGCTATAAAGTTCGAACTATAACCAATAACTGGGCAAAGGATACAACAGATTTGCCGAAAGGAGTTGCACTTGAAATAGATGCCAAAGTTCGGATTCCAAAACTTATTCCCCGACATAAGAAGGCCCGACTTGCATTTTTCGAAAAATACAGGTTTTAGGAAAAAGAGTTTAAAAAAATTTGTCTTCAATGATGAGAAAAAATTCAATTTGGATGGTTCAGATGGAAATCAGAAATATTGGCGGATTGATCTACAAATATGTACGGATTTCCTTGAAAGCGAACTTATATCATTAGCGAAAATATTTCATGCCCAAGACTAGATATTCCGACAATGAATTGGGTAGTCGAAAAAGTCTTGTCGTATTTTGTCAATAGACGTCTTTGCAGTTGCATATCTCCAGCGCTATCTGTCACATTGTATTATACCATATAGTGTTGGAAAGATAAGATTTTAAGCTTTATTTAACAAAAAAATTAAATTAGGGGAAGTTGCAAAAAGTTACAGCTGTTTAAAAATGAGACAAAATAATGAAGCAATTCGCTACATTTTGAAATTTTTGTATAAAAAAGGGAAAACTGCTACGCAAGCCACCAAAGAAATTTGTGAATACGAAAAAAAACTTTTTCTACTACCCAATAATACTCCCATACATGTTTCAAGGTATGCGAAGTAATTTCTCGAATCGAAAAGTATGCCGTTATTGGATTGGCCAGCTATAATTCCGAATCCAATTGAGGATCTTTGGGGCATTATTCCTCAAAAGTTTACGAATGTGGACTTCAATTTGATAACTTAAAATAATTAAAAGAAGCCTTTGTTGAGAAATTGGCAGCTATCGACAAAAGCGCACTTGAAAATTCTATCCCGGTGATTAAAATTGGTTGCAGAACGAAAGGGGAGATTCAATATGTTACTAATATAATCAACTTCTTAAGCGTTGAATGTAAATAATAATTAATTTCGTTTCTATTTTTTACCAATTCTTCTTTTGCACAAATATCAACTTTCGTTGAAAAAAAAATTCAAATTTATTTTGTACTAGCCTAAACCCGCGTCTCCGTTGGCTCCTTGTTGTCAAGGATATCATTTATCGTGATATCAATATAATGAAATAGTTAAATTGGAAATCTACATATTTTATTGACTTCGTAAATCACTTAAAGGATCGCGTCAGTGTGAAATTTTTGAGAAATAGATTTTTTTTGATGCATTATCGGATGTATACTATAATAAACATTCTTTTAAATTTTGAAATCGAAATTCAAATGCTTGTGGAAAGGGAACAGAGTGGGGAACATAGCGACTCTAAATCTTTTAACTCGTTTTTCTCAGAATGGTGTTTTTCAAAACGATTTTCACGCTCAAAGAGTTTTGCAGATATCTAGTTCCAATTTGGAGAACATTTTTAATATGGTTCGGTATCGAGCTATGGAAGCTTTTAATTTTTTTTGAAATCTTACTATTTCTTCCAACGAGAAACTGTCAAAATTCGATTCTATTTGTTCAAACCGCCGCCATTTTGTCAAATTTCACAAAAAAAACTAGCTTCCAGAGCGTGATAGCGACTTTTCCACAGATTAATAATCTTTTTGAATTTTTTGCTGTAGACCAAAATTGCGGCCGCAATCGTGGACATCGTACTGGACCTTTTTTTTACTAGTAATTTCAACCATTTATTTACATCCAATGAATAAACAAAAAAAAATCATTTTGTATTCGTCATGAACGTATTTATAAAAACAAAAAATCGGACTTAGTTGATTCCAACATAAAAAAAAAAATCTGTGGTTTTCCCGAGGGTCTCAGTGAGACCATCCCTTAAGGAATAGTACATACATAAATATGTATGAAGTAACATCTTCGCAGTCTTTACACATATACTATGCTCCTTGTTATAGTGAACAGCAGAGCAGAACCCAGATACTACACGTAAGAAAACTTATTTGAATTTTGAACACATTATACATACGATAGAAAGTAACCTATGCCCGTCCCGAGGTTCCAAGCTACCTTATCACTAATTTTCAGCTCAATCGGTTCAGCCGTTATCGAAATCGAGGATGATTTTGCAAAAAAGGCAGCAGTTAGAACTTTCTCCAGGACTAAGTGAATACCGGTACAAATTTTAAAAAAAGCGTTTAATTATAATACGTGAGATAAGATTAATAAAATAATTCTAATTGCTGTAAATATTTTTGTTATTATACATATATCTCTATTATTACATGTTCAAAAAAATAATTAAAAAATCGATTAAGTCAAAGTTCGCAAAAAAATAAAAATAAACAAAATATGATGCACAAATATCAATTTTATTGAGGTATCTGAAACCTCGTTTGGAATCGAATGGCTCGGAGAGGTCCTTCCCGATCCTGACAGAGCTTTTGGTACTGCTCAACGTCAGTTTACACAGCCGTATTAGGTTTGCGGGGATACCAAATTCGGACATCGCGGCAGAAAGGCAGCTCCTTTTTGTGTTGTCCAAAGCAGCTCTCAAAACGACGAAGAGGTGGTGTGTGTCGTTTCTCCTTTCACGGGTCTTTTCTAAGATTTGGCGCATGGTGAATATCTGGTCGGTTGTTGGATTTGCCAGGTCTAAAGCCACACTGATAAGGTCCAATCAGTTTGTTGACGGTGGGCTTTAATCTTTCACACATTACGCTCGATAGAATCTTTTACTCGATGTTGATGAGGTTTATCCCACGGTAGTTGGCGCAGATTGTGGGGTCTCCCTTTCTGTGGATTGGACAGAGCACACTTAAATTCCATATTTTACAAGGAAGCTGATGCTTGCTCCTTATCAGTTCTTCGCCGCCGTGTTTGAACTGATAAGGAGTGCTCCACCGTCATCGATTGGGGAATCGGGTTCACCATCTTCTGGCGTTGTACGTTCACTTCCATTCCGCAGGCTGGAGAAGTGTTCTCTCCATAATTTAAGTATGTTCTGGGCATCGGTCACAAGATCACCTTTGGGGGTTCTACAAGAACCTTCTATTAGCCGCCGCATTTTTTCCTAGAATTTTCGAGCATTACTCCTGTCGGCCAGCTTATCAAGCTCTTCGTACTCAGGCATTCGGCCTCTTTCTTTTTCTGTCTGCAAATGCGTCTCGCTTCTCTCTTCAACTCCCAGTATCCCATCCCGCTCGTCTTGTGGTCGATCGAAACGTTGCGAGGTAGGCAGTCTGTTTTCTCTCCGCTGCAGCACGATACTCCTAGTCGTACCAGCTGTTCTTTTGCATTTTCCGAAAACCAATGGGTACATAAGGAGCTTGAAATGCCGTGTTGTTGTTGTTGTTGTTTTAACGGGATACTAATCCCCGTTAGGGTGGTAAGTGTCATTTGTGTTGTCGTCGACGTCATCTAACGGTAGGCCCAGGAAACGTGCTGTTCCGACGGGGTCGGACCAGAGGGAGGGGGGTGTTAGATGTGTAGGGTTTGTAAGGCATGCAAAGAGGTGGTCAGTGTCATGCGGAGACTCGTTGCATGCAGGACATACATTAGGTATGTCGTGGTCTATTCTGGATAGGTAGGAGTTTAACCTGCTACAGTATCCAGAACGAAGTTGCGCAAAGGTCACTCGCGTTTCTCGCGACAGCTGGAGCTCTTCGTCTGCTATAGGTGGTGGTTTGACTTCAAGAACGACATTCACGGGAAGGGAGTCGGTGAAGGTGTTGATGGCTCCACTGTGAATGGTGGACAGTGAATGTCGAAAGTCCGTTGCGTCCGAGGTCCGGTCGGCGTACTGTGCGATGTCATCGACGTAGTCCAGGAAGGACCTTTTGATGCTCCTAGGAGGCGGTTCCGCTCCAAGCAGGTGGCTGCTGAGGTGGTTTCTGCGAAAACATCCCAGCAGGAACTGCCTGGAGAGGAGTTCATTATGCTCCTTAACTGGGAGCATAAGCGTCTCACTATGTAGGTGTTCGATGGAAGACATCAAGAGGCATCCCGTCGCGCTCCGGAGTGCAGTATTTTGACAGGTCTGTAATTTCCTCATCTGCGTGCCACTGCATCCAGGCGACCATATGGGTGCTGCCGGTTTAGGACCGGCCGGTCGATTGCCTTGTATGTTGCCAACAACGCTTCTTTGTCTTTTCCTCATGTACTGGCGGCTATGCTTTTGTTGCGGCTCTGTACTTTGGCGATAATCGCGGTCGTATGGGGAGAGAAGGAGCATAGACTATCGAGGGTTACACCTAAAATCTTAGGGTTATTGACAGTCGGAATTTTGACGCCGTCGACTGCAATATTAAGTTCATGTCTATAGTCCTTCGTCCAGTTCGTAAATATGGTCGCTGTGGATTTGGTGGGGAGAGTGTTAAATTCCGTGCAGTGAGGAATCGAGAAAGGTCGATGAGGTAGCTGTTTACCTTCGAACACATGCCATCGATTCCATTGCCCGACGTCATTATCGTGCAGTCATCGGCGTACGAGGTTATGGAAACCCCCTCTGGTGGTTGAGGAAGTTTCGAGATATAGAAGTTAAACAGTAACGGGGAGAGGACACCACCCTGCGTAACCCCCTGTTTAATTCTTCTCAGTTTTGATGTTTCACCTCGAAATAGTACGGATGACTGACGGCCGTTCAGTTAGTTCATGGTCCACCTCTTTAGCTCTGGAGGGAGAGTGGTTTTTTCAATGTCCTGCAGTAGCGTTGTGTGATTGACCGTGTCAAAAGCTTTTGACAGGTCCAACGCTACGAGGATCGTTCTTTCGCAGGGTGGTTTCTGGTTGAGGTCACGAACTATCCGGGCGTTTATGACGCTAAGTGCTGTGGTGGTGCTGTGCACTTTTCGGAATCCATACTGGTGGCTGGCTAGGCTCAGGTGGTGAGTGAAGGTCGGGTGTAACAAGGCCTCAAGTGTATTCACTACTGAGAAGAGGAGAGTTATCGGACGATAAGATTCCCCTTTGTTGGCGGGTTTCCCAGGTTTCAGTAGTGGGACCACTCTTCCGACTTTCCATCGGGTATTTGAAGAGTGGTCAGCGACAGGTTGAGGACCTTGGTGAGGTAGTTTACTCCCGTCGAGCCTAGATGTTTTAACATGAGCATGTTGATTCCATCAGGGCCAATGGATTTGGAAGATTTTGCCTTGTTGATGACACCCTGAACCTCCTCATCGGTGAAAGTAAGTGGCTCGCCTTCGTTTGGCATTTTGCGCAGCCGTCGGTTAACACATCGTTTAGCTTTGTCTGCCGAAGGGTGCAGTGTAAACTGCCGGCTAAAGTAGCTCGCGCACTTCTTCGGGTCCGAGGCATGACCATTGAATTGGACTTCAACTCGGTCGTCATGTCTCCTCGGATTAGACAGAGCTTTGACAGTAGCCCAAAGCTTACTCACACGGGTGGAGAGGTTGCAGGACTTCAGGTGCTCTATCCATTTCGTCCGCTTATGTTGATTTACCATGTGCCGAATCTCCAAATTGAGATCCCTTATTCGGGGATCCCCGGGATCGGCATGGCGTAAGGTGTCGCGCTCATTAGCTAGAACCGCTGCTTCGGCTGGGAAATTGGGGCGGATTTCCGCTAATCTTCCAGCCGGGATGAAGCGAGCGGTAGCTGCTGCGATCACCTTGCGGAATTGACGTTCGCCAACGCATACGTCCGTAGGAATGGGTAGAGCGTTGAAGGTGCTCTCAGTAAATTCCGTGAAGCCGACCCAATTAGCTTTTTTAAAGTTAAAGAAGGTACGGTTGTCCACGGAAACGAAATCGGGAGGCTTCTCGATCGAGATAATTATGGGCAGATGGTCTGAAGCGAGGGTTAGCATAGGTCGCCAGGTTATGCTGTTAATCAGACCACCACTAGCAATGGTGATATCTGGCGAGCTACTACAGGTGCCCATAACTCTGGTGGGGGCTTCGTCATTCATAGTGGTCAGAGTGGGAGCTATGTTGCCTGTTTGAGCTCCTGACCGTTGAGGTCCTCAGATGGCCACTCTGGTTGAGTGGCGGCGCGGCGCGCGAACTATGTGCAGATTGCACAGCCGTGGAGGCTTGTGTCGCAGTATTGCGCAGGCAACATGGGGCCACGTAACGCGTGGTCCACTCCCTGTGAGTCTTAAGGCCTGAGCAGGTCTTAAGATGGCTCCATCCATTGCATGTGTTACACCTGACCGAGGTGGAATTTGGATGGAGCCTTTTTGCGCAGACGCAGCAGAAAAATTCCTCCGGGCCCGGGTTGGACTCAATGCCAGCACGAGTCAGGAGGATACGGAGCAACCCTGCTGCAAGGCGTTGCTCCAATGACGACAAACACAAATAATTACTCACCGATCCAAACGAGGTCAGATCGCCGAAATAACAGCCCTTGGTCGGATGAAATCCGAGTCAATTCCGGTGCGTAGAACCGGCTGTCTTGGGAATTGTTTATTCCCATATCGTCATTGGCGCTTGTTTATTATATATGTTCTAAAGTGAAAGAATTACATCGAATTTAAAATTTCGATAGATAGAAAGTATGTTCGCACCAAATTTCAGTTAAAACTGGTGTGAGTGTTCTTTAGGTATAGGGTGCCAGCTAAAAATATCTATAGTTCAATTTCGACACTGATCTCTACAACCTGCGTTGGAGAAAAGAAACAGGGAGTTTCTACGTGGATTGTATGGGGCTGAGGAGTGGGAAAATATAAATTTGATTAAGACGTTTGGATACAATCGTTTGTAATTATGATTTTAGCCAATAGTTACATATTTTATGCATAGTTACCTTCTAAATTCATTACGATATCCACTGTCGATGTACCGTTTGCATCCATTAATTTCCTTTTTTTATTAGGAATTGGGCTTTCATTCACTATGGGATCTGCAGACTTTTTCGTATCAATATCATCAAAGGACATTTTCATTTCCACAGGTCCACTTGAAATGACTTCTAATACTTAATCATTTTTAACAATACATTTATTGAGAATTTCCATCTCCATCGCATCGAAATTATCAACATCAAATTCGCGAGCATCAGAGTGAACTATGGCAGCACTAACATGGACATCATCTCTTTGCTCTGTTTCAGGAGGTTGAGTACAATATTTAATTTTACCACTATTCCAATCATTAAGCACACTGCGTGCAGCTGCAACAACGTCTGGCACACCTTTTCTTAAAAATTTACCTATAATTGTTAATATACCATATTTACATAAATAAATATATTTATTTGTAGTCATTTTAACTTACCCATTCGTGAAGCCTTTTTAGCAAAAAATTCTTCAAAACTATCATATTCTGAAATATCATAAAGCTTACAAAAGTATTGTTTACTGGCGCGCTTTAACACACTCTCAGCAACTGTAAAAGGACCTTTAATGTCACCAACACGTTGAACCAACACGTTAAAACGACTACCTCAGAACTCTCTTTTGCTGGATTTGTAAAACCAATACCTGGACAATCAATTAGTTTTATCTTTGAATCAAGTTCAACTTCCTGCATGACTCTAAATAAACGGGAAACTAATATGATTTTTTTCATTAAAATGCAATTATTTAAACTTACTTTGTAACACCCGGAGTGCAACCAAAAGAGCACGTTTCGCCACGAGTCAAGGAATTTATTATAGAACTTTTTCCAACGTGTGGTATTCCTACAACACCCACGCGTATTGAGGTTTTAATGCCTTTATTGCGACAATAATTTGCAAGCATCGACATTAGTAATTCATCTCCCACACACACAGATCCTTGCATAGCCTTATCTGTTTTAGTTTGCTTTAATTTCCGTCGACCCAATTTAGATATTTGATCTTGTGTTGAGGCTTTAAAAGCAGTAACCGGACCAAACCGCCGAAAATATCCAATCTAATTATTGAGATTTTCACGTGGCACCAAATCAGCTTTGTTTAATATTAACACTAGATGCTTTTTACCCGATAAAGAGCATACAGCTCGTTCGACCTCATTGCATCGAGTTCCCAGAGGATCACGTGCATCTACCACTTCTAAAACGACGTCAGAATTTTGAATCACTTTTTTGAATTCCTTGAAGTATTTGTAAATTGGAAATCTACATATTTTATTGACTTCGTAAATCACTTAAGGGTTCGCGTCAGTGTGAAATTTTTGAGAAATAGATTTTTTTTTGATGCATTATCGGATGTATACACTATAATAAACATTCTTTTAAATTTTGAAATCGAAATTCAAATGCTTGTGGATAGGGAACAGAGTGGGGAACATAGCGACTCTTAATCTTTTAACTCGTTTTTCTCAGAATGGTGTTTTTCAAAACAATTTCCACGCTCAAAGAGTTTTGCAGATATCCATGTAGTTTCAATTTGGAGAGAACATTTTTATCATGGTTTGGTATCGCGCTATGGAAGCTTTTACTTTTTTTTTGAAATCTTACTATTTTTTCCTACGAAAAACTGTCAAAATTCGATTCTATTTGTTCAAACCGCCGCCATTTTATCAAATTTCAAAAAAAAACAAGCTTCCAGAGCGCGATAGCGACTTTTCCACAGATTAATAATCTTTTTGAATTTTTTGCTGCAGACCAAAATTGCGGCCGCAATCGTGGACATCGTACTGGACCTTTTTTTTACTAGTAATTTCAACCATTTATTTACATCCAATGAATAAACAAAAAAAAAATCATTTTGTATTCGTCATGAACGTATTTATAAAAACAAAAAATCGGACTTAGTTGATTCCAACATTAAAAAAAAAATCTGTGGTTTTCCCGAGGGTCTCAGTGAGACCATCCCTTAAGGAATAGTACATACATAAATATGTATGAAGTAACATCTTCGCAGTCTTTACACATATACTATGCTCCTTGTTATAGTGAACAGCAGAGCAGAACCCAGATACTACACGTAAGAAAACTTATTTGAATTTTGAACACATTATACATACGACAGAAAGTAACCTATGCCCGTCTCGAGGTTCCAAGCTACCTTATCACTAATTTTCAGCTCAATCGGTTCAGCCGTTATTAGTTATAAATTTGGACATAAATTGCGAAATCGAGGATGATTTTGCAAAAAAGGCAGCAGTTAGAACCTTCTCCAGGACTAAGTGAATACCGGTACAAATTTAAAAAAAAGCCTTTAATTATAATACGTGAGATAAGATTAATAAAATAATTCTAATTGCTGTAAATATTTTTGTTATTATACATATATCTCTATTATTACATGTTCAAAAAAATAATTAAAAAATCGATTAAGTCAAAGTTCGCAAAAAAATAAAAATAAACAAAATATGATGCACAAATATCAATTTTATTGAGGTATCTGAAACCTCGTTTGGAATCGAATGGCTCGGAAAGGTCCTTCCCGATCCTGACAGAGCTTTTGGTATTAGGTTTGCGGGGATACCAAATTCGGACATCGCGGCAGAAAGGCAGCTCCTTTTTGTGTTGTCCAAGCAGCTTTCAAAACGACGAAGAGATGGTGTGTGTCGTTTCTCCTTTCACGGGTCTTTTCCAAGATTTGGCGCATGGTGAATATCTGGTCGGTTGTTGGATTTGCCAGGTCTAAAGCCACACTGATAAGGTCCAATCAGTTGGTTGACGGTGGGCTTTAATCTTTTACACATTACGCTCGATAGAATCTTTTACTCGATTTGCCGCCGCATTTTTTCTTAGAATTTTCGAGCATTACTCCCGTCGGCCAGCTTATCAAGCTCTTCGTACTCAAGCATTCGGCCCCTTTCTTTTTCTGTCTGCAAATGCGTCTCGCTTCTCTCTTCAACTCTCACACCCCTATTCTGCATTTCTACTCGAATCGAAATTTTCTCCGATTGGCAACTTTGGTATTCTGCGTTTCGATTCAACTTCGAAAATTCCAATTCTATGTATTCTGCATTGCGATCGTAATTACGTTTTTGTACGTTGAAGTTTTGTTGTCGGAAAGTCGTTATATATTAATTTTCGTGCACTTGGATAAAATAATTTCCTCAAATATGTAAGTAAAACTTTGATTATACCTAGTTGTAAAAGACATAATGGTGGTGTCCTTGGTTCTTTGTGCTTAAATGATATTTTTTGATATGTTTGCAGGTCAAAAGCATACCTGTTAAGTTTTGATTACTAATCGTTATTATTAGTAATCTGATTAATTTGTATTTGAGAGTGAAATAATTGATTACATTACGATTATCTTGGTCTCAAGTAGATTACGAAATGATTAAGATTGCAAGTAATCAAAAAATAATCAGGATTACTCTGGATTACTGAAAAGAAACAAAAATAATCAAAAATAATCAAAATAAATAATTGATTCTTTTCAGCGATTCTTTTTGATTCTTTTTGATTGTTTTCAATCAAAAACCCCAAACAACTTTGGTCTTTTTGCTTTTTTTAATTTTTAATAAATTTTTTTATTCAATTTTGTACAACAAATAAAGATATTCAAGAATCTTGAATCAAGACACAATAACTAAATGTAACACCAAAAAAATAACAAAATTCATTTTTAACAAAATAACAAGAAAAATATATGTACATTAACTCCATTTAGAATTTGCTTTCAATAACACCAATTTCTCAAATGATAAGTCCGACATTGACTGGCGCCTTGGACTGTTCACTATCCCCGCAAAGGAAAATAGCCTCTCTACTGGTGCTGAGGATGTCAGGGGAGTATTAAAGACAACAAAAGCTTCTTTTAGACTGCAATGTTTTACCCAAGTGTCGTCTGTTCTTGAATTGTCATTTAAGTAACAGAAAAAGTGATGGGTCAAAAAAGCCCGACGATCACTAGCACTTGGCTCAGGAGTAGCATTTGTTCCTTCTTCGTTATCTGTGTCTGTATAAAGATAAATGAATTTCATAAAAATAATCTAAGAATATTCAAGCAATCCTACGGTTGAGGTCAAAATCAAAATGCCTATTATTTGCAAATAATTCATTACTTTTCAATATTTGTGCATTGAAAGCAGTATTATCGTTTGCATAGAAATAGCAAATTGTGTTTAAAACCCAGGTACTTATGTCCGCTGCTGTCACTTTCGGTTTTATCCTTTGCAACACCTTGATCCAGCTCATTTTAATATCTGGAGTTAGTACAGTTGCCGCTAGTGCTATATTGGCCTCCAGTTTTAAAGTAAAAAATGCGTCAAACCGATCTCTCAAACGCTGCTCCAACTTAGCAACCACAGAGGAAACTTGCTGCATTTCTGGCTTGTTTTGCAGCTTATTTGATCTATTGCTGAGGGTCATCAGAGTCGGAATTAAGCAGCCTGCATAGAATATACACTTTTTTAATGTGAAACCGATAAAAAAAATACTAATACATTTTACCGTAATTCACGTTATTTTCCCCTTGAAGGTAGTCCAAGGCACGAGCAATAGGCCCCATCAACAACTGGTACATCTCCAGATACTGCAAATCGCTCGGAGAAAATTGTGACAAGATGAGTCTTTCGCACATAAGATTCAACTTGTCCTTGGCCCAAAGAAACTTCGTTACTGCGTCGAACAGTGAATTCCACCGAGTTACAACGGGCACAAGCAATGTCGATCCCAAGCATTCCACAATAATTTCCGACGACTTCGACCATTTGCCCTTCCTCCACAAGGCGTTGCATTTTTCGAATGTCTGGAAAATATTCTCTTTAGTACATTATAGTTCAACAAAATCGTTATCAATTTTCAGTTACCATCGAATGTTGTATATACAAAGCCTGCTCACTTCTCAAAATCTTCACGTAATCGGCGGAAGCAAGTAAATTCAGAGTGTGGCTGCAACATCGAAGATGCTTTTTCAGCAGCAGCTCGTTTTGGAAAACTGGCAAATCGTTTTCGCTTTCATCTTCATGAGAAGTTTCAGTTTCCGTACACCCGTACTCCTTGAAAGCCTTAACAAAATTGTCTGTCACCGTCAGAATAACATTGGACGGGCTCAGACCAAAGCCGGCATTAATTTCGGCAATGATTTGCGCAATTTTTTCAGCTGAGTGCACGCCGAATATTCTCCTGCAAGCAAGAGCAGCCGACTTGCGTTCCAGGTTCTCTGTGAGCCAATGGCAAGTATACCCCAAAAAGCTCCGGTGGTTCCCAGACCTAATATCCCCGGTTGTACAGAAGTGTTTTACGGAGGCCATTTCCGACTTGATTTTGTGTACCACTTCACCATAATGCTCCTTCAATCTTTTTATAGCTGCTTGCATGCTCAATATCTTCATGCCACTGGTCTGCAAGAGGTCTATGAAAGACCTTCTTTCTAAAATTGAGACAGGCACACAATTTGTAATGATTCAATTCAATGCTTATCTCTTTCTCCAAGCTTTTTCGTTTTCTCTATATAAAAGAAATTAATATATATATAATATATATATATATATATATGTATATAATAAATTAATTATAAAATATCAAATTCTCAAGCAACGAACTTACCTCTTTAAAATCTAAAATAAACTGCGCTTTTCGTTTTCTTCTTCTTCTTGAAAAACTGGGTATTCGTCTTTCCTATTCCAACAAGTTAACATTACAATATTTTTAGAATGTCGATAGTTGTTCTCTATCTTACTTACGTATTCTCCCGTGCAATTGAAAATTGCAGAAAATGTAAGTGTTAGTGAACAGCTGAAAATATTTCATTGTGTTTGTGCAATCTGTTACCTCCGTCTTGCAGGGTGCTTTGTTCTTCTTCCTCTTCCTCACAGTTTTCAAAATCGAATTCATTTGCGCTCAAATCATCCACTTTGTAGTAGATGCAAATATTATGGAGGGCACAAGCAACGTTTACAATTCGACATGCTTTTTCCGGTGAGTAGTGCAGTTCTCGAGCACCCAACAAGCATCGAAAACGATTCTTCAAGACCCCAATTGTCCGCTCTATAATATTTCTCGTTTTGGAGTGCCTCATATTGGAACTACTTTTTTGGTTGCCATGATTTACGGATCGATACGGAGTCATTAGCCAAGGCTGCAATGGATATCCAGCATCGCCTGTTAAATAAGCAAATAATTATTCAAAATTGAGTTTAAGAAACGTATGTATTTAAATACCTAACAGCCATGTATTTCTTTCACCTTCTCGATATCGCCGTTCCATCTGAAAGTTCACTTGCTCAATCCCCTTACATGCGAGTCGTGATTGCATCCTGGATACTTTTATGCATAATCTGTTATCGCATAACTAAAAATAAGTTGATAAAATTAAAAATTTCAATTGTGGCACGGATGTAAGAAAATATAATCCTCACCACCATAGCATTGATGCTGTAAAATCCTTTTCTATTGTAGTATAGAAAACCATCTTCAGACGGCTTGATTATTTTTATATGCGTACCATCAACGCACATTATGACTCCTGGGAAGCCTGCCTTCGCATAAAACTCCTGTTTTGCTTGCTTTTTTTTTCCTCGTCGGTCTGCTCAAATTTTTTCCACTCACGGCAAAGCTTTCTTTCCATGACATCGAGAAAATTCGATAGTGACTTTGACACTGTTGACATGACTCAGTATCAACTCCATATTGGCCTTCCGCAAAAAATCTCAAAGCAGCAACTATTCGATTAAGCGGAGATAAAGACGTCAAAGTACTTGCTCGAGTTTCTTCCGCAAAACTATCTAGGACATACTTGCAAGCGTCCTTGTTGAATCTAAAGTTTTTTTTGAACCTAAATAAGTAAATAAATTACACCGGTCAACAAAAAAACTATTTTTTTTTGGGTTTCTGTTCTCATGCTTGAATTCTGATTCTAGACATTGAAAAACACTTTAATATTAATCTTTAGTTCTTAAAGTTTGCTTTTGGCTAATCTACTTCGATAAGTATATTTTAATTTATTTCATAAATCAAAGATGGCAGCACTTTGATTACCCCGAAAGTAAACAGTATTATTATTTGTAAGAGGCACAGTAGTGAATGTTAACCTGTTTATTATAGCTGTAACAACAATATTAGTGTATTACTCAGTTAAAAAAGTGCATCAAGTCAGTGTAAAAATGATGTTGATTTATTCTGTTTCATTTGCGGTGAATTTATTAAAGTTAGAAGTAAAAAATTTGCTTTATCAACAAATTTGAAACTTTGCGAAGCTTATGAAGCCTATTTCAACCTAAAAGTCAGTAATCAAAATGAAAATTGGGTACCTCACTTCACCTGCGTTAATTGTAAAAATACCTTAGAAGGTAAGAAAAAAAATCGAGAAATTGCTCTAATTTCTACGAAAGCAAACTTTAACCGAAAAAAAATTTTATTTCCTTATTTTTGTCACAGGAGAAACTAAAATTTAACATGTAGATGTCAGACCCAAAAATCGTGTTGACCGGTGTTATTAAAAAAAATACAATTTATCACTTTTAACCCAATTTCTTACAATTCGGCACTCATCTCAAAAGGATTGCACATATCTCGCAATCTTCTTTTAATTCTGGCCACGGCATTATCGGATGCATTGCTTTCCTCCTCAAGTAATATCGCTGCCGCTACTGATTCGATGTTAGTGTTTAAAAAAAACAAAACGCGATATAATTTCTTTATTTTAATAAACCAACAATAATTTGTGTATTTTTGTTTTGTTATGTTTCATGTTCACACGTTTCAAGGCAAACAGCTGACTTCGAAAGAGCTACAGCTCTTCCTCTTCTTCTTTCAATCCAATCGTAACTCAGAATACCTACTTTCGATTCAGACGGAGCGTAGAGCGGGAACGTAATCGAAATGCAGAATAGGGCTGTCAGTATCCCATCCCGCACGTGTTGTGGTCGATCGTAACCTTGCGAGGTAGGCAGTCTGTTTTCGCTCCGCTGCAGCACGATACTCTTCGTCGTACCAGCTTTTCTTCTGCATTTTCCGAAAACCAATGGGTACATAAGGAGCTTGAAATGCCATGTTGTTGTTGTTGTTGTTTTAACGGGATACTAATCACCATTAGGGTGGTAAGTGTCGTTTGTGTTGTCGTCGACGTCATCTAACGGTAGGCCCAGGAAACGTGCTGTTCCGACGGGGTCGGACCAGAGGGAGGGGGGTGTTAGATGTGTAGGGTTTGTAGGGCATGCAAAGAGGTGGTCAGTGTCATGCGGAGACTCGTTGCATGCAGGACATACATTAGGTATGTCGGGGTCTATTCCGGTTAGGTAGGAGTTTAACCTGCTACAGTATCCAGAACGAAGATGCGCAAAGGTCACTCGCGTTTCTCGCGGCAGCTGGAGCTCTTCGTCTGCTATAGGTGGTGGTTTGACTTCAAAAACGCCATTCACGGGAAGGGAGTCGGTGAGGGTGTTGATGGCTCCACTGTGAATGGCGGACAGTGCCTGTCGAAAGTCCGTTGCGTCCGAGGTCCGGTCGGTGTACTGTGCGATGTCGTCGACGTAGTCCAGGAAGGACCTTTTGATGCTCCTAGGAGGCGGTTCCGCTCCAAGCAGGTGGCTGCTGAGGTGGTTTCTGCGAAAACATCCCAGCAGGAACTGCCTGGAGAGGAGTTCATTATGCTCCTTAACTGGGAGCATAAGCGTCTCACTATGTAGGTGTTCGATGGGAGACATCAAAAGGCATCCCGTCGCGCTCCGGAGTGCAGTATTTTGACAGGTCTGTAATTTCCTCATCTGCGTGCCACTGCATCCAGGCGACCATATGGGTGCTGCGTAGTTTAGGACCGGCCGGCCGATTGCCTTATATGTTGCCAACAACGTTTCTTTGTCTTTTCCCCATGTGCTGCCGGCTATGCTTTTGTTGCGGCTCTGTACTTTGGCGATAATCGCGGTCGTATGGGGAGAGAAGGAGCATAGACTATCGAGGGTTACACCTAAAATCTTAGGGTTATTGACAGTGGATTTGGTGGGAAGAGTGCTAAATTCCGTGCAGTGAGGAATCGAGAAAGGTCGATGAGGTAGCTGTTTACCTTCGAACACAAGCCATCGATTCCATTGCCCGACGTCATTATCGTACAGCCAACGGCGTACGAGGTTATGGAAACCCCCTCTGGTGGTTGAGGAATTTTCGAGATATAGAAGTTAAACAGTAACGGGGAGAGGACACCACCCTGCGGAACCCCCTGTTTGATTCTTCTCAGTTTTGATGTTTCACCTCGAAATAGTACGGATGACTGACGGCCGTTCAGTTAGTTCATGGTCCACCTCTTTAGCCCTGGAGGGAGAGTGGTTTTTTCAATGTCCTGCAGTAGCGTTGTGTGATTGACCGTGTCAAAAGCTTTTGACAGGTCCAACGCTACGAGGATCGTTCTTTCGCAGGGTGGTTTCTGGTTGAGGCCACGAACTATCCGGGCGTTTATGACGCTAAGTGCTGTGGTGGTGCTGTGCACTTTTCGGAATCCATGCTGGTGGCTGGCTAGGCTCAGGTGGTGAGTGAAGGTCGGGTGTAACAAGGCCTCAAGTGTCTTCACTACTGGGAAGAGGAGAGTTATCGGACGATAAGATTCCCCTTTGTTGGCGGGTTTCCCAGGTTTCAGTAGTGGGACCACTCTTCCGACTTTCCATCGGGTATTTGAAGAGTGGTCAGCGACAGGTTGAGGACCTTGGTGAGGTAGCTTACTCCCGTCGAGCCTAGATGTTTTAACATGAGCATGTTGATTCCATCAGGGCCAATGGATTTGGAAGATTTTGCCTTGGCGCGCCTTCGTTTGTCATTTCGCGCAGCCGTCGGTTAACACATCGTTTAGCTTTGTCTGCCGAAGGGTGCAGTGTAAACTGCCGGCTAAAGTAGCTTGCGCACTTCTTCGGGTCCGAGGCATGACCATTGAATTGAACTTCAACTCGGTCGTCATGTCTCTTCGGGTTAGACGGCTTGAAATGCCGTCCCACAGTTCCCTTATACCGAGTTGTGCAAGTCGAATAGAAAATCGTTGTTGTGTTTTGATTGCAGCTTGTTTGTTTGTTGGCAAGCGTGTTTTGCTGCGGTGGGTGTGAATCTTGACTGTAACAAGATAGTAATAAAACGACATTTCTGAGAAAACATTAAACAAAATTTTCTTTTTATAAAATAAAACATTTCTATATGACATATATGTACAATATTTGTTTTAATATATTTCCAACATTAGATAACAAGCATATCATTGACACATATTTACAGACACAATATTCCTGTATTTCTGAGATAACTGCTTAAGTTGACTTAAGCCCAAATTCAAGCAACGTGATTAACCGACATACGAAATATTTAAATGTATTGGCGTCAACTTAAAATTGAAAGTACAAAAAGGAAAGCTTTTAAAAGCAAGCATGGTTGAAGACTTATCGAAATTTCCTCAAAATCAAATTTATATGTTGTTTGTAGCTATTACACGTTCTACATATAATAGGATATCTACTTTATTCAATTAAGTAGTCCTTGTTGAAATCATATTTGTTATCGGTACTCGTTGCCAAGCTGAATCCATCCAGAACATCGGTTAGTTTAGAAATTTTCTTTTCGTTGCGAACATTCTGTTTTTTTCTCTTTTTGATTTGATCCTTCATATTCTTATTCAATGACTGATTACCTGAATGAGATTACAATAAATACAATTTTATTATTATTATTTACATAAAGTTAATAAGATATGCGTGGTAAGGGATCGACTTAGTGTAAAATTATGGAAAAGTCGATTTTTTTTTGTTGCATTATCGGATAGTATACACTATAATAAACATTCTCTCACATTTTGAAATCGAAATTCCAATTATTACGGTCGCTACAGCTTTTCTTGTAGAAAGAGAACAGAGTGGGAAACATAACGCCTCCAATCTTCAAATGCGTTTTTCTCAGTATGATGTTTTTCAAAACGGTTTCCAATCTCAAAGGAAGAGTTTTAAAAATATCTAGTTTCAATTTGAACACAACATTTTTAACGTCATTCGCTATCGCGCTATGGAATTTTTTTTTTTTTTTTTTTTGATAAGCTTTGCAAATCTTAAATTTTTCTTAAATCATATTTTTTTCTTTCTCGTTAAAAAAAATCGCCGCAAAAATAAGTAGCAAAACCAGTCAGCGTCTGGTTTATATCTTCTCGAAGACATTTTGTCCTGGTTGTTACAAGAAACAGAATAATGCAATATTTGACTGTGCACACACATACTGTCAATACACTTCGAACGATGTAAGCAACACTATTTTTTGTGCTCGTCCCCCTTTTTTGGAGGCAACAGCCTTAGAACTACGACTGCTTGTAAGCAGTAGAAATTTTTGATATTCTAGTCAATCCCATTTAGTACAAAATTGAAAACCGTAATCCTAAAAAAGTCGAAGTTTGACAGTACTTTAACCCAGGGATGGGCATAATAGCCCTCAGTGGCATTTTGCCCGTGCGGGCACGAGTGCACATTTTGAGGGCTAGGTGAGGGGATAATCGCGGGCAAACATGAAGAGGGAAGTGAGAGCAACGTATTTTACCACTCCATATTTACAAATGAGAGCGCACGCATATATGGGAAGTT
Organism: Bactrocera zonata; assembly: GCA_037783105.1. Lineage (NCBI taxonomy): Eukaryota > Metazoa > Arthropoda > Insecta > Diptera > Tephritidae > Bactrocera > Bactrocera zonata. The sequence continues at coordinate 80,994 of JBAWJQ010006679.1, forward strand.
GCACTGTGGGTAATAACTGTAAAATTTCCTAACTATTTTAAGTTTCTTTGTAACTACTATAAATTTATAAAATGTAAGACAAATAAAAAAAGTATAATAAATAGTTTATTTTAGTAACAATTTTTTAATATGTCTTTATAAAAGCATTTAATTTGGTTTATTTGCCATAATAAATTCTATTTGGTTTAATCTCATTAGCTGCAGCTACGCGCATTATTTTACCAAAATTTAAATCAGATAACCTTTTTCTTATTTTATGTTTGTTTAATTTCATTATTGAAAAAAATTGTTCACAAACATAGATATTATATAATTTACAATGATTTCCCTCGCTGATGACATTTCGGCACATTTAAATTATAATAATTTCAGTTTCTCAACCACTGTCTTCAAACGCATATACATACATAATTGAATCTTATGCGCAATGAAACGATTCAGCTGATTGCTCTCTCACAACGCAGGGTTGCCAGTCTCCATATACTGTAGTAATTATAAAAATTGTCTTCAATATATTTGCAATTTTCTTAAACTAACTCAAAATCAGAATCGAATGCTATTATTTATAAATATATAAACTAGTTTTACTAGTTTGATTTCAGTTTTGGTATTTTATGTTATGAAAAATTATAATTGAAAAGTTAGATGTGTGCAAAACTACATATGCGTATTGAGTAATGGCAACATTGTTCGAATGAACACGAGAACAAAACGCCTTCCGCTCGTAGCGGAGGGAGAATCGAAATACGGTTTTTCTGCCATTAGTGTTTGTATTCTATTTGTGTGCTTAGCCACTCTCAATCAATAATGCCATACCGCGCAAATATATTTTTATTTGATGATATCTTATATTTTTGAAAATATGTGTTCCCTTTCTATAGCGCGTATTATTAAGTATTTTAATACATTTCCAGAGGCATTTTAGATTTTTAAAATTTAACAGAACAATTATAGAAAAAACCTAAATTCTTTGAATATTTTGATAAAACAACCAAAATGAAAATATCACAAATATTAATATAGTATATTAAATATATATATATATATACATATATATTTATATAAGCATTTTCATTAAATTATATATATATATATATTATGGTCACAAGTATCTTTTTTTTATATATGCATACTGCCTTGCATATGTACTTATAAAAGCCCACAACTTGAGAAAAGTTTTCTCAATTGTAGCTAAAAGGAATTTTTACAACTGGCATCACCACCATTAACTGTTCTATCTCATGTATAGTGGTGTGAACAAAATAGGAACAACCATAAGATGTTGTGAAATTTTAAAATGTGCTGTTTTCTTATTAAATAAAATTGTTTTTGGATACAAGTATAACTTATATATTTTTTCCAAACAGTGATTAGAATTTCCCACCATGCAAAAGTAAATAAAAACAAATTTTAATGCGAAACTCTGAACCTTGCAAATTATGTTTACCTCTTTTTGTTCACACAACTGCACAATTCCGATATGAAGTAAATAATTTGTGTACAATGCCAGTATTGCCGCAACCACTCTGCGATGTACATTAAGTTACGGAGGAATGTAATTGATTTTTTTCGCAACTTTTCGCAACTTGTTATGCCCTTCTCTCCGTAAACTGATATTCCCCTGATCTAGCCCCCTTGCGCACTTTGCTAACTTTGCGGGCTAAAAATGTGCCCATCCCTGCTTTAACCGATTTTTTTTTTACTGGTTGAGTCAAAAAGGGGGTCTAAATTTCTCTTCTATACCTTTCTAATGAAAATCGATCATTTTTGTTATCTAACTCGTCAGTGAGAGAATTAATAAGGAATATAGGGTAAATTTTAGAATAGCATCCCCGGATTTTTGGGTTAAAATGGGTATGTACGGATAGAGGAGGTCCTCTAGATTAAGAAAATATATATATATATAGTTTCCGCTGATTTATGGTTTTTGAGATATTTGCATTTAAAGTTAAAAATTTCAACTATTTAACATGCGGGTTTCTGCCATTTATAATGAATTTTAACTTTTATATCCACTAACAATTCACTAATTCGTTTCTAACCATATAATTTATATTAAATAGTGCCAAAATACATAACTTTTATTCAACATTTAACTTTTGTTCATACAATAACAATAGGGTTGCATTCTAACTAATAACCAGTGCTAGCTTAAGTTCATGTTTTACAAAAGAACCAAAAGAAATGAAGAAAACAAATAATACTACAATGACAATATACGAATATATTAACACATTAGTTTTCCGCATAGGATTCCTTTCTGCATTGGCGGCCTTCGGCCGCGTTTCAAAAAAATAACCCTCGGTCGGACCAACACCTGGAAGTGCTCAGTTCTTTTGCGTTGAACTCCTTTTTGCCTGATCCAGCACCGGATTTTATCAAGATAATGAGAATTCTGAAAGATTTTACATTATTCGTCACACTATAATGAATTTAGTTATAACGCCATACTCTTTCTTTTTTCTTATTTTTATTCCATTAAAAATAGGGTAACACTAATTTTTGCTTGTTTACAACCATTTTCTTATTTTATGAACAAATCGATTTTAACTAAAGTTTGATATGGAATTAAAGTTATTTTTGCACTATTTAATATGAAATAAATTATTCGAAATGAATTAGTGAAGTGTTAGTGGATATAAAAGTATAAAATATAAGTGTAAAATGCATTATAAATCGGAGAAACACGCATTTTATATAGTTGATTTTTTGAACTTTAAATGCAAATATCTCAAAAAACATAAGTCAGCGGCCAGTATATGTATATATATTCATGATCTGGAGGACGTCCTCTATCCGTTCATACCCATTTTAACCCCGAACTCCAGGGATGTTATTCGGATTCGCAGCCGAAATATATATTTATTAGGGTATGTCATTCTGAGGCAACCTTTTTTTCAACTGAAAAACAGGCTAAAAACTTTCGAAAATGTGAAAAAAATCACTCAAAAATGAGCTCTTAATATTAATATTAAGAGGTGCCTGTTTCAAATTTTCTATTTTCCATTTAAATAACATGGAAAAAAATCATTTTCACTAGTTTCAAGTTAAGCTGAGATCACACGATTGGTCAAATGTACCGATTTTTGACAAAATTTTTCTGTACAAATTTGTACAAAATAAATTTTGTGTACCGATACAATTTTCAGTGTTCACACGATTGGCGTACTTGAGCCAGAATTTTTCTGTACTGATTTGTACACTTCAATAATATGACAGATATTTGTGCAACCCTGTCACATGGTTGGGCTTGTCATATTAAATAAAGTAGATAGTTGATAAGCTTTGAATACATAATTACATATATTTGAACGTAATTTTATAATTTTTAAATATAATGATTTCTTCATCAAGAAAAAAGAAAATAGTGGCAATTATGTGTATTTGTGTACACCTAATTAATAAAAAGAAACAAATAAAAGAAAAACGAACATTGAAGAAGCGAAGTGTTTGGGTGCTGGATTGGCTTCAGAGGAGAAGTACTGACGCGCCGTATGCAAAAACTCTGCGCGAGTTTCGTGAAGTGAACAATCAAAAATATTTGCTTAAAAATTATCTTGGCATGAACGAAGCCACTTTTAATTATATTCTTGAATTAGTCTCTCCAAACATAAAAAAAGTGACACCAATATGCGCAAAGCAATACCAGCCAATGAACGTTTGGCGGGTACACTTCGCTTCCTTGCCTCTGGAGACAGCTTCAAAAGTTTATCTGTTGACTTTCGCATTGCGCCGAATACCATATCTATATTTGTGCCGGAGGTTTGCGATGCAATTTACAAAGCTTTGAAAAATGAATATTTAGAGGTAGCTATACATAATCGCATCAAAAATATAAATTGATACCACATTACACATTTGCAAGGTTCCAAACAACGAACAGATGTGGATTGACATTGCCCAAAAATTTAGTGATAAATGGAATTTTCCCCATTGTATAGGCAGGAAACACATTGTGATGAAGGCTCCGCCGCGATCTGGAAGTACAGTGAGCGTCAAAAATAAGTAAACAGCAGTGCTATCAATATTAAAGTGCTTATAACAACGCAGTCTTTAATGCAACAATAAAAAGTTGTATTACAGAATTCAAGGATTATTTTATAAGAGTTTAACTTAGTATAAATAATAAACAAAAACTAAACACAGCCAAAAATAATTCACTTAAAGTAAAAATACGCTCGTTTTTTCGCGTCAAAAAAAAGTAAACAGAGTACTGTAAAGTTACAATCCATGTACATAAAGTAAATTAATATTCATTCTAGTATTTTTTTTACTTTCTTTTGGACTTCTGGACCTCACTTACTCTTCTTGGCATGTATTCTGCAACATTTTTTGTAATTTATGGAAAGACTTTGCTCCATTCTTCAATCAAAGCCTTATTTAGGTCATCCTTGCTTGAAATGTCCTTCTGCCTGATTTTTCGGTCAAGGTGATCCCGCAGATGCTCGATGGGATTAATGTCTGGGGTCTGTGGAGAGTTATCCAGAGTTTTGGTGTTCGATATAACAGCCACTCACTAACAATTTTGGACTCGTTTTTAGGATCATTATCCTGTTGAAATATTCAGTTTCCTGATAGGCCTAATTTTTCAATGCTTTGAGTAACGCTATTTTTTAAAATGTTGAAATAATCCAATTTGTTAATCGTGGACTCAATAAAAATGAAATTCCGAACACCAGATGCCGCCTTACAGCCCCAGACCATAACCGATCCTCCACCGTCCTTTACGTTATTAATTACACACTTATCATTAAAGGCTTTATTTTTGGATCGCCAAATTTTACGAAGTTGTTTCGATTCAAATATTTCGAATTTGTTTCGTTAGTATAAAAAATGTTTTCCCAGAAGTTTTTAACCTGATTTGTATACTTTTGTGCAAATTCCAAATTCATCTATTGATTCGCCTTTGATGCATAGGGCATTTGGCGTAATACTCGTCCATGTAAACCGATTTTGTGCAATGTTCTCCTGATTGTACTGACATTTACTGGTTTACCCGATGTCCTTTGATATTTAAACAGCGTTTGAAGCTGGATTTGTTTTTACTTCCCGTACTATTTATCGCGCTTCAGTGTCAGTAAGGCGCTTTGGTCGGCCCAGTCGTGACAAATTTTCAACAGTCTGATGTTTACCATGTTTATCAATAATTTTTTTTATTGTGCAATAGTGTCTTCCAACTATTTCTCTGATGTCGCGCAAAGATTTACCTTTTTATGCAAATCTAATATGATTTTTAACCGTTCCAGTGGTTGTTCGCTTACCCATTAAAAATTTTGAACTTTAGAGACTTAACCTCAAAAAAAAAAAAACAATGATGACATAAAAAAATATGTTTTACTACACTCACTCTCTTGAATAGAAACGGTTTCCAAAGGATATTTGGCGCTTCTCCGAAATAAGTATTAAAAACAAACAACGGTTGTTGCCACTGTTTACTTTTCTTTGACGCGAAAAAACGAGAGTATTTTTGGTTTAAGTGAATTATTTTTGGCTGTGTTTAGTTTTTGTTTATTATTAATATTAAGTTGAACTCCGATAATATAAGCCTTGAATTCAATAATAAAACTTTTTGTTATTGTATTTAAAACTACCTTGTAAGAAACACTTTAATATTGACAGAATTGCTGTTTACTTATTTTTGACGCTCACAGTACCTTTTATAATTATAAAGGTACTAATAGTATTGTACTTACGGCCATTGCGGATGCGGACAACCGATTTATATATATTAATGTCGGGTGCAATGGCAGAGTTTCGGACGGCGGCGTTTTTGGAAAGTCCACATTTCAGAAAGCTTTGGACAATAACACACTGAGATTGCCTTTACCACAACCATTGCTAAATCGTGACCGTGATTGTCCATACTTGTTAGTGGCGGATGATGCATTCCGCATGCAAAAGCACATTTTAAAACCATACCCTGGTAAAAATTTAACTGCCGGTCAACGCATATTCAATTACCGATTGTCACGTGCTAGGCGCGTTGTCGAAAATGCATTTGGCATTATGGCAAAGCGGTTTCAAATTCTATATCGACCAATTCAACTGAATGAGCATAAAACGACCCAAATAACACTGACCTGCGGACGTTTTTGGAAAGTCCACATTTCAGAAAGCTTTGGACAATAACACACTGAGATTGCCTTTACCACAACCATTGCTAAATCGTGACCGTGATTGTCCATACTTGTTAGTGGCGGATGATGCATTCCGCATGCAAAAGCACATTTTAAAACCATACCCTGGTAAAAATTTAACTGCCGGTCAACGCATATTCAATTACCGATTGTCACGTGCTAGGCGCGTTGTCGAAAATGCATTTGGCATTATGGCAAAGCGGTTTCAATATCTATATCGAATTCAACTGAATGAGCATAAAACGACCCAAATAACACTGACCTGCTGTGCCTTGCATAATTTTTTAATTAAAAAAAATGCTAGTTATATGGAAGGTTCAGTTCATGAGCAAGGTACTCAAAATTAAAAAAAAAAACATAATTTTGGCTTTATTTGAATTTATTGGTCACTGTGATTGGTCCTGCAGTGGCAGATAAAATGATCGGTACATTTGTCCATTTTTTGTATTTACTTGAATTGTACAACAGTTCACATGATTGGTACAACAGAGCCGTATTTCATCGGTCTATCTGCACAAAAATTTTGTTAATTTGCCTTATGCCAAATATTTTCTGCTGTCATACGATCTGTACATATAAATGACAAAAAATTGGTACATTTGACCAATCGTGTGATTTCAGCTTTATACATACTACATACGAGCACAAGAAAACTCGCGATAAAAAGTCATATAAAATCATTAATTTATTCATTATTTTATATTTATTAGTATGTCGGAGCGCTAGTACAATTATTTTGTAGGTCAGCGTATATGTGTATGCCGGAGTGGCAATATTTTGTAAGTAAGTGTATGTGCCAGAGCGTCAGGCTCGGCGCAGGCGACGCATGGGCGGCATATATTGCGGTACTTTGTCTTGCAAATGCACAAATAAGCATAGTAACAGGATAGAGATACTGTTACTGAGTGAGGTCCGATCGTATTCCGCGAACTAAGAAAGAACACAACTGTTATGGAACCGTTATGTGTTTTAAGTATGAAAGGAATGCGTGTTCATTGAGCGCTGTGCTCGCTCAAGTAGAGTTCAGTTGAGAAAGCGGCATTGAGACGATCGGAACTCACTGTGCTTCTTTAAAATAAAAATAAACTACTAGTAGTAAAGTGAAGTAAAGTAATAAAGTGAAGTAAAGTGAAGTGAAGTGAATTAAAATAAAGGAGATGAATTCAAATGAGTCTCCTACATCAGAAGTGGGATCGGCTGAGCCTACAGTTCAAGATCCGGGCCAGATCCTCGCAGCTCTTGAAGCACAGAATCGAAATCTAATGGACATGATTAAGTCCATGCAGACTCCAATGCCGGTAGCAGACGCAAGGCCTGTCCACGTTGCTGTCGCTAGACGGCAGCGCATCACAAGGGTTGTCCCAAATATGTTTCGCAGGGATAACCTGGACACAATTTAAATAGCTATTTATTCAACGCTTTGTGGGAGTGGAGACAACTACAGCGATTCTACTTAATATTTTGAATGGTCGTCCAAAATCTGGAGAGGGATTCGCAGAATACGGCAGTCGAATTGTTACATCACTCATGTCCAAATGGAAAGCTAAAGACTTGGAAACATGGGGACACATGGCGCAAATCGACAATAGTTTGTTGCGATGGGTATATACGACCAACGTAAGAAGCCGCAATGAGCTACAACAACAACTGCAGCCCCACGCTTTTAAGAAGCGTAATACGGAAGAGGATTTATACTCAAACGGCCCAGAGCGGAAGAAGTTTAAGTTTCAAGTGAAATGTCATCATTGTAGAAAAATTGGCCATAAAATTGCCGAATGCCGTAGTCGACTTGAAAGAGGACAGAATGCAAAAGGAAACAATCAGAACGGGAGCAGCTATGCTGGAGTGAAAGATCGGTCCAATATACGATGTTTCAAGTGTAACGAAATAGGACATTACGCTACTTCATGTCTTAAAATCCGGACCAGTGGGAACGAGAAGGGCTATGAGAAACGAGTGGACATTTGCACTGTGGCCCCGCCAAGGGGTATAATAAATTTATCAAGTGAGTCCGTTCCATTTTGCTTCGACTCCGGCGCTGAATGTTCATTGGTCAAGGAAAGTGTTGCAGATAATTTTAAAGGAAAGCGATTTAACAGTATTGTAAAATTAAATGGTATAAGTAACGACTCCATCTGTAGTACATTGCAAATACTTACTAATATAAATATTGAACAGTATTGCCTAGAGACTTTATTACACGTTGTAATGGATAAATATTTGATATACGACGTATTGATAAGCCGCGAAATATTAAGTCAGGACTTTAGTGTAACAACAGATGCTGAAAAGTTCAGTATTTACAAAACAAAAAGAGTTGATGTCGTAACTTTTGCGAATTATGAAAATGTTGTAGATTCCGATGACGACCTGAGTAAGTCAGATAAAACGGTTTTAAAAGGCATTCTGAAACGATATTCTGATTGGTTTATAGAAGGAATACCACAGACTCGTGTAACAACAGGGCATTTGGAAATTAGGTTAATAGATCCACAAAAAACAGTTCATCGTCGGCCATATAGACTTAGCGAAGATGAGAAAAAGCATGTACGTTATAAGGTACTCCTGAAATCTAATATTATTATTATTAGTGATCGACTTTGTGTAGATTACCGTGCTTTGTGTAAGAACACAGTTGCAGACAAATACCCATTGCCTCTAATTTCTGACCAGATTGCTAGGTTACGTGGGGCAAGCTATTTCTCATGTCTCGATATTTCTAGCGGCTTCTACCAAATACCGGTACATCCAGATTCAATTGAGCGTACCGCTTTCGTTACGACCGAAGTTCATTATGAATTTTTGACTATGCCTTTTGGTTTAATAAATGCTCCGTCTGTGTTTCAGCGCGCTATAATCAAGGCATTGGGTAATATTGCATACACATATGCCATCGTGTACATCGATGATGTTTTGATTGTGGCCGAAACGAAAGATGAAGCTTTAGACAGATTGCAGATTGTGCTGGAAACTTTGAGCAAAGCCGGAATTTCATTCAATTATGTTATGTGTTCCTTTCTTAAAACTAAGATAGAATATCTAGGATTTGAAGTGAGCAATGGACAAGTTCGACCTAATCCACGTAAAATTCAAGCGTTGACAGAATTGCCACCTCCAAAAACGGTAACGCAATTGAGACAATTTATAGGGCTAGCTTCTTATTTTCGGCAGTTTATGCCAAAATTTTCAGAGACTTTAAAACCTTTTTATTCACTCATCTCAAAGAAAAATTCCGATTTCGTTTGGTTGTTAGAGCATGAAAGAATTCGCTCAAAGATAATATCTGTTTTAACACAGGAGCCGGTGCTAACTATATTCGACCCTCAACATTCGATAGAACTGCATACAGATGCCAGCTCAATTGGCTATGGGGCAATATTGCTACATAGAATAGACGAAAAGCCACATGTCGTTGAATATTTTAGCAAATGCACGTCACCTGCTGAATCAAAATAACACTCGTATGAACTTGAGACTTTGGCAGTCATCAATGCCATTAAACATTTTCCTCATTATTTACAAGGACGTAAATTTGTAGTATTTACCGATTGCAATTCGTTAAGAGCTAGTCGTACAAAATCGGACCTATCACCGAGGGTGTATCGATGGTGGGCTTTTCTACAATCGTTTGTTTTTGATATCCAATATACAAAAGGAGAACGTATGGCACACGTAGAATTTTTATCAAAGAATGCTTTGATTAAAGAATTTAAAAGTGTGGAAAAAGTAGTTGAAAAGCGAATCGAACTGAGATAACTGATAATTGGTTAATTTCTGAACAACAACGTGATTCCGAGGTAGCCAAGTTATCATCTAAGCTAAAAAAAATAATGATTTGACAGAAAATTTAGAAAAAAAACATATGAATTGAGGAAAGGAGTTTTACATAGAAGGATAAAAAGAAAAGGTAAAACTAAATGTTTGTTCGTAATTCCTAGGGCATTAAAATGGGCAGTGATATGCTTTTAGGTTGGGAGAAAACGTTGGACAAAGCCTATGGATTTTATTGATTGGAAAATATGTCAAAGTATGTTTGTGGGTTTGTCGAAAATTGTATAACTTGTAAATTAGCTAAGCACCAGTTGGAAAATATGTGGTCTGAATTAAATCAGATTTCAGAGAAAGGCATTCCGTGGTGCACATAGGCATAACGATGAAGATGATTAAAGAAAAATATAAAGAGAGAGAGCTACGTTTAATTCCTGCAGGTTTGTGCAGTGCATGGTAGAATGTATAATGGGCGGTATGTTGACCGTCAGAGATTGTGGCAAAATGCCTTAACCGAAGTACAGTTGTCAAAAACTTGTAAGTTCAGAGAGAGATATGTTTTAAAATCAATAAGAAGCAAAAAAAAAGTATAAGTATGCGCATGAATTTTTGAAAGCAATACCAAATAGACAAATAAGTAAAACAGTTGATTTGGACGACTCAAGAGGAGATGCGTCTGATTTCCAAGTGAGAAATAAAGATTAAAAAATGGCACAGTTGGTGTCTTGAAATCCCAAGAGGGGATATAACGACCGCACTATAACAGATGGACTTGTTATAGCGGGGGTCGGAAGATATGGATGGCACGGTAGGTGTCTTGAAATCCCAAGAGGGGATTAACGACCGCACTATAACAGATGGACTTGTTATGGCGGGGGTCCAATAAGTGGGTGTAAAAGGAAATGCACAGTTGGTAAAGATAATTAATTTTGCATGAATTGTAAAGTATAGTGAAGAAGAAAATGTAAAGAAAAGAATTTATGAAATGTTATCAAAAAACCAATTTGCTTCTTTGTCTATTGCATGGTTTTGTCTAGAAGCCTAAAGCTTTATATAAAGAAAGATTAATGAAATGTTTGTAAGTGGCAAAGGCGGTGGCAATTGATGTGTTAGAATATTGTGGTTTAAAGTAAACACACGAGGACGTGCGATTTGTCAGGAAGGCCGTGTCGGAGCGCTAGTACAATTATTTTGTAGGTCAGTGTATATGCGTATGCCGGAGTGGCAATATTTTGTAAGTAAGTGTATGTGCCAGAGCTTCAGGCTCGGCGCAGGCGACGCATGGGCGGCATATATTGCGGTACTTTGTCTTGCAAATGCGCAAATAAGCATAGTAACAGGATAGAGATACTGTTACTGAGTGAGGTCCGATCGTATTCCGCGAACTAAGAAAGAACACAACTGTTATGGAACCGTTATGTGTTTTAAGTATGAAAGGAATGCGTGGTCATTGAGCGCTGTGCTCGCTCAAGTAGAGTTCAGTTGAGAAAGCGGCATTGAGACGATCGGAACTCACTGTGCTTCCTTAAAATAAAAATAAACTACTAGTAGTAAAGTGAAGTAAAGTAGTAAAGTGAAGTAAAGTGAAGTGAAGTGAATTAAAATAAAGGAGATGAATTCAAATGAGTCTCCTACAAGTACATATTAATTCTTGAAGATAACTTCGACTTCGACTACTGAAGATCGATTCCCAAAAATCGATTATTTTACGAGAAAACTCGATTCTCGAGTAAAATCGGAATGGAGTTTACCATCCCTACTGGCAGCCACCGCATATAATAACCTCCGCACAATACCCTCCACAAAAAAAATGATTTTTTTTCCATGTTATTTAAATGGAAAATAGAAAATTTGAAACAGGCACCTCTTAATATTAATATTAAGAGCTCATCTTTTGAGTGACTTTTTTTTCAAATTATCCAAAGTTTTTAGCCTGTTTTTTAGTTGAAAAAAAATGACACACCCTAATATATATATTGTATTTTTATGTTTGAAAATGCAAATTTTTAGATGCGCAGTTTTCAAAAAAGGTTTTTGTAAAAAAATACGACCTTTGACTTCTTAGAACTATTATTATTTTTAACACAACTGTACATACTTTCACTCAAATTTATTAATTAGATAACACAAAATTTGGCTGAAATTTCGGAATAAGGTTCACAATAATAACCATAATTCACAGAGAAGCGATTTTTTCGGCAAAAAGTTAGCCATAGATATTGGGACTCAAACGTTATAGCCTGATTTGAATAATTTTTAGAATTAAGTTGACACTTTAAGATGTACCGTTGGTGCAAAGGTTTATTCCCATATGTTGTTGTTGTTGTTAACGGTTACCTAGTCCCCGTTAGGATGGTGAGGGTTACTTGTGTTGTCGTCGAGGTCATCTAACGGTAGGCCCAGGAAACGTGCTGTTTCGACGGGGTCGGACCAAAGGGAGGAGGGTGTTAGATGGGTAGGGTTTGTAGGGCATGCAAAGAGGTGGTCAGTGTCATGCGGAGACTCGTTGCATGCTGGACATACATTGGGTATGTCAGGGTCGATTCTGGATAAGTAGGAGTTTAACCTGCTACAATATCCGGAACGAAGTTGCGCTAGGGTCACTCGCGTTTCTCGCGGCAACTGGAGCTCCTCGTCTGCAATAGGTGGTGGTTTGACTCCAAGAACGCCATTCACGGGAAGGGAGTCGATGAAGGTGTTGATGGCTCCACTGTGAATGGCGGCCAGTGCCTGTCGATAGTTCGTTGCGTCCGAAGTCTGGTCGGCGTACTGTTCAATGTCGTCGACATAGTCGAGGAATGACCTCTTGATGCTCCTGGGAGGCGGTTCCGCGCCAAGCAGGCGGCTGCAGGGGTGATTCCTACGGAAACAACCCAGCAGGAACTGCCTGGAGAGGAGTTGATTATGCTCCTTTACAGGTAGGATACTTGTCTCGCTGTGGAGGTGTTCAATGGGAGACATCAAGAGGCATCCCGTCGTGGTCCGGAGTGCAGTATTTTGGCAGGTCTGGAGTTTCCTCATCTGCGTACCACTGCATCCAGGCGACCATATCGGCGCTGCGTAGTTGAGGACCGGCCGGCCGATTGCCTTGTAAGTTGCCAACGTTTCTTTGTCTTTTCCCCATGTGCTGCCGGCTAGCGACTTGAGGATTTTGTTGCGGTTCTGTACCTTGGCGATAATCGCATTCGTATGGGGAGAGAAGGAGTATAGACTATCGAGAGTTACGCCTAAAATCTTAGGGTTATTGACAGTCGGGATTTTGACGCCATCGACCGCAATATTAAGTTCAAGTCTATACTCCTTCGTCCAGTTAGTAAATATGGTCGCTGTGGATTTGGTGGGTGAAAGTTGGAGGTTTCGTGCAGTGAGGAAACGAGAAAGGTCGGAGAGGTAGCTGTTCACTTTCGAACACATGCCATCGATTCCATTGCCCGACGTCATTATCGTGCAGTCATCTGCGTACGAGGTTATGGAAACCCCCTCTGGTGGTTGAGGAAGTTTCGAGATGTAGAAGTTAAACAGTAGCGGGGAGAGGACACCACCCTGCGGAACCCCCTGTTTAATTCTTCTCAGTTTAGATGTTTCGCCTCGAAATAGTACGGATGACTGACGACCGTTCAGATAGTTCATGGTCCACCTCTTTAGCCCTGGAGGGAGAGTGGTTTTTTCAATGTCCTGCAGTAGCGTTGTGTGATTGACCGTGTCAAAAGCTTTTGACAGGTCCAACGCTACGAGGATCGTTCTTTCGCAGGGTGGTTTCTGGTTGAGGCCACAAACTATCTGGGCGTTTATGACGCTAAGTGCTGTGGTGGTGCTGTGCACTTTACGGAATCCATGCTGGTGGCTGGCTAGGCTCAAGTGGTGAGTGAAGGTCGGGAGTAGCAAGGCTTCTAGTGTCTTCACTACTGGGGAGAGGAGAGTTATCGGACGATAGGACTCCCCTTTGTTGGCGGGTTTCCCAGGTTTCAGTAGTGGGACCACTCTTCCGACTTTCCACACATCGGGTATTTGAAGAGTGGTGAGGGACAGGTTGAAGACCTTGGTGAGATATTTTACTCCCGTCGAGCCTAGATGCTTTAACATTAGCATATTGATTCCGTCAGGGCCAATGGATTTGGACGATTTGATGACACCCTGAACCTCCTCATCGGTGAAAGTAAGTGGCGCGCAGTTGTTTGGCATTTTGCGCAGCCGTCGGTTAACACATCTCTTAGCTTTGTCTACCGAAGGGTGCAGTGTAAACTGCCGGCTAAAATAGCTCGCGCACTTCTTCGGGTCCGTGGAGGCATGACCATTGAATTGGACTTCAACTCGGTCGTCATGTCTCCTCGGATTAGACAGAGCTTTGACAGTAGCCCAAAGCTTACTCACACGGGTGGAGAGGTTGCAGGACTTCAGGTGCTCTATCCATTTCGTCCGCTTATGTTGATTTACCATGTGCCGAATCTCCAAATTGAGATCCCTTATTCGGGGATCCCCGGGATCGGCATGGCGTAAGGTGTCGCGCTCATTAGCTAGAACCGCTGCTTCGGCTGGGAAATTGGGGCGGATTTCCGCTAATCTTCCAGCCGGGATGAAGCGAGCGGTAGCTGCTGCGATCACCTTGCGGAATTGACGTTCGCCAACGCATACGTCCGTAGGAATGGGTAGAGCGTTGAAGGTGCTCTCAGTAAATTCCGTGAAGCCGACCCAATTAGCTTTTTTAAAGTTAAAGAAGGTACGGTTGTCCACGGAAACGAAATCGGGAGGCTTCTCGATCGAGATAATTATGGGCAGATGGTCTGAAGCGAGGGTTAGCATAGGTCGCCAGGTTATGCTGTTAATCAGACCACCACTAGCAATGGTGATATCTGGCGAGCTACTACAGGTGCCCATAACTCTGGTGGGGGCTTCGTCATTCATTGTGCAGAATGTCGAGCCGTCAATCTGTTCCGCCAGCTCCATCCCCCTACGATCATTTGACAGGCAGGAATGCCAAAGATCGTGGTGCGCGTTAAAGTCGCCTAGTACCATACGGTTTTCACCACGAAGTAGCGCACCTATATTCGGGTGATATCCTGTGGGGCAACATGTAACTGGGGGGATATATATATTGAATATTTCGAGCTCGACATCGCCTGACCGGATAGCTATGCCCTGACATTCTAGGGTAGTATCCCTTGAGTCGATGTCTTCTTCGATTAGACGGTACTGCACGGTGTTGTGCAATATGAAAGCTAGGCCACCACCACTATCTCGCTCGCGATCTTTACGTATAACGTTGAAACCTGCACAACTCAGAAGATCTGAGCGGCTGTTTAACTTGGTTTCTTGGACCGCAGCTATCGATACACGTTCCCGATTCATAAGTGCAACTATCTCCTCGATCTTGCTCTGGAGTCCGTTGCAGTTGAATTGGAGAAGTCTGGTTTGTCGCGGGTGTCCGTGGGTGATCCTGGGGGTGAGGGAGTGACGTGTAGGTGGTGTTTGTTGCAGCTGCAGAACCCGCAGTGGCGGTTGTCGCACTGGGGTGTTGGTCGGCGACGCCACTGTTGTGAGTTGCGGGGGCAGACTCCTGCAGCATGGGGCAACGTAGGAATCACTCCACTCACGTGTGGTGCGCAGGCCGGAACACGTCGGGAAGTGACACCAGCCAGCACAGGAATTGCACTTAACTGATGTGACGTTCCGACGTATGACGGCCTGACACACGGAACAGACTGTGCGAGGGACCAAGAGTTGCTGATTGGATCTCGCACGAGGATTGGAGCGGGATGAAGGTTGGGAGGGGGGGGATAAGTCAGAGTGGGAGCTATGTTGCCTGTTTGAGCTCCTGACCGTTGAGGTCCTCAGATGGCCACTCTGGTTGAGTGGCGGCGCGGCGCGCGAACTATGTGCAGTTTGCACAGCCGTGGAGGCTTGTGTCGCAGTATTGCGCAGGCAACATGGGGCCACGTAACGCGTGGTCCACTCCCTGTGAGTCTTAAGGCCTGAGCAGGTCTTAAGATGGCTCCATCCATTGCATGTGTTACACCTGACCGAGGTGGAATTTGGATGGAGCCTTTTTGCGCAGACGCAGCAGAAAAATTCCTCCGGGCCCGGGTTGGACTCAATGCCAGCACGAGTCAGGAGGATACGGAGCAACCCTGCTGCAAGGCGTTGCTCCAATGACGACAAACACAAATAATTACTCACCGATCCAAACGGGGTCAGATCGCCGAAATAACAGCCCTTGGTCGGATGAAATCCGAGTCAATTCCGGTGCGTAGAACCGGCTGTCTTGGGAATTGTTTATTCCCATATCGTCATTGGCGCTTGTTTATTATATATGTTCTAAAGTGAAAGAATTACATCGAATTTAAAATTTCGATAGATAGAAAGTATGTTCGCACCAAATTTCAGTTAAAACTGGTGTGAGTGTTCTTTAGGTATAGGGTGCCAGCTAAAAATATCTATAGTTCAATTTCGACACTGATCTCTACAACCTGCGTTGGAGAAAAGAAACAGGGAGTTTCTACGTGGATTGTATGGGGCTGAGGAGTGGGAAAATATAAATTTGATTAAGACGTTTGGATACAATCGTTTGTAATTATGATTTTAGCCAATAGTTACATATTTTATGCATAGTTACCTTCTAAATTCATTACGATATCCACTGTCGATGTACCGTTTGCATCCATTAGTTTCCTTTTTTTATTAGGAATTGGGCTTTCATTCACTATGGGATCTGCAGACTTTTTCGTATCAATATCATCAAAGGACATTTTCATTTCCACAGGTCCACTTGAAATGACTTCTAATACTTCCTCATTTTTGACAATACATTTATTGAGAATTTCCATCTCCATCGCATCGAAATTATCAACATCAAATTCGCGAGCATCAGAGTGAACTATGGCAGCACTAACATGAACATCATCTCTTTGCTCTGTTTCAGGAGGTTGAGTACAATATTTAATTTTACCACTATTCCAATCATTAAGCACACTGCGTGCAGCTGCAACAACGTCTGGCACACCTTTTCTTAAAAATTTGCCTATAATTGTTAATATACCATATTTACATAAATAAATATATTTATTTATAGTCATTTTAACTTACCCATTCGTGAAGCCTTTTTAGCAAAAAATTCTTCAAAACTATCATACTCTGAAATATCATAAAGCTTACAAAAGTATTGTTTACTGGCGCGCTTTAACACACTCTCAGCAACTGTAAAAGGATCTTTAATGTCACCAACACGTTGAACATTCTTTAAAACGACTACCTCAGAACTCTCTTTTGCTGGATTTGTAAAAACAATACCTGGACAATCAATTAGTTTTATCTTTGAATCAAGTTCAACTTCCTGCATGACTCTAAATAAACGGGAAAATAATATGATTTTTTTCATTAAAATGCAATTATTTAAACTTACTTTGTAACACCCGGAGTGCAACCAACAGAGCACGTTTTGCCACGAGTCAAGGAATTTATTATAGAACTTTTTCCAACGTTTGGTATTCCTACAACACCCACGCGTATTGAGGTTTTAATGCCTTTATTGCGACAATAATTTGCCAGCATCGACATTAGTAATTCAGCTCCCACACACACAGATCCTTGCATAGCTTTATCTGTTTTAGTTTGCTTTAATTTCCGTCGACCCAATTTAGATATTTGATCTTGTGTTGAGGCTTTAAAAGCAGTAACCGGACCAAATCGCCGAAAATATTCAATCCAATTATTGAGATTTTCACGCGGCACCAAATCAGCTTTGTTTAATATTAACACTAGACGCTTATTACCCGATAAAGAGCGTACAGCTCGTTCGACCTCATTGCATCGAGTTCCCAGAGGATCACGTGCATCTACCACTTCTAAAACGACGTCAGCATTTTGAATTACTTTTTTGAATTCCTTGAAGTATTGCTTAAGGGACTGTTCCTTGCTTATAGCTGGACTATACTCCTTCTGTTTAAAATATATATTGAATTTTTAAGCTTACTCTTTTACTTTTGAATTTATACGCAAACACCCAAAGGCTGAAAACATGCACATGAAATCTTAACCATGATTCGAAACTTTTTACTGGCATACTGAGCTTTTCGACAAAATACATAAATGCAGGAATATGCCAATTAATTTTTATATTGATATCCAAAACATACTTATCAGCTATATGAAAACAATGATTTTTATGCTCATGCAACATGAGTATACTAGTCTTGTTCAACTAACGATTTTTTGTGACCTCCTACACTTATCATAGTCAAGATGGATATAGAGACAATTTAATTCCCCAATAGGGACAGCTTTTAACTGGACAGTTCCCATAACGGGATTAACTTAATGGACAAAGTTGTCCTGTTGATATCAAAGAGATGGTAGAGGTTTTCAAAATCTCCAAGTATAAACTCAACTAATTCGTTTAATGTTTGACATTTAATATTTTAATGAATCGTAAATAATAATTATTTTTGAAAAAAAAAAAAATAGTATACTACTGTGATCAGATTGAAAGGTGAATTTTGTCCATCTCATCTCCTTCAAAGTAATCCCCTCCCGCTGCAATACACTTATGCCAACGATTTTTCGAGTCATCATAACACTTGAAAAAGTCTTTTATATTCTCAATTAAGTCAAAACGAATGGTTACGGCGCGATATTAATTGAAAATGTGGCAAAATGACCACGAATAACCAATGCAGTAGGAGATGGTGCATTAATGACTTCCTTGTTCAATAAATTCAAACATAATAAAAATCGAAGAATTCACTTTTAGAGCCTCAAATACTATTGAATATTTTGACGTGAAATTTAACATAGACGTCACTAACTGTACTACCAACTTACAGAAAAAAAAAAACACGCGAAATATAAATTAAAAATTCACCTTACAATTTGATTACATAGTTAAATATTATTGTTGAGAAAAAAATTTTTATTATAAATATCATTTTTGACAAAAAAACACAACAAAAAACATTAAAAAAAAAATATAAAAAATATGTTTTTTTTTTTCAAAAATAAATACATAAAAATATTTTTTTTTTCAAATATTAATACATAAAAATATTTTTGGCTGATTTAGAATAGCATCCCCCGATTTCGGGGTTAAAATGGGTATGTATGGATAGAGGAGGTTCTCCATATCAAGAATATGTATATGTACAGCTGTGTTCAAAATAATAGGAGTGCCCCTGAGAAAAATATTTAACCCAAAAAAATTATCATGTTAAAACATGAACGTCAAGCACTTTTCAAGAAACATTTCTAACGGTATCTAACGAGTAAAACACAAAGCATAAACTTAAGCTGTTTATATTTTTTCCAATGTTATGAGTTCAAATCTGTGTCGGTCACTGAATTGCGCTGTTCATAAAAATAAGAGTGTGAGCTACCAAGTGGTATAAGACATTTTTTTTAAACAAAATCTGTAAAAAACTTAAAAGTACAAAAAAATAAGAACGATGGGATTTTTGAAAGGATAAGTCATTTATTTTAATTAATGGGTAGAGGAAAACATCTCACCGACAAAAAGCGTGAATTCATTAAAAATCTTAGAAAAAAACGGGAAAACTTACAAAGAAATTAAAGAGATATACGGGTGCTTTGATCAAATGATATCAAATTCCCTGTCCTACAAAAATAAAGCCAAAACACGTGGACAAAAACGCAAAACTACTAAAGTAATCGATCGCATCGCATCGACGCATACTCCAGTCGTCTAAAAAAGATCCTAAAGCGTCGTCTAGAGAAATAAAAAAGCGTCTAGAACTTGATGTTAGTGACGTAACAGTTCGTAGACGTTTATTGGAATATAATTTATTTGCGCGGAGTCCCCGAAAAGTTCCATGGTTAACAAAGAAACACGGCTCACATTCGCCAAGGAACATGGCAACTGGCAACCGGAGAAATGGGGAAAAATTTTGTGGACAGAGGAATGTAGGGTAGTTTTATTTGGTGACACAGGGTCTAAGCAGTATATCCGTCGTTCACCAAATACGGAATATAGTCCGCAATACACCCTTAAGCCCGTCAAACATGGTAGTGCACAGTGGGAAAGTTTCTCGTACAACGGCGTGGCACCAATCCATCTGATAAAAGAAACCATGGGACAGTATGTGTATGTGGATATATTGAAAAAAGTTATGCTGCCATACACGGAATGGAATATGCCAATAAAGTGGTTCAGCAAGATAACGACCCGAAACACACAAGTAAATCTGCAAAGGAATAGCTTCGGGTCAACAAAGTTGAAGTTATGTGGTGGTCTGCTCAGTCGCTATAGAAAACTTATGGGCAGATATTAAAAAAGGTGTTGCTGACCGTAGACCATCAAATACAACGGAATTATGGAGCACAGTCCACGAGAGATGGCAGCAAATCCCGCTGAAAAGGTGGTGAAAATGGCGGTTACTCGACTAAATATTAACTAAATTAACTTATATACTAGTCATAATTTTAAATTTTTTAATTTATTATTAGTTTTATTGAATTTTGTGATGCACTCCTATTATTTTGAACACCGAATTATTGAGGTTTTTATTTAAATTATTTATATTTTTTTTCTTTTACTGTGTATTACTAAAAATTTAAAAGTGCGAAAAATAAACAATTCGTGGATAAAAAAACAAATTAATAAAATTCTTGTTTTTGTTGAAAACAATAACTTTGTATTTTATATTGTGATGCACTCCTATTATTTTGAACACAACTGTACATATAGTTGACGCTGAGTTATGGTTTTTGTGATATTTGCATTTAAAGTTCAAAAAATCAACTATTTAAAATGCGTGTTTCTCCGATTTATAATGCATTTTACACTTACATATATTTTATACTTTTATATCCACTAACACTTCCCTAATTCGTTTCTAATAATTTATTTTATATTAAATAGTGCAAAAATAACTGTAATTCCATATCAAACTTTAGTTAAAATCGATTTATTCATAAAATAAGAAAATGGTTGTAAACAAGCAAAAATTAGTGTTACCCTATTTTATAATGGAATAAAAATAAGAAAAAAGAAAGAGTATGGCGTTATAACTAAATTCATTATAGTGTGATGAATAATGTAAAATCTTTCAGAATTCTCATTATCTTGATAAAATCCGGTGCTGGATCAGGCAAAAAGGAGTTCAACGCAAAAGAACTGAGCACTCCCAGGTGTTGGTCCGACCGAGGGTTATTTTTATGAAGCGCGGCCGAAGGCCGCCAATGCAGAAAGGAGTTCTATGCGGAAAACTAATGTGTTAATATTAGGTTGTCAAGAAAGTCTTGCGGTATTTGCGCTAGTTGCCGCTGAAAGCGCGTAGTTCTAGTTTTATTCGTCGCATCGGATCATGCCTTCTTGGAAAGCTCAATTCACGCGCTAACACGTGTTTGATTGATTGTCGTTTCTTTTAAGTCGTTCGTGAGTTATAGCGTCGCAAACATGGAGCAAAATAAAGAGAAAATACGGCATATTTTACAGTACTACTACGATAAAGGCAAAAATGCATCTCAAGCCCCCAATAAAATTTGTGCAGTTTATGGACCCCATACAGTTACCATTTCCACCGCACAACGATGGTTTCAACGTTTTCGTTCTTGTGTAGAGGTGGTCGAAGATGCGCCACGCTCCGGAAGGCTTGTCGTCGAAAATTGCGATAAAATCGCTAAATTGGTCGAAAACGACCGTCATGGTAGTCATCAAACGGTTATAAACCATTTGAAGAAGCTTGGAGTCACTAAGAAGCTCGATGTATGGGTGCCACACGAATTGATTCAATAAAAATACCGCAAGACTTTTTTGACAACCTAATATATTGGTACATTGTCATTGGGGTATTATTTGTTTTCTTTATTTCTTTTTGGTTCTTTTGTAAAATATGAACGTAAGGTAGCACTGGTTATTAGTTAGAATGCAACCCTATTGTTATTGTATGAACAAAAGTTAAATGTTGAATAAAAGTTATGCATTTTTGCACTACTTAATATAAATTATATCTGTGTTGTTTTACCATAACATCTTAAGTCGACTTAAGTCAAAATCGAGTAAAGGTCATATTCTAGTTCTCCTATTCATAGTCCATATTTGTGTCCAATCCGATTTAAAAAATTCCAATTTTAAAGAAAGTTATCGCCTTTTGTATTTCTCTACATACATTAAAACGTCTTAAGTAAACTTAAATTTTATGAGATGCTTTATTGGTTGTTAAAGGTTTCTTCATTTAAACTTATGTCAACTGAAGCTCTATTAATATTAAAAAAAAAATTAAAAATATGTATTCAATGAAACATCTTATGTCCTCTTACGCTAATATGTTAAACTTATATTCTTATAATTTCTTCACTTAAATGGACATATGTAAGTTGTTTTGAAAAAACTCGAATATTCAAAGAGAGAACTTTTTACATTTTGCAAAACATCTTAAGTCTACTTAAAGTGTTATACAATAATTCGCTTCGAACATAACGGCATTTTAACTCAACATAAGTTTGTTTGGATGCGTGCTCACAACCATAGATGGGCACTTTGCAGTACCAGTAAAAATGCAGTAAAAATTTTTTTTACTGATTATGAAATTAAATTTTCATTACCAGTACAGTTTTACTGATTACTGAAAAAATTAGCAGTAAAAATATTTTTTTACTGGTTACTGAAAATAATTTGCAGCAAAAATATTTTTTTACAGATTACTGGAAAAATTTGCAGTAAAAATAATTTTTTACTGGTTACTGAAAGAAATTGCAGTAAAAATACTGATAATATCATTTGAGATGCATAACCAGCAAAATACTGTTTTCTGAAAAAAATTACTGATAATGAAAATGTTGTGCACTATCATCAGGGAATTTAAATCATGTATGTACTCAATAAATATTTTTAGTTTTGCTCTGTCTTCTTTTCCTTAGAAAAAAATACACATGAAACACCAAATGCAAAAGAGTCAGAACTCAAAACTAAAAAGATTCAAACAAAAATTATATGCAAATATTTATAATATTATGAACGGATTGAGATCACCAAAAAAGAAAGTCCTCCTTGCGTAAAATATAATCTTAAATCAAAATTTTATTTTGACTGATATATTAAACATAGGCTATGATTTAATACACAGAAAATCCCAAATGAAAATCTTGAGTTATGACTCTTTTCGTTTAGTGTGCGATACAACAAAATCATCACCTCATAACTGTAACTGTCGTACAATCCAAGCAATGCAATTATATGTAGAAGCATTGAGAAAAATAGTCCAATAAATATTTATTGCACCCTACACATATTTATGCAATATAAAAGGAGTGGAGTTATATGCTAATTGTTTTATATTAGCTGATAAGCTGCTTAATCAGATTCGATTTACCCACGTTCGTCCGTCTGTTAAATAAAGTTTATTTTAATTTAATAAGAATTATACTTCAAATTAAGAAGAATGAATAATTTGCAAACCTGTTACAGGGTATCAATAAGTCGGTTCGCCTGACTAAAAACTTGTTTACTATTGTCCATGTGCGCAATCAATGAACAAAACAGTTAATTCTAAAATAATTCGGTCATAGGTTTGAGTAACATACACTCTAGTGATTTTAAGTGATTTTAAAAATTTAAAGTACTACATTGCAAAAAATGAAAAATTAAATATATTTAAATGAATGCATTAAATTTCAATAGTGAAGATTGTAATAATGACCAAGATTTCGTTGGCGAACAAAATATTCCAAGTTGTTCAAACGGTCGGAACTCACAAATAAGTCACAATATTATGAGATATGACAATTTAAGTGAAAGTTCAAGTACACCAGATTCGTTGATAAATGAAGAATTGGTTGGTGTCAATAAGATTCTCTTTAGTGAGAAATTTTTCAAAATTGTGAAGACGGTGTGCTTAAAATGATGCAAAATAGCACTATTTTATTTGTTATATATGTTTTTATTTAAAGCTTCACAATTTCATTAAAATGCAGATGAACAAAACTCCTCAACAAGGAAGAATGTGTGGCTTAATTGGTGGTTGTCAAGTGTGCGGAAAAAAAATTAAATGTTCGCTTCGTATTAGTTCCAATTTTATCAAGCATTTGAAAAATTTTGCGAGTTGCAGTCAATCAAAGATGAAAGAAGACAGAGCGTAAGCCGCAAAAGCTCTTTTAACCATGACATTTTGGATTTTATTTGCAACACAACGTCTCCCTTGTTCACAGTCAGTAACCAAAGTTTTAAAAAACTATTTCCTGGTAAAAGTCTTCCGAGCCGCCGTTCAATTACCAGGTTACTTTTCGAGAGCCACACTGAATATGTTCAAAATCTGGTCATTGAGCTGAATAACATTGAATACGTGTGCGTAACTGCAGATGTATGGTCAGGTGAAAAAAAATCATTTTTTGGTTACACTTGCCACTGGTTAGCTTCTAACAGTTTTGAGCGGACGTCTGTAGCACTGGCTTGTCGAAGGTTTAAAGGAACTCATTCCTTTGATCGTGTGACGAAAATGATATGCGACATAAAAAAGCAATATAAATTACCCGTGGAAACAATTGTTTATACGATTACGGACAATGGATCTAACTTCGTTAAGGCATTTAAAGAATTTGGAGTTGAATTAAGTAAGTGAAGTATATCGCATATATGTATTATTGTATTCACAGTTTATGGGAAATTTCATATGTGGCAACTTTGCCCGATATTTGACATTTAAACTGTGAACGCACAATTAGTGTTTTTGTTTCCTGGTAAAGTGGCAACTTTGATCAGCTGACTATTCGCGTTTAGAAAAAATGGAAAGCAACACAGAAATACAGAAGGTAAACGCAATTCGCAATATTTTTAAATATAAATATGAAAATATTCTGCCTATAATTGTTCTATTGCAGGTTGTACATAAGCGTGTTCGAAAGGCTCCCTACAGAAAGTGGACCGACAACGAAAATGAAAGTTTAATCAACTTTTTGAGGGACAACAGGCCACTAGAGAAACCAACGGCCCAACATTATTATAAAAGATTTTTGAACCAAACTGGCAGCGACTTGCATTGGACTCTGGTGCGTTGCAAGGTAAAAAACTTAAGATTGCAGTACACCAAGGCCAAGTCCTGGCAAAATGCAACGGGAAGTGGCACCATGGATAATTGTGACACTACCAAAAGTAGGTTCTACACATCATAAATTTTTAAATGTATATATCCTACAAATACACTTCATTTTTAGACGCGATCGCAAGGATGTGTCCCCGGTACGATGACTTAGAAGACATTTTTGGCTATAGGGAGCTCACTTCAAACTGCCTTGTATTGGATACCGAGGACATTGCATGTACTGGTTCACCAGAAGTTGCCACGTCCTCTGATATAATCGTCGAGGAAATCGTGGCATTACCCGAGCCTCTGGTCACCCCTTCTACGTCAAAGGCTGTCCGAAAAGGTATATATTCGCGTACAGCCCTATCAGACGTTCTCGATGTACACTCCAGCTTATTGGATGCAAAAAAAGTCAGAATCGAGAAGGAATTTAAGATGAGGGAAAATGAATTAATGCTAAAAGAGCAACAATTGTTGTTTGATAAAGAAAAATTTGAAAAAGAGTTGGTAGAAAAAAAAGCTGACAGGGAAATTCAAGTTATGGAAATTCAAATGAGGGAGAGAATAGCTATGAAAGAATTGGAAATGAAAGAAAGAATTGAAATGGAAAAATGAAAATAATGCAATAAAAATGTCGCAGGCCTAAGTATTTTCTTCCATATAGAAAATAAATCGCGTTATATGAAGAAAACATGTATAACACCTTCATTAGAAAAATATTAAACATCTTTTATTTCAATAAAATTTAATAGGCTATTGAACTGCATACCAAAAAGGCTAAAAATGTCGACTAAAAAGTTGAATATTTCGATGAAAATTTGTAAAGTTTAGATTTCTATACGAAACTAATTCAATTTAAATAACTGAAGCCTGTGTTGATAACGTCGTCGGAACTCTGCTACATATTCATTGGAGCAAAAAAATACATTTAGTTCTAAAAATTTAAAAAAAAATCACTTAGAAACTTTTATTGGGAGCTCCTATTATTAACAAATTCAGCCAATGCAATTCGTAATTCGTGTTGTTCATAAATTTCTGGAGGATAATCAATTTCTTCCCCATCACAGCTATTATCGTCGTCATTGTTAAAGTCTTGCAATATATTATGCAAATGAAGCTTGAAATGAAGGAACGAATAGCAATGGAGGAATTAAAAATTAAAAAATAAAACTATACATATATACTACATAAAATTAAATAATTATATCTTTATTGTTTACAAAATGTGATAGAGCTTTTCTTAGGTCGTCGTGTTCATAAATTTCTTGTGGGAAGTCTGTTTCTTCTTGGCTTTCTAAACTAGGATTTTCGTCTAAGTTAAATTGTAGCAGCATGTTGTGAAGGATACAACATGCCAAAATCCATCTACAACAATTTTTATAATTAGTTTCGTTCGTTAATCGGAACCGTAGTTCTTTTAAACTGCAAAATTTTTCTTTTAATTTCCCAAAACAATTTTCTATACGTACTCTATATTTAGAGAAATATTGATTGAATGCATCTCTCATTTCTTTTGACTGCTCAGTACTGTTTTGTCGAAAAGGTGTAATAAGATGTTTGCTTAGCGGATATGCCGAATCGCCAGCAATCCATTCCCGATGACAGAAATAATTTTGTGGGTTTTTACCTATTGCAGATTCGGCAAAAATTTTAGCATCATGCACGCTTCCTCGGTATCCTATTGTCGCTTGTCTAATTCTTAGTGAATAGTCACATACTACTTGCATTTTTATGGCATACTGTTTTTTGCGAGAGAAGTATAGTTCGTGATCTTTTGAAGGCGACTCTGCTAATCTGATTTCAGTACCGTCAACATAGCCAATACATCCTGGAAGCTCTTTCATTGTTTTTGTGACAATCTTTCGCCTTTCTTCTCTAGATGGCCAACATAAAAATGTAGATTTTAAATTAATCAATGCGGTAATAACCCGCTCTGTCACTTTGGTAACTGTTCCGCCATCGCCTATTCCGAACAATGTTGCAATCTTTCTAATAGAGGCACTCTCTCCACTTGATCCCAGACGAAAAAGTGTTATCTTTAGTTGAAGATCGATTGGTAATTGTGGAACAAAATTTTTGTTTTGGAAAACAGGGTATTGCTTGATTAAGGATAATATATAGTTGAACTCAAAGAATTCTATGCGCAACATTTGTCGCATGCGGCCACTATCAAATCTGGGAAGAACATTATTGACCCATTGCGAAGACTTTGGTATACCCAAATGGGTACTTCTCCGATTAGCTATAATAAGCGCTGCATCAATGGCAAATTTTATTAGGATATCGTCATCCTCTTCGTCACTGCCTTTAACAAAATTGTAAAAAATAACTTCGGTAGGTAATTTTATGTAATAAGTATATATACATACTACTACTATCGCAACGAGCGAATAGCTATAATCAGTGATAGTCAGGCGGCACTAAAAGCGATTTCCTCTTACGAAATCAAATCGCTGCTAGTGCAAGAGTGTAGAAACAGGCTTGACAACCTAGCTGAAAAGAACCAGGTACACCTTATCTGGGTGCCTGGTCACAGGGGAATAGCCGGCAATGAGCTGGCTGACGAGCTTGCCCGCTCCGCAGCCTCCACTGCTATGGTGGGGCCAGAACCATTCACTGGAGTGGGTCCCCATACGGTGAAGGAACTGCTCCGCAAAGAGGAAAGAGCGTGCAGGGAGGCACACTGGCAGCGAGCGCACGGGATGCGTCATGCCAAACTGTTAGTGGGGGGGTATAACCAAAAGAGGTTCGAGACTATAATCAACCTCCCAAGAAACAAACTCAGGCTCCTGGTCGCATTCTACACCGGCCACTGCAAGCTAAGAAGGCATTTATCTAACATGGGCCTCTCAGCTTGCGCAAACTGCCGGTTCTGCGACAGTGAGCCTGAAACCCCGGAGCACCTGCTATTCGACTGCAACGCAGTCTGTAGGCGCAGGTCAAAGGCCCTCGGATCCATGTTTCCGGATAGGGGTCACACTGCCTCGCTAGCACCCGGTAGGATACTGGACTTCATCAATATGCTGGGGCTAAGCGAGTCTTTGTGAGCTAGGTGAGGGCACAATAGACCCGTGGTCGCAGTGCATGCCTCAATCAGCAATCTATCTATCTATATATACATACTAGAATCATTAGCGGTTATGTCCAGTATACATTTGTAGCTGAGTGCGATCAATATATTTCGCTTTCCATTTAAATGAGACATTTTTATACAAGAATTAAAAATTAATTTGTTATAAAAATATTGCGAATTGCGTTTACCTTCTGTATTTCTGTGTTGCTTTCCATTTTTTCTAAACGCGAATAGTCAGCTGATCAAAGTTGCCACCTTACCAGGAAACAAAAACACGAAGTAGAGTAATTTTGCCTAAGACTGTTATTTCGAACTTGTATAGGAAACAACAACAAACAAAGTTACCACGTGGTAAAATGTTTTGAAGTTAACAGATGGCAAAATTAACACATCAGATAATATAGAACTGTGAACACCCTATATGTATTTAATCCAAATCAATATATTCAATTATTGATTCTCATTGATTTAGGACCTATAAATGAATGTGACAGTGATGACGGATCTGACTCTGATTCCGATTCAAATGACTCGATAATTGCTTTAGGTCCTCAATTTCGATCTGTAACTCCACGTCTGTCAAAACACTTTCCTTGTGCGAGCCACACTAAATCTTTTTGCTTCAACCGATTTCAACAAAATTTTGAATTCATCAAGTCAGGATATTAAAGATATTCACAAAAGATCTTTCCAAAGGTAAAAATTATTTGATTAACTGAACACTTTTTACATTTACATATTTTCTATAACTTTGTAGATGCACACAGCTTTGGAATAAATGCAATAGACCAAAATCTGCAGAAGTAGTTAATGAAGTTATAAACGCGAATTTAATAACTCCATGCATAACAAGGTGGAACTCCAAGTATTTTTTTTTTTTTTACTTTATCCCCACTATAGTGACTTTGAGAACAAAACTACTTCGTTTGGAGCCTGCAAGCTTTAAGTATTTATCCGAAATAAGCGAAAAAATGCAAATAGCTTTGCTTAAAAGATTTGAAAAGTACTTCCTGATTCAGTCTGACGCTTGGGACGCTGTTATTGCCGCTATTTCTGTCCCTGACATTAAATTGCCATTTTAATAGCTCTTTTAGAAACAGCAACGACGCAAACAGAAGAAGAAGTAAAAAAAATGTTCAACACTTATGTGGTGAAGTTTGGAAAGATATCAGATGACGCAACACGTGTTCCGCCTCAAACTACTCAAAAAACCTGCCTTGATTTCGGGGAAGAAAGTAATGGTAAAATTTTTGCATTTGACTTTCAATTAAATATTTGATTTATGCATATATTCACTTAAATAGATATAAGCATACAGAGTGGTTCCACTGACTCAGGCAATTATCTTCAAGAAACGCTTTTATACCTGGTGGAACGAGACGCCACAAGTTGTTTAGATAAACATCAGGCTATTAAAAACGTTTTTCTAAAATATAATACCCCTTTACCGTCATCTGCACCTGTGGAACGGTTGTTTTCTTTCGCTGGTATTGTTAACCGGTCTGGAAGGCAAAAATTTAGCGATGCAAATTTCGAAATGGTTGTTTTAAGAAAAGCTAATGGCGGATAACAAGTTGAAATAAATGTTTCAATGAAAACAAAAATATTCGAATTTTCTTTAATTATTCATTGACCTAGTGGTTGGCTTTTGATTTTTAACTACCAGTAACTATTTTCAGTAAAAGGTAAATATTTTGCTGGTTATGCAAATCAAATGATATTATCAGTATTTTTACTGCAATTTCTTTCAGTAAGCTGTAAAAAATATGTTTACTGCAAATTTTTCCAGTAACCAGTAAAAAATTATTTTTACTGCAAATTATTTTCAGTAACCAGTAAAAAAATATTTTTACTGCTAATTTTTCCAGTAATCAGTAAAACTGTGCAAAAACTAATGCAGTAAATATATAATGCAGTGTGCCCATCTATGCTCACAACGCGTTATTGCGCATATAAGCGATCAGTTGAAAACAAGTCGTTGTGCTAATAACTTCAAAAATGGAAAGTGATTTATTGAATAATATAAGCAATGTAGATTTCGATAGTGATGATTCCATTATTGATCCAAATTTTAATATAAGTGGATGTACTGCAGCAAGTTCCAGTTCCGAAAATAATGATGTAAGTTTTATAGTGATTGCATTTATGAAGTGATTTTAATAAAAACTTAATATTAGGAAAACTCTATAAGTGTTGCAAATAAAGTGGAAACAGAAAAATATTCAAAGAAAGATGCAAAAGATTCCAGGAATAAAGGGCAAAGTTACACCTCAAACGCTGGTAAGGTTGTTCAGGCACGTGCAGCGCGCAGGTTGGAACCGTGCAGAAAGAAATGCGCAGATAGAATCATTTTTGAAGAACAGCAATATATACACACAGTACTGGGAACTAGGCTCATACAATTTACGCAAAACATTTCTTGGTGGCTTAATTAAAGTTGAAGAAACAAAAACAGTAAAAAAGGCTAAACATGACTTAAAACCAAGGATAAGACCTTATACAAACAATTATTTCCTGGAAGTTGGTAGTAATAAAATCGCAGTATGCAAAAAATGCTTTACATTCCCATTATCCGAGACAGAACAATCTATAAAAACGGTTGTGAGTGCAAAACTTGATGGGCGTGTAATCGGCGATGGACGTGGAAAACATAAATGCGCTAAAAAACTTTCTATCGCAAAAGAGAATGAAATTTTAGATTTTATTAAAAGCTTCCCATCGTATGAGTCGCATTATACTCGAAGGGACACATCAAAACGTTATTTGCCAAGTGATTTATCTGTGAATGAAATACATCGTCTCTATTGTGAAAAATACGCTTATTCCGTTTCAATTTTTCGCAATTGTTTAGCACACTCAACTTGAAATTTAAAAAACCTAAAATTGACACTTGTCATAAGTGTGATTTGCTCCAATGCAAAATACAAGTTGCTAAACCCGAAGAATTGGACTATTTACAACTAGAGCACTCTAAACATGTAAATTTAGCAGAAAAAGCTTATGATGCTAAAAAAAAATTATAAGCAGAGACTTCCTACACCATTATTAAGAACCTCACTTTCTTTTTACAAAAGGCCTTTGGGGACTTTTAATCTTACTATGCATGATTGTGCAAGTAATCAGGCCTCATGCTACATGTGGCATGAAGCAATAGCAAAAAGAGGGGGTAATGAAATAGCATCGTGCGTGTTTGATCATTTATTAACATTAAATACCAATGCAAAGCACGTTGTTTTATACAGTGATTCATATCCAGGACAAAATAAAAATTCATTCATTGCAACTATGTTTGCAAATTTTATGCAATTTAAAAATAATGTAGACATTATAGATCATAAATTCTTGGTCCCTGGTCATACTCATATGGAGTGTGATAGCGACCATGCTTTGATAGAAAAAAGGAAAAAACTAACTTCAACCAAAATTCGCCATCCCCGTGATTGGTACCAGTTTATCAGAACAATTGGCGTAACAAAAAAATTTGTTGTTAATGAAATGGCACAGTTGAACATATATGACTTTGCAGATACATCAAAGAATTTATTTACATGGAGAAAAGTAGATGACAGTGGTGAAAAGTATAGCTGGATCAACATTAAATGGCTAAGATATACCAAAGAAACTGGAAAAAAATAAATAAAGAAAAAACTTTTAAATTGATAAACATATCTAAACGAGGAATAAACTGCGTGAGAATGACAGATTTAAAAATATGCTACGACGCACCAATAAAAATTGGCACAAAAGAGAAACAAGATCTTTTAGATATGTTACCTCTTGTGTATGAAGGGTATAAGCCATTTTATATAAACTTAGCAACAGAAGAGCAGTTAGATTGTCATCCAGATCTTACAGAAGCTGATGAAACTAAAGAATAATTAATGCTTTAATTTGCTTTGAAACCAGATTTTTTGTACTATGAGTTGAACTTAATATGATTTAAGAAACAATACATGAAGCTGTATATTTTTGTTATGAATAAATTTTTTGTTTTAAAAATAAACAAATACAAAAATCTTATATCCAATGAGTTATTTGTTTCAGTTTTAGCAAAAGCTCTTATGTCAACTTAAGTATTATCCAATTGAAGTATTCATTTTGACAAAATATCTTAAGTCAAATTAAGATTTATTTTTCTTAACTTTTCGTTTTTTAAAATATCTTATACACAAAACAACGAATAAAACATACTTCTTACTAAAATTTTTTTCAAAATCGGCATATAATGTCTTAAGAAATAGTTTTACTCTTTCCTTGATTAAAAATAACTCATTAAATTTCAACACAATAGATTTTAGAGGAAATCACCAATATCTCAAAACTCAATTTTAAGACTTAAGATGTTATGGTAAAACGACACAGATATGGTTAGAAACGAATTAGTGAAGTGTTAGTGGATATAAAAGTTAAAAATATAACTATAAAATTCATTATAAATAGGAGAAACCCGCATTTTAAATAGATAAAATTTTGAACTTTAAATGCAAATATATCAAAAACCATAAATCAGCGGCAACTATATATATTTTTTTTCTTAATCTAGAGGACCTCCTCTATCCGTACATACCCATTTTACCCCCCTCACGCCCCCTTATTGGAAAGAGGAAGGATCGAACTTTTTAATAACCAAAATCAAAAAAAAAGAAAACCAAAATGTTTCAGTGCAATGTATATACATATTTAACTGCATCTTTTAATGATACAAAGGGATTTTTTTCTTATTTTTGAATATATCGCCGCTACATATATTCGACGATGACGTCGGCGAAATTGGCGGTGTGATTATAATTGGATTTGTAAAAGAAACGTTTCACTACGCGCCATTCTCCTTTTTGAGTAGGCGGCCTTCGGCCGCGCTTCAAAAAAAATAACCCTGGTCGGTCCAACACCCGGGTGTATCAGATATCTTTCGCATAGAACTCCTTTTTGCATGGGCGACCTTCGGCCGCGCTTTAAAAAAATAACCCTGGCCAGTTCAAAACCGGCTACGCCATCCACAGTATTTTAGCATTGAACACTGTTTCGCGTTCACTTCATACATTTATTGCTAAGAGGGTTTAATTTATTCCCTTTTGTTCGTGCTTTCTCGGTAATTTGACAGTTCAAATTAGGCAGTCATTGTGGTTTTTCGCATTATTGAACTCAATGCAGAAAAAGGTGTATTTTATTTAAAGATTTACAAAGAAATTAACAATCAAAAGTAATTAAAAACATTAATTCATAAGTAATATATGTGCGTGAAAATGTATCCATAATTGGTTTGGTACAATGCACAACAGATGAAAATACACTAGCATATAAGTATTTAAAAATTTGCAAAAAATAGCATTTTCTAAAGTGAATTTGTGGAAAAATTTGCGAACCGATTTTTATAAAATATGTTTTAAAATAAAGTTCGATAATTTAAGCATACATGCGTGCCAAAATTAACCGGCGCAATATTAAACTCAACCTAAAAAAAAGGCACCAAAGGCACTTGCGTTCGTATATTCGGCATAAAGCCCTTCGGTAACAACTTGGCCGTTTAGTAGTTTTCAACGTAACATGGTGTGTTATTATCACCCGGTTTTACCCTTTTCCACTGTTTGGGAGGAGGGGCTAAAAAGATTGTCTTGATCGAGTTAGATAACATGGATTTATGGATTTAGGTTTTGTAAGATATGTATGTACATGTACAGATATACTGGCGTACAAAAAAAAAAAAAAAAAAAAAAAAAAAAAAAAAAAAAAACTTAAACCACAAATGCCTCGTTTTACTGAGATTCAATCACTAAATTACAATTTCATCTTATTTTTAGCATGAGTTCTTTCGTTTTACGTGTAGGTTAAATCTCAATGGCATCGTAAGGCTCTGATACTGCTTATTTAAAAAATTTATGTACATACGTATAACTTCTTATTGTTCTAAGAAACACTTTACCGCGTTTCAACGATATCTCAATTTTTACTCAAATTACCGACAGAAGTCGGTCTATTTCAACTCGTCTCGTCATCCTACCCATTAATGTGTATATTTTTAAATCCATATCAATTAGTTTTAGTTGTTTGAAACCCGTTAGGTGAACACAGCTATGGTACTCTGTAGCAACATATTACGAGTATAAAAATGTGACTCTAAAACTAGAACTTAATATTATATTAAGTATTTTATAAACAAACCTCGGCAACGACATTGTCAACTTGAGTAGATGTATGAACTTCACTCCTAGTAGCCGCATCCAGAACTAAGTCTTCAAGGCTTTTGAATTTATTTTCCTTCTTTTGATGTTTAAATATTTCACGACGACGCATTTTATCCTCTTCAACGCGCTTTTTCGATTCTTCAACTTCTTTTAAGATATCTTCTTTAAAGGGGCAAATGTTAGGTATTTGAATAAGTTTTTGCTTTTTGCTCCCGATTTTAGGATTCCGTTTTGTCTCGCGCCGAATTTTTCTGTTGTGTTCTCGCACTTTCTTTTCAATTTTATGTTTTAGACGTCCAGAAAGTCGTTTAGACTTTTTAGCTGATATAAAGAGGAAAAAATAATATACCATATATTTAATTTTATTACAAATACAAACTTTTCAATCTTTTCAAAGCCATTGCCAATTTCGATCAATATCCTATCTTTGTTAGTGAAATCCACGTGAGTATTTTAAAAGTTGCCAGATCTACCACTTTATTTAAGTCTACAGGAAAGCTAATACTATGTTCAAACCGAAAATTTAAGAGATTAGGTTACATTTAAGCATTTCATAACCCAAAAGTGTTCACACTGCCGTTAGAAAGATCAAACAACAGCAATTATTTTCATTCATGAAGTCACATCGCTTAATATTTATCAAAAGAAAAGATTGTCATATAGTATTTTGAAATAAAAGCAGTCTTTTTTCAAATATTTTCCACATAATAGAAATAATTGATGCATTTTTTCATTTATTAAGTCGATTTTCAGGTGAAACTAGATTCATAGCTTTAAAAATAATTTGTTTGTTTACATCTTTTTCCCTTTGTAGTGTCTAAATCAGCTGTGATAATGTAACAGATTTCCAGTGCTGACAAGTAGATTGCGCAAAATCAGAGTCGCACAGAGAGATTTTTGTATGGCGAAATCTTGATAAATTTTTAAGATTAGTGGGATAATCCATTCAACAGCCGAAATCCTGTGATTAAGTGTCGGTCCGAACATAGTATATTAGCATTGAAAACATTTTGAAAACACATTTGTAAGTTGTGGAATGTAAGTCGTTCGGACCGACAATGTGTGTTTTCGATGAGTTTTCACTGACAACTTTTAATACGGAGATTCTCTTGCTCTTGCAGAATGACAGAAAATGCAAAAATCCTATACCGAAATATGCAAGGCCAAGAGAGCACCCCATGCAGAATCTAGTGATACATGACGGCACGAAAATAATCATAGGTTTTGGTCTGACATATTTTACAGCCATTGCAAATAAATTTTTGCGTATGTTTGTTGTGCCGTTGCACCAAGAAGAAATTCCTGCAATTGGTGCACCGTGCAAGGGTTTTGCAAGAACAAGAGAATCCCCTTAACAGTGAGCAACTGTATTTGTATATGGAATGTAAACAAATATCAAGTGACAATTTAGGGGCCGGCAAAATGTGTCTTCCAAAAAAATCCGTCCATGTAAAATCTGTCAAACGAAAACACAGTTTTCGCTGAAAACTACTTGAAAACTTACATTCCACTCATTATAATCGGTGCCTGCTTTAGTTTGATCAATTTTTTTGGAAGAAATATTTTGCCGGCCCTAAATTGTCACTTGATATTTGTTTACATTCTGCATACAAATCTTGTTCTTGCAAAACCCTTGCACGGTGCACCAATTGCAGAAATTTCTTCTTGGTGCAACGGCACAACAAACACACAAAAAAATTTATTTGCAATGGCTGTAAAATATGTCAGACCCAAACCTGTGTTTATTTTCGTGCCGTCATGTATCACTAGATTCTGCATTGGGTGCTCTCTTGGCCTTGCATATTTCGGTATAAGATTTTTGCATCTTGTGTCATCTTGCAAGAGCATGAGAATCCCCGTATTGATAGTTGTCAGTGAATCGGGTGTGATCGGGTTCGAAATATAGATACTCTCGATATTCGAAACTAAACAAGAATTGATAAAAATGAGAGATACATAATAGAAAAATAATATTAATTGGAAAAATAAAAAGAAATTAAAATATCGCTATTCTCGGTATTCGAGTCTGAAAGAGAATTGGTATAAATGAGATATACATAATAGGAAAATTATTATCTTGTAATGAATTAAATTTTCCTATTATGTATTATTCATTTTTATCAATTTTCGTTCAGTCTCGTATATCGAGAGTATCGATAATTCGAAAACGGTCAGTGCATAAATCAATAGTGGCCATTCGAATTTACAACAGTGATACCGTAATTTCGAACATACCCTTGCCATTTTCGTTGAGGTGAAGTGATTGTAAAGTTTTTCATATTTTTATAAAATAACAAAAAAAAAAACAATTTCCCTTATTGATTAACTAAACAACATCAATAATTACGTATATATAATTGATAGAAAATATATTTTTAGCATCTAAAGACGTTTTAAGTGCAAAAGTGAATTTTTAATTTCGGGAAATACGATGTTTAGCTATTAAAACAAAGAAAATAATGTTTTTAAAGACACGCGCCATACATATTCGTAAAGTAGAATTAAAAACAGGTATTTTAAGACATTTCCCGTGAAAATTAGTGCAAGTTTTCGGAAAAGCCGCTCTACTGAACATTTACCATCGTAGAGTAGATCATAGACCAGAGATAATGAGATGTCCAACTCCTCTCTCACTGGAAGTGAGAGAACAATTGTTAAACGTCAAAACCACCTAAACCTTGACAGTTGACTGAATTGGGGAGGTTTTGACGTTTAGCAATTGGAGAAGAGGGACGGCCAGATTAAAATCCTGCCAAATTATTGTAACGGCCATTAGTTCGAAGAATAGTGAAGGCGAAACAGCACGTAAGTTGAAAGATGTGAGTATATTTAACTTTTATTAAATAAACTTGCATTTATTTAATACTTTTTTTTAATTTATTTTGCAGATAAAATGCCGAAAACAACCAGCAGTTGGAGGAAATGTGTTGTTGGCTGCAACGAGGGAGGAATAACATTTAGTTTTCCAAACAGTGGAACGGACCTCGAATGGTGAGTGAAAAACATTAAATAGTGCAAAAAGTGTTTGCGAATTTGTGAAAAATTTTGATGAAATCAATGTTTCGATTGTGCCATGAAAATAGTAATTTTGGATAATAAAATTGAATTTCCGTGTGTTTTTAAATGTGATGTGCTGAACAAGTAGAGCGCGACAGACTGCAAACGACATCTGTCAAATATTAAAATACACACGTTCTTATGGACACAGTTATGTAGTCGTGCAGCTGCCTCAATAACTGTGTCCTTAAGAACATTTGTATTTTAATATTTGACAAATGCCGCTTGCAGTCTGTCGCGCTCTACTTGTTCAGAGCGTAACTGTCAATTTATTGCCATTGCCGTTAATTAATTAAATAAATTATTTTAAAGTAACGATTTATAATTGAATATTTATGATAGTTATAAAAAAAAGTCGTATTTTAAATATTCATTAAATATACACTTTTTGCATTATTATTATTATTATACATATTTTATAATGTTTCCGATGAAACACCTAAACATATTTTTGCTTGTAAGCGGCATTTTTCGGCAAAAATGCGCCTTGAAAAGCGATTGCGTTCGGGGGCCGTTCCCGATGTAAATTTAAAAGTTGAGCCTACATTTGACGTCCCAAATTTTGAATTAAAAAATACAATTTTATTGGGTCTGGAAGATTTTGCTTCCCAAGTTGAAAATGAGACTGAAGATGGAATTTTAGAGCCTCTTCCATTTTTGAGGATGTATCTTTTAGGGGTCTGACCGCAGGTACAGAAAGGAAGAAGAAATTGAGGGAAGAGAATAGGGTTTTGAAAGTAAAGTTAGATGAAAAAGAGCAGGAAAATAGAAGTTTAAAGGCCCAGTTAGTTGAAATGGCCGCAGAGTTAGAAAGATGTAGGGAACAGCTAAGGAATAGCTCATTGAGGGAACAGTCAGACCCTATTTCTTTAGTTTGTAGCAAAGTTCCTCCTCAGTTAGGTGCATGCATTAGGAGTAGTTTTATAAATAGTAATCGCCGTACTCATGGTCGGCGATATGACAATTTTTTGAAAACGATAGCTTTGAGTGTATTTTTTCTATCGCCAGTTGCTTATCGGCACTTGAAGCACCAATTAGATTTTCCATCCGAAAGTACTTTGGAAAACTTTGTTACAGACTGGCCCCGTTTCCCAGGTTGCACCCAAAGTAGCATAAAATCGTTAGAGATTAGGAGTAGGGATTCACTTTCGAACAAAAGTTCGTGTCGGTTTCATGTGATGAAATGTCATTTGCAGTATAATAGGAAATTCGATAGGGTGATAGGTATTGAGGATTATGGCGATGAAAATCGCACTTCTAGATTAGCAACTACTGCAATGACTATAATGGTGCAAGGTATAGGTGGAGAGCCTTGGTCCCACCCATTGGCTTATTTTTTCGTAAAAGGTTCCTGCAAAGGAGATGTCCTCAATGTTTGCGACCAGGGCACCAATTTTCAGAATTTCGCTAATTTGTTAGGTGTTTCAGCGTCACGGCCTTTTTTTAATATTAATGGCAAGGAAGTGTATTTTTTTACGATAGCCCCCATTTGATAAAAAGTAGTCGTAACTGTTTACAAAATTTAAAAAATACGGTTTTCTTTAAAAATAGTCGGGTAAGTTGGTCGGATATTGTTCATTTCTATGAAACCGACTCTAAGTCGAATTATCGGTGTGCGCATAAATTAACCGATGCTCATATTTATCCAAATACTTTCCAAAAAATGAAGGTTAAATTCGCGTCTCAAGTATTGAGTAATACGGTCGCTTCTGGTATGTTGTCCCTATATAGCTCGAATAGTAGGAGCTTTATTAATACCGCGGAATTCGTTTCGTTTTTTAATAAATTATTTGATATTTTAAACAGCGGTTTCGTTGAGGCTGTTGTACCCACTAAAAAGTGTTTGTAGGTTCCCCAGAACAGTTACGAGTTTTTAAATGAGGCAGAACAAGTTTTAAAAACTATTCGGCTCGTAGACGATTTAGAAAGCAACACAACCAATAATTTTAGTTTTATAAAGGGGTGGGTGTTAAATATTAACAGTTTAAGACGATTGTGGCGATTTTTCTCACACTCAGGTTTTCCGTACTTGAAGACGAGACGACTATGTCAGGACAGTTTAGAACATTGTTTTGGGTAGAGTAACGCCCTATATGTTCTCTAGTTTGTTTAGGAAATCGTGGGGCTTACGTTACGTAAACGTCGTAGTAATAATGTTCTACTTAATGTGTGTAATGATTCACTATTGAATGACCCTTCTTGGAAGGATTTTCAAGGTTTACCACGGCCTGAACACTCTCTCGTTGGATCAATCGCATTAGATAGTAGTTTAGAAATTAATTTTTTGAAAGAAAATGCGTTTAGCTACTTTTGCGGCTATTTTTATTTAAAAATTTTCAAACTGCACACATGTTCTCTGCCTTTACCATATTTAGGAGATGAAATTCCTTCGGACGAATTCATCTTCATGCATCAAAATCAAATAGACAAATGCAACTTAGTCAAGCCGCCTGAGGATTTTATTGCATTTGTAAAAATTTTGGAAACAAGATTTTTAGAAGAATTCGACAGTAATGCCCGGTTTCACAGTCCATACTTATGTTGTGCTTAAGATAAAACAGGAAAATAGTGTTTTACAGTTCATACTTAGGTTATGCTTAAGCACTGAAAATGGGAGGCTTAAGCAATGCTTAAATAACAGCTGATTTTTGTTTTGAATTTTCAGCGACATCTTTCGTAGCGTAGGGCAAGTGTCCGTTCGCTTGCACTCAATAACAGCTTATACTTTTCCTTCAGTTCCCATAGGTGCTCCGACTCGCTAGTGATGAAATTTAGGGTTCTTTTGCTGTTTTCATCAATTTTTGATATAATTTTCCTCGCAAATTTATGTATTGTCTGTTATAATTTAAATATTTCAAAAATATTTTTATGAATGACATTTGTAAAACATATGTTGCCCATAACGTTGCCATATATCATAATAAAATTTTATAGAAATTAAGCATTGACTGTGAAACGCAAACGACTACTCAGTTTGCAACAATGCTTAGCTAAGATTTTATTTAGGCACAACTTAAGTATGGACTGTGAAACCGGGCATAATTGTCATAAAATAGGATTAGGAGATATTCCTTTTAATAAAATGAAAGATGTTAGGCCTTTTTTGTGTTTTGATAATTGTGACCCAAAAATAGTTTTAGCCCTTTTTATTAGAATTATAATATATTTTTTAACAAAATTTTTAAATAAAGGTCTTTCTGTCCCTAATTTTAAAAATAAAATTTTGTGTGTTTCACACCTATAGGTTTAAATTTTTTTTTATTTTTTAGTGGTTACAATAAGCGAACTTAATCTTACGAAAGAAAATAAAAAAGTAAAAATTTTGTAAACAGTTAAGATAAAGAGGCTCTAAAATAAGAAAACAATTTTTTTTTAGGAAAATTAAAATTTGGGATGTAAATGTAGGCATTTGTATACATGTAAATAATTATATTTCTGTGATATTTTTATATATTTTTTATATGAATTGTTATTGTTTTGTTTTAATCGTTATATGTACAATTTAATCATTTTGTTTTTTTCGTTATACACTAAAGAATTGTTATCGTTTTGTTGATTTATGTAAATAAATTTATTAATGGGTGATATAGGCCTAAAGGGGAACCGAGCACCCAAAACTAACTTCGGTAACGCGCCGCTTTGCATACCTCCTGGGTGGTGTGGAAAGTGCAATTGGGCATTTTAATTTAAATGCCCAAAAATTCTTATTTTGTTCGATCTGGCCACAATGAAAAATGTTATAAAAAACGCTTATTTTGAGGCGCTCTCACACTGGAATAAGTTGGGCATCCCATTATCCCTGTCATAGACTGAGGACATATACCGTAGACAGAGAACGTATATCATGGAGAAAGATCACAACGCATTTTTATAATGGAATTCTGCAAGCAGTCTCTAGTCAATATTTGAGAAATTTTGAGGTAAAGTCTCAATTTGTGAGTCGTTACTATTTACTAAACACTTTCTAGCGTTATACCGTGTTCAGACCGAATTTGTAAAAGGATTAGATTACATTTAAGCCTTTCACTAATCAGCCCGTTCTCACTGCCGTTGGAATAGTAAAAAACAGCTGTTTTTGCCATTCAAGATTTCACTTCGCTTATTATTTATCAAAAGAAAAGATTGTCATATAGTATTTTGATATAATGGACGCATTTTTTCATTTGTTAAGTCGATTTTGAGGTGAAATTAGATTGATTGCTGCAAAAAAATTTTTGATTGTTTACATTTTTTTTCTCTTTGTAGTGTCTAAATAATCTGTCGAAATGTAATAGATTTCCAATGCTGACAAGTAGATGACGAAAAATCAGGGTTACACCGATAGACTTAGCGTTGATCAGTTTCAAATCACTTCATTTTTGTATGGTGAAATCTTGATAAATTTATAGGATTATATCATATTCAGACCGAAAATTTATAGGGATTGGATTACACTTAAGCCCTTCACTAATCAGCCCGTTCTTACCGCCGCTGGAAAGATGAAAAAATAGCTGTTTTTGCCATTCAAAAATTCTTATCGTTTAATATTTATCAAAAGAAAAGATTATCATATAGTATTTTGAAATAAAATCCTCAAAAATTATTTTCCATGTAATGGAAAAAATTGACGAATTTTTTCATTTGTTAAGTCGATTTCCAGGTGAAATTAGATTCATTGCTTTAAAAAAAATTTAATTGTTTACATTTTGTTCTCTTTGTAGTGGCTAAATCAGCTGTTATAATTCACTTGGGAGTGGCCAGAAACGATTCTATTACATACGACTCAAGCAGCTTACGACTTCTGGTCTTTGACCAAGTATCCTCTGGGTAGCCTAAGAACATCCATTTGAAGGCGAGCTAAAGTGAGAAGGCGCTGGGTTTGGAACCCGCCACGTAAAATAACACCCCCAATGAAAACCAACAATCAACCCCGGATGAGAGACCCCCCTTTTGATGACGACCATGGCAAGCGAAATGAGGACTACAAATTGAGGGCATGCACCTGGAATGTCCGGTCCCTTAATTGGGAAGATGCCGCTGCCCAGGTGGTTGATGTCCTCGTGAAAAAAAAGGCTGACATCACCGCCGTCCAAGAAATGCGATGGACGGAACAAGGACAGAGGAGCGCAAGTGTGGTGTAAGATTCGTGGTGGGAGAGAGACTATGTCGCCGAGTACTATCATTCACTCCGGAGAATGAACGTCTAGCCACAATCCGCATCAAAGCGAGGTTCTTCAACATATCGCTGATTTGCGCCCACGCCCCGACGGAAGAAAAGGACGATGTGACCAAAGATGACTTTTATGAGTGCTTGGAGCGCACTTATGACAGATGCTTATGAGAGTACTCGTCAACAAATCGGTATAAGGGAACTGTGGGACGGCATTTCAAACTCCTTACGTACAGCTGCAACCGAAACCATTGGTTTTCTGAAAGTGCAAAAGAACAGCTGGCACGACGAGGAGTGCCATGTCGCAGCGGAGAGAAAACAGGCTGCCTACCTCGCAACGTTGCGATCGACCACGACACGTGCGGGATGGGATAGATACTGAGATTTGAAGAGGGAAGCGAGACGCATTTGTAGACAGAAAAAGAAAGAGGCCGAAATGCGTGAGTACGAAGAGCTTGATAAGCTGGCCGACAGGGGTAATGCTCGAAAATTCTACGAAAAGATGCGGCAGCTTACAGAAGGTTTCAAGACCGGAGCATACTCTTGTAGAACCCCCCAAGGTGATCTAGCCACCGATGCCCAGAGCATACTTAAATTATGGAGGGAACACCTGCTGCCTGCTGAATGGCAGTGAACGCACAACACCAGGAAAAAATTAACCCGATACCCGAATCGATGACGATGGAGCAGACGTTCCATTGCCCAGCCATGAAAAAGTTCGAATAGCAATTGCCCGCCTGAAAAACAACAACGCGGCAGGGGCCGATGGATTGCCGGCCGAGCTATTCAAACACGGCGGCGAAGAGCTGATAAGGTGCATGTATCAGCTTCTTTGCAAAATATGGTCGGACGAAAGTATGCCCAACGATTGGAATTTAAGTGTGCTATGCCCAATCCATAAAAAAGGAGACCCCACAATCTGCGCCAACTACCGTGGGATTAGCCTCCTCAACATCGCATATAAGGTTCTGTCGAGCGTATTGTGTGAAATATTAAAGCCCACCGTCAACTAACTGATTGGACCTTATCAGTGTGGCTTTAGACCTGGTAAATCAACAACCGACCAGATATTCACCATGCGCCAAGTCTTGGAAAAGACCCGTGAAAGAAGAATCGACACACACCACCTCTTCGTCGATTTCAAAGCTGCTTTCGACAGCACGAAAAGGAGCTGCCTTTATGCCGCGATGTCTGAATTTGGTATCCCCGCAAAACTAATACGGCTGTGTAAACTGACGTTGCGCAGCACCAAAAGCCCCGTCAGGATCGGGAAGAACCTCTCCGAGCCGAACTTAATCGAGCAGGTACAATCTTTTATAAGAGTGTACAGCTGCTGGCGTATGCCGATGGTATTGATATCATCGGCCTCAACACCCGCGCTGTTAGTTCTGCTTTCTCCAGACTGAACAAGGAAGCAACGCAAATGGGTCTGGCAGTGAACGAGGGCAAGACGAAATATCTCCTGTCATCAAACAAACAGTCGTCGCACTCGCGACTTGGCTCCCACGTCACTGTTGACAGTCATAACTTTGAAGTTATAGATAATTTCGTCTATTTAGGAACCAGCATTAATACCACCAACAATGTCAGCCTAGAAATCCAACGCAGGATTACTCTTGTCAACAGGTGCTACTTCGGACTGAGTAGGCAATTGAAAAGTAAAGTCGTCTCTCGACGAACAAAAGCCAAACTCTATAAGTCGCTCATAATTCCCGTCCTGCTATATGGTGCAGAGGCTTGGACAACGACAACAACCGATGAGTCGACTTTGCGAGTTTTCGAGAGAAAAGTTCTGCGAAAGATTTATGGTCCTTTGCACGTTGGCCACGGCGAATATCGCATTCGATGGAACGATGAGCTGTACGAGATATACGACGACATTGACATAGTTCAGCGAATTAAAAGACAGCGGCTACGCTGGCTAGGTCATGTTGTCCGGATGGATGAAAACACTCCAGCTCTGAAAGTATTCGACGCAGTTCTGGTCGGGGGAAATAGAAGAAGAGGAAGACCTCCACTGCCTTGGCGAAAAGAAGAAATGACTGGCGCGCTGTTGTTAACTCTGCTGTAACCGTGTAAACGGTGTCTACGCCAGTAAAGAAGAAGAAGAACCGGTGGATGCTACTCTAAAATTTACCCCTTAAATTCAATTAAGTAGTCTTGCACCTATGACATTTTATCCTATGCCTACGAGCGAGTTGTAGTGGAAATAGAAGCTATTAGAAAACTCCAGCTTGCGATGTTTGTAAAACAGAAGAATAATAATTTTTACAATAGCAAAAGTATGCCATTTTTGGTCAAAGTTGCTCACTCAAATTTGATAAATGCACGAAAATTTTTTGTGTTGATTTCCAATGATTTACACTAAAATGAATCGTATTCAAAATATTTGCATAATCAACATCTTTAATGCAAATCCGCGCTGCCGTTTGTGGCACGATTCCGATTACTTTGGCGGAGGGGTAAAAAAAAACAAATTTCCGTATAAATGGGGTATGTACGGATAGGGGAGCTTC
This sequence comes from Bactrocera zonata, assembly GCA_037783105.1. Classification (NCBI taxonomy): domain Eukaryota; kingdom Metazoa; phylum Arthropoda; class Insecta; order Diptera; family Tephritidae; genus Bactrocera; species Bactrocera zonata. Next base: position 125,899 of record JBAWJQ010006679.1, read on the forward strand.
TCCAGAGGAGGAATATCCAAAAATAATGTAAAAATAACAAATATCTTTGAAAATATTTACGTACGTTTAAAGATTCAAAAATTTGTACTGGAAACACATGTTATTTCTCTATGTTTCACTAATTTGTTCACGTTTTTTACTATGTATATTCAAATATACACTCTAAGCATTGAAATAAGCTCACATTTCACATTTATTTTGTAATTTTTAAATTAAATTTTGTAATTTAAAAATCACTTGTCAAATTTATGGCTGAAAAGTTTAGAGTGCTTATATTTACGAGGAAAATCAGCATTGCCACAACTTAAAAACCAAAAGTGAAGGATTTTTCAGCGTTTCACAGCGTTTTCTTTGTTTGTACTTTCGAGTGATTATTATTTCTTTATTAACTATAAAAAAAAACTATAAAGAAAATTTTTCAAGCTAAAATTGAATATGTGAACACTTTTCCATATACATATTGTTGCGGATTTATTCCTTACTAGTTTAATTTGCTAGGTTCGTATCTCTGGATTGACAAATAACCAAAAACCGTTTAATTCAATTTAACAGAATCTTTTTGAAGTTATACTTCTTATACGACGCCAGAAAAGGTTGCGTTAAATGCAAGTTGCTCAATATGAATCTAACGCAACCTTGCTCCATATGAATGTAACGCAACCTTGTCTGCGAAGATGTTCGAGGAGCAAGCGAAGCGGTGGCAATCGGGATCGTTTGTTCGTTTCTTTCGGCACAGCTCGGCCGACACAACAACACATGCTTATGCTATTGTTGTTTTTGTAGAACAATGTTTCAATTTTTAGTTGGTGACATATTCACATGTGTGCGCATATGTATGTTTGTATGCTTGTGCATTATTGAAGCTATACTTCTTTTTCTTTCGTTTGTCTTTCATTTTTGCGAATTCTCAACTATTTTGTGTGACTTTTGGTTGAACGGCTGCGTTAGCCGTTGAAAAGTTAAGACTTCACAGGATCATTTCAGTAGACAGTGTTTATTTACTAATTAATTCGTGTTCTATATAATATTGACGTACTATTTGTAGTATTAGTACACGGTGAATAGTGATTTAAATAAACAATAAAATAAGTGACACGTGATAATACGCGGATTCCAGGTTTATGTGATGGTAAGTTTCTCTTGAATATTTCAATTGTCCGTAATAGATGCACCTTGTGCATTAAACTTGGGCTCTTGAAACTAATATCAATTGGATTGGCAAAAATTTTAATGTTTTGATTTTAAATTGATTTTACAGCGGAAAAAGACAGTGCAGCCCGTGTTTCAAGTGAATCAAGGATCGTCAATTCACCAATAACTGCTGGGCCTTCAACGCGTGTTGATGGATTACAAAAAAGAGATGGTTACGCTGCATATTCCCTTCCGCAACGAAAAGACAGAACTACTTTCCGAGTCAAAATTCTTTCATTTAGACTTTGCTTTATAAAATGTGCATAATAAATTTATAAAATGTGAATTTAAGTTTTCTAGTTTTCTTTAATACAAAATGATATGCATTTCTGAATATCACTAAGAAGTATAACTTCTTCCGCGCAAAGGGACTCCACGCACCCTTTTTTATTTCACAATTCGTCTACACTATGGCCAGAGATAAAGAGATCCCCAACTCTCCTGTCACTGGAAATGTGAGAGTCGCTCACCTACCGAACTTTGACAGTTGACTGGATTGGGTAGGTCTTGACGTTTTGCAATGTGAACGGAGGAATTAGTTGCCGCCGTTGAAGATCACTAATAAAAATGTAAAACAATGAAAATCAAAGAAAATGCGAAACTTAAATATATTTCATTAAACGTTTTTCAATTTCATGCATAGTATATTAATTTTCAGTTACCAATGATTAAAAACATTTAATAATTGAGAACTAACAGGCTTAATTCCCTTTATTAGGTATTGAAACATTAAAAGTCAGTTGTTTTAATATACTATGAAATCATAAAAAATAATTTAAATAGTTTCGCCATTTATTAAAAGTCCAATATATAATAATTTGCAATCGTAATAAATGTTGTGTGTTTTAATTTAAATGCCCAAAAAATCGTATTTTGTTCGATCTGGCCATAATGGAAAATGTTATAAAAAACGCTTATTTTGAGGCGCTCTCACACTGGAATAAGTTGGGCATCCCATTATCCCTGCTATAGCAGTTTACTCTTAGCACTGGTTCATTACGTTGGCGCTGCCGACGTGTACTTCTAGAATATTGCGTCTGGCAATTATAAGAACATAATGCTATACGTTCTATTTACAGTTAATGTTTATACCAGGAATAAAGGGATGTTTAACTTATTCCAGTGTGAGAGCGCCTCAAAATAAGCGTTTTTTATAACATTTTCCATTATGGCCAGATTGAACAAAATAATAATTTTTGGGCATTTATCAACCCAACACCCAACATTTAATACGAATAATTATTACTAAATAGTGGTTATTTATTATATGGAGAAACTATTTAAATCTTTTAAAAGTTTATTTGAACAACTGACTTTTGACCTTTCAATACCCAATAAATGGATTTAAGCTTGTTAGCTCTCAATCATTAAATGTTTTTAATCATTTCCATTGAAAATAATACTATAATGCTTCAAATTACAAAACGTTTTATCAAAAACCTTTAAATTTCACAAATTTATTTAATTTTCATTGTTTTACATTTTTTATAAGTGGTCTTGAACGATGCAACAAATTTACATATTTTTTTGGTAAGATTTCAATCTGGCCATCGCCCGTTTCCAATAGATAAACGTCAAAACCTACCTCGATTAGCTGTCAAAGTTTAGTAGGTTTTGACGTTTAGCGATTGCTCTCTCACTTCCAGTGAGAGAGGAGTTAAACATCTCTTATCTCTGGTTTATACTACAAGTAGACAACCAGACAACCGCGGCGCCAAATGCTTACAATGAGGAATGCACATAGTAGGACAAACACACGTAATGCTATACATTCCATATACAGTTAATGTTTATGTTATAAGTACACAAACAGACAACCGCGGCGCCCAATGCTTATAATAAGGGATACATATAGCAATACAAATACAAGTGGTACCAAACTTAATACTACTTTTGTAACAATATTATATATATGTACATATATGAATAATATGTGATTTATATTTAATAAACCCAGATAAGTAAAATCGTGTGATAATATTAAATTACGAGCGAATACCCGGGTGACTGAAGTACTTTCGCGTAGCACTCCCTTCTGCGTTGGCGGCCTTCGGCCGCGCTTTAAAAAAATAACCCTGGCCGAACGAATACCCGGGGTGACTGAAGTACTTTCCTGTAGTACTTCTTTCTGCGTTAAAAATAAAAAAATATATTGACTTTTTGTTATAAAGTGGTTAAAGTGGTCATAATTTTCGGTTATTATGCACTCATATTGAAACAAAATTTGAGTTTTCGTTATAAATTGGATAAATTTGGTTATTATATCTGTCAGCAATTTCCATTTATTTTGGATAACACATTGGTTTGTATTTTAGGTGACGTTATACTTATGCATTTATTATTGTATTTAAAATATGAGTTTGAGTGCATAATAACCAAAAAATATAACTATTTTATATCCAAAACTGAAAGTTTGTTTCAATATGAGTGCATGATAACGAAAAAATATAACTACTTTATATCCAATATTGAAACAAAATTTAAGTTTTCGTTATAAAATGGATAAATTTTCGTTATTATATCTTTCAGTGATTTCCATTTATTTTTGATGATACATTGGTTTGTATTTTAGGCGACGATATATATATTATTATATTTAAAATATGAGTTTTGGATATTAAGTGGTTATATTTTTCGGTTATAATGCACTCATATTGAAACAAAATTTGAGTTTTCGTAATGTACTGTATACTTTACACTTAATGACGTATTATTACTTATATTATTATACTTATATATTACGTATATTACTGTATTTTAGGTGACGATTTATATATTATTTTATTTAAAATATGAGTTTTGGGTATAAAGTGGTAATGTTATCATGCATTCATATTGAACCAAAATTTGAGTTTTCGTAGTGTACTGTATACTTTACACTTTATTACGTAATATTATTATATAATATTACTTATACATATGTATATATAATATTATTATAGAATATTACTAATACATGTAATGTAATGTAATAATATATAATATTACTTATTTGCTTAATAAATTTAAAAAGAAAATATTCATACGCAGGCACAATTCCGATTTCTTTGGTGCCGCGATTTGAAGGTACCGTTGGAAAGAGGAGGTCCTCCTGATTAAAAAATACATATTATAGGTACCGCAAACGCTTAGTTTACGAGATATTCGACCTTAAAGTTCAAAAATTCGTAAAATTCGAACATTTCAAGAAGCTATTTCACCACCTTAAACACACTTTATTCACATTTTTCACTTCAAAGTAATTAAATTACACTATAAAAAAAAACCGAATTTCCGTATAAATGGGGTATGTACGGGTAGGGGAGCTTCTCCAGAGGAGAACCGTACCGTTATATGAAAAGTAAGCGGAGTTATCCTCCGATTTCATTTCACACTGTCGATAGAAGTTCTTAGAAGATTTGTTCTGTCTAGGTTATGTTGTACGTTTGGACGAAAGTATGTCTGAAAGTATTCCACGCAATACCCGCCGGGGGAAGCAGAAAAATACCTCCACTCCGTTGGAAAGACCAGGTGGAGAAGGACCTGGCTTCGTTGGGCATTTCCAATTGGCGCCACGTTGCAAAAAAAGAAACGACTCGTTAACTCAGCCTTATCGCGTAAGCGTTGTCTACGCCAGTAAAGAAGAAGAAGTTGGCTGGAGGCTGCTAACAATTCAATGTCATTATGCATGATATCCTAAAGAACCATGGAAGTGTTTGATTTGGACGCGATCTTATGTCGCCTGGAGTTTTGAATTCGTAGACCTTGTCATATAATTGAACAAGAAATGAGTGCTCTGAGGCAGGGTTCTCGATGTGTCATAACAAAAAAATTTAATACAAAAAGCAGAGAAACGGCTCTCAGAACGGGACTAAACCACCATTAGATCAGATACATTTTACATTATTTCCATGTAACTTACCTTGCTAAGGCTCAAGAGTTATACTCAAACCAAAGGCAGTTGGTTCACAAAACCATCCTCATGTAAATCGTAGAACTCCTAATTTTCAAAATAATTTAAAATATCTTCAAAGAAATTATAATTAAAATTAAGTATATTTAACTTTACCAGAACCAATACACGTTGATCAATCACTACAAGTGATGACTACTCCTATGCCAACCCAAACAAATATACCACAAGTAAGAAGCAACAGACTAATTTTCAACCAAATAGTGTACAAAACCAATTAAATGAAAGCGCTCAAATAAGTACACAGCCCATCAACAGCAGCGATTTTCGTTTGTTTCATCGTTTGTTTCATCCTGGTTACGCTGTAGGAGCCGTATAGCTCAGCGACAAAGTTTTACTCAGCGTAGAAATTTCCTCATTCCACCCATGTACAGCATGATGTCTTTGATGCACTCCAGACTAGCTGAAACAAGTCTGCATCAAACTCCTGTTGCTTTCAGATTCGCTTTCGGGAAGTGAAGAGTTCCGGCTCTCGGGTGCACGAAATTTGAACTATATATAATCGCCATATGATCACAATTTGTGTATATATTTGATACTGCCCACTTAACGTGCCATCTGAGCGGATCACTTGCGAACATAATGTCAATTATGGATCCTTTGTTTCCTTTTTTGTACGTGGTTTGCGTTCCACTGTTTATTATTGTTGCCATTCCAACAGGCGTTCTAATGACTAGGCTATTCGTCAGTTGATCCGATTTGTAAACATTTAGGGTGATTTTGACTTCTAAAGTTTAAAGAAAAGTTACGTAGCTTTCTTGTGAACGATCAAACTTCATTAGCAACTTCAATGGCTTCTTTAATGTTGTCGAAACTATTCACGAAGTCATCAACGTAGTAATGCTTTGTGATAGAGTTCTAGGCTCTTGAACAGCTTTCGCGGTACTCAAATGCGTTAATATTTTTATAGTATTGAGCAGTAAAAGGCGAACATGCAGCTCCAAATGTCGTCACCATTAGTTAGTATACGTCTTGTCGAATCTTGTCGTTACTCTACCTTCAAATAAACATTTGGGTGCTTCTGTCTTCTTCTCTTTGGTGAAACATCTCTTTAATATCGGAGGAGATGGCAATGGCGCCCATACGAAAATTAAAAAGTACTGTTGGCATTGGTTGATATTTTTAAAGATCCTTTAGGAGATAACTGTTTAGTGAACAACTGTTGACGACGGCGGTGGCATCAAACACTAAGCACATTGCCGGGCTTATTGACATTTATCACACCGAATTGTGGAAGGTACCATTTTCTTGAACTTTTAACATCAGTTTCTTCCAGACGCATTGTTAAAAGAGCATAATTTTGCTTACATAATTCCGAATGATAACACGATACTTTCGGGCAAAAGTTTCATCTCGTCTCATCTTATACTCGACGTCTTCGCTTGATTGAAGTTATCAGTCGGTGTGAAGACGAATCAACCTAACCCTAAGGACCCTTGTATTGTAGGGACCCGATCTCACTAGGAATTCCCAGCTGACTGTGATCACATCCAATAAACAACTTGGCAACTGGGTTGTCGACAGCTTTTCAAACGAGCTTCATCTACGTCAGCTTTTGTCAACTTTTGTCAACTTTGTATCATAAGTTCTAAGTGTAGGATACCGTAGACATGATTATACTTATATTTCTGGCTGAAACCGGAACCACTAATCTCGTTGCCGACGATAGCAGCTCCTCCACTCATCCACTGTAGGGATAATTGGCTTTGGTGACCCTTTATTCCGAGATTCGCAATCAAAAAAGAAACGCCAAAGTTATCGATGATTCTTCATCAAGTAGTAATACGAGCTTTGTGACTATGCACAGTAACTAGAGCTATTCTAAATGTAGTGTCGCACAGTGGACACAGGATTTCTCTAGTATTGTTAGCGGTTTGAACAGTCCGTCCACTATCTTGTACTGTACATATTATATCGGGCACTTCACTAAGCCATGTACTGAAATCTTTAATTGTAGGATATGGCGGTATCATCAATAAGTTTTTTCCCTACTTGAGTTTCGAGATGTGGGTAGCTTTCCCACAAGCTCCTCCAACAATTATGAATTACACAAGTGGTGTTGACCATTTATTGTTTGTAGGAACAGATGACAGATTCTGATATATGTATGTATGTATATGGCATCGCCCATATTGATGAGTAATTCTCTACAACCGGATCGAAAGCGCAAAGTGTCCATAACGGCAGGAACATTATCACGAAAGAATGGATGTGAGTGCACTGTCTCTTCATCCTCATCCTTTGAACATCTTTGTAGATGTTGATTTGAGTAATTGTATGAAACAGTTGACTGTGCAAAAGCGGCGGCGAACATAGTAGTGTAAGCAGATATGAATTATTTGGTATATTGTTAACTATCGGCTGCTTCTGTGATGAAGTTGAAGGCATGGTGCTTATTGAAGAGGCAGTGACTGTGAAAATCGGGTGTGTAGTTTTTCATAAGGACAATGAGTATACATATGCGTGGCGGCTGTACACGTTGACGTAGACTTACAGGTATTTTGGCAAAGGAATTTGACCTTGATCCGTTCTCTACTCGTATCGTAGACTTCAAAAGTTCACACTGGCATTTACTTTCCTTCAACTTTAACTAAGTACCTCTCAGCTGGTTACTCCGAGCATTGATCTGCTTTGCATGGCAACGATGACTTTTTACTATAACATTTGTAGATGCGTTAGAGTTAGTTGATGCATTACCTTGATGATTCGATCTTTTATCCACATCATCATTATCCAACCTTTAATATTGGGCTGTAACTGACTTACTTAGACTGTCTTGTTTTTGAAGTTGTTTACTATTTCTAGTTAAGTTTTCCATTATTTTAGTACGGCAGATTGAAGGAGAATTTTACAACCAAATATGATCGGATAATCTTAGGATTAAGGCATCGACTTACAATATAATACGATGACATCCCGTTTCGTAGTATAGCGGGATGGCTTCCCTTTGGCGATATAACACCTATGTCGTTGGCGACTAATTAACGAAGCTCAAACAATATGAACACCGAGACGAATGTCATTGATAAAGAACACAGCGATAATTCACAAAAATATGCTTAACTAATACTAACGACTCCATAATTAAGTTGCGTTTGTAGGTTCCTAACAGGAAAGACGAAGTAGCAAATATGCGACATATAAATGTAAAGCGACTACCAAGCAATAATAATAAACGCCAAATGAGAACTGAGCGTTAGAAAAAAGCTATAAGTAGAGGATGGCAAAGCCGAATAAAAAGACTACGACTTATTTAAGATTATTGGTCACTTGAAATACATATGTATGTACTTACGGAATTTGAAAGCACTGATTTTAATAAAGAGAGACACAACGCAAAGAACTTTTCTTTTCACTATAATATATTTATTTAGCGTATGTATGCCCCACGTCACTCCCGTCACTTGGCGGTTTAAATAAAAAAGGAAATTGCGGTGATTGTTGCGGTTAATAAAACTTGAGGAAAAACTGACTATCGCGGACGACTGCCTTGCTTCACGGATGAAAACGGTAAGAGCCCGATCCCGGTCCGATCAATCCCTTTTGATGGTTTGGGTGGTGAATATTGGCTGATTACGAGTCGTCTCGTTGATAATCGTGTGGTTGTTGCGTTGGAGTGTTGTAGTAATGAGCAGTGTTAAGTACTGTGTTTGATGCATGTGTGTGTATTGGTGTATGCTGGCAACTGTTGTGTGATGAGGTGTTGTGACGTGACGTGATGTGATGTGACGTGAGGTGATGCGAAGTGGGACGTTGCAGAACGTTCATAGCTCATGTGAACATCCCGGCCCCCCTAGGCGAGTTAATCATTTAAGAGCCTCTGCAGCTGTTGCAGTGTGCTTAGTTCAGCGCTCAACCTTGCTGAGCGTCGTTGTTGCTGGCGATGAGCGTGGCGTGGCGGAGATGGCTGTGTACGTGTTGTGGTTGGTTGGGTGCGTCGTCGTCGCCGGATAGGATTACTGCGTGGCCTGGTACGGGAGTTGGTGAGATTGGATCGGGTGGGAAATCGGTGGAACAGAGTGTGGTGCAGCCTTTGACAATATTGACAAGCACCGTCGGTGGGAGCAGGTCGCCTCTACGTCGGTACATCCTGGGTAACGCCAAATGGCCTGCGGCCTTCACGGCCTTACAACTCCTGACGACTTTAGCATTAAATTGGCCTTTAGAGTAGGTTAAACTTATTTGTATTTGGTTGAACCCTGGGCTGGTGGTGGCGACATTCTGGCACCTGAGTATGATGGGGTGACACCCATCAGAAATGGCTGCTGGGTTAATGTCGCTACTGCCTCCGTCCCGTTAAAACCATAGCAGGCCTCAGAGTACGTTCCCCCCCTTGTTGTCATTAAGTTGGCCTGGTAGGTGTAAGTTGAGAGGACTCCTTCTTTACGCTGGTCGGCTCTGAACGTACTGCCTCTTAGGGGCGTACGTCAACCCTCGCCTTGGCCTCGTCACAGAGATAACCTTGGGACCATAAAAGGCGACTATCTTCCGGGGGACGGATAGCGGCTCTGAGTGGGGACCCTTTTAGCATGGACAAGACACAAAAGACACAAACGAACGAGAAGGGGACGAAGGGAGATGAAGGGATGTCGAAATCGACATCCGGACTTATCCCAGGCGGGGCTACTGCTCCTATGGCGACGAAACCGCCGATGTAGCTGCAGCGGGATGACAAGGACCTCGGTAGGAGTCTCCTCATCAGGCAGCAGAATGGGGGGAGCCGGCGCAAAGCCGCTGGCAAGTGAGGTAGTGAAGGGTGGAGCCTTCGTGCACGGCGGAATCGCCAGCACCAGCAGAGGAACCTCTGCTAAAATTATGAAGGGAACCACAGGGGGCATTAGCAGGGGAGCTTTAGCTAGAAAGCTGAAGTCGGACCGCAGACTGGCAGCAAAAATCGTAGAGCGCTACGGGGACAAGCATGCTGGTCAGGTATCTGAGTAGCATGCCAATACGCTCGAATGGGCTAAGAAGGTTCTGAGTGAGAGCGAGACTGATAGGGCACGACTCGAAACGAAGGGACCCGAACCAGCGGATAAGCGGCAAAGGTCGCATGAGGGAGAAACCTCCCTTGGTAAGAAACCGCGAACGGGGGCTGCGCCAACTTTTAGCGAAATCGCTAAAAGCGTCGTTGCAAGAGTGCTTGGTGTGCTGGACCGCAGCAGGGAGGACGGTGCCATCTCTCACGAGGAGTGGAAGAGCGTAGCGGCAGCTATCTCTTCAGTTTTCCTCAAGGTGGTTAAGGAAAACCCGGGGCCACCTCTTAAATGTGTAAGTGTCATGGGCTGCATAAGCTGACAAGGTGTGTCGATGAAAGATCGGCCATCTTATATAAGAAGGCAGTATCTCAGGTGGGGGAGGTTTGGAAGGGAGCCAGACTGGAGGCCGTGGACAAAGCGGACCTCCCTCTTCGTCCTAGGGCTCGCGTCTGGCTGCCAGCTGACCCTTCTACTGCAAGTGAGATTGAGGAAATCCTCAAGTACTGCAACCCCTCTCTTCCCACGCATGACTGGAGGGTCGTAAGGCTGGAGAGAACCGATGATCCTTATCGGCAAGCGTTGATAATGCTTAATGAGGAGTCCATCGGTCCTCTCAGCAAAACGAAGGGAGCCATCAGCTATGGTTTCGAGATGGTTGTGCTAAAGGTAATCCCAACGGTTACCAGGGCTGATGGCACCCGAGCTGCAGATGCAGGGGGGAAGGCAGACGGCATTAGCGATGGTCAGGTGACCACAGATAACGACCCTAATCTCTCGGACGTGGCGAGTTCTGGAGGCGGTTCGTCGATTGGCGATTCCGTCTTTAGCCTCGAACAACTGTTTAAGGAGGTGAGGGTCGATCACGACATGAGCGCTGAACTGGCGCTTCTAGAGGAGAGTCTGAAGGATGAAATTCCTCCAGATTAATCTCCAACACTCAAAGGCGGCCCCCGCCAATCTATTGCTTCGTCTGGAGCAAGACGAGGACGATGTCATCCTGATGCAGGAGCCGTGGCTGCTAGTAGCGGGATCTCTGGCTTGAGGACGAGGAGCCATAAGCTGCTGGCGACCAATGATGCAGGTAGAAACCGAGCCTGTATACTGGTTAGAAATGAACTAATGGTACTTCTTTTACCTAATTTCAGCAATGCTGATATAGTAACAGCAAAACTGGAGAGCGATACCGGAAATGTCTGGATTATCTCCGCGTATATGCCGCACGATGATGCGGTGGAGCCACCTCCTGTACTGCTAAGGAAGACCTTGGCTGAAGCGTCCCGGAATGGTGCCGACGTCATCATCGGCTCGGACGCCAACTCGCAGCACTCGATATGGGGAAGCTCGAACACAAATAATAGAGGTGAGTCCCTTTTTGACTTTATTGTAAGCGAAAATCTTCGCATTTGTAATAGGGGAAATTCTCCAACTTTTGTGACCGCATGCAGGGAGGAGGTTCTTGACCTCACCCTAGCCTCTCATGGGATTGCCCCGTTGATCTCGAATTGGAGGGTCCTCGATGTTCACTCCTTTTCGGATCACAGGTTTTAGTTTAGTCGGAGAAGGTCCGCCTAGGAAATCATTCAGAAATCCGAGGAACACGGACTGGGAAGGCTACCGAAGGAGGGTTTGGCAAACCCTGACACGTGCACCGGGGGTGAACATGTTGGGCACCAGCGATGTGGTGGACGGATGGGTCGAAGTCTTCAGCTCGGCGTGCATTTCTGCACTAGAGAGCTCCTGTCCACTGAAAACACCGAAGGGCAGAGGGAAACCTCAATGGTGGACTATGTAGCTCTCGGAAATTAGGGCGTCTTGCAGACGCTTATTTAACAGGGCCCGCAGGAGCGGGTTATCTGACGACTGGGCGTTGTATAAAACCGGACTTTCGATATACAAGTCCGAGTTAAGGAAGGCTAAGAGGATCTCGTGGAAGACCTTCTGCGAGAAAGTGGAGGGCTGACACGAGTCCTCCAGATTCAGGCGCATTCTCGCTAAAAACCCAGTGCCTCTGGGTTATCTCAAGGATGTAAATGGGAAGTGGGCCCTGAGCAGTGAAGATACACTTCAGTTGCTCCTCGATGGTCACTTCCCTAACAGCACATCCTCTATAGTGGCATCTCTCGGAGAGTTGCATGCTGACTGCACGGCCTTTGCCGACCTTCTGGACGAGCGTCACTTGGAATGGGCGATTAATTCGTTCAAACCGTTCAAGTCCCCGGGACCGGACGGCATCATACCAGCGCAGCTGCAGCGGGCTGTTAAGGTGTCATGCAGATGGTTGCGACCGATCTATGCGAACTGCATCAGATTAGGTTACATCCCGGGGGCCTGGAGACGAGTCAAAGTTACGTTCATCCCGAAGGCTGGCAGGGGCTCCCATGTCACGGCCAAGGACTTCAGACCCATCAGCCTCTCCTCTTTTTGCTCAAAACTCTGGAGAGGCTGATGGACTGGGATCTAAGGAGGCGCATTCCGAGAGACTACCTATCAGGAGCGCAACATGCGTATCGTAAAGGCAGGTCGGTGGACACTGCCCTGCACACTATCGTGTCGTGGCTGAAGGAAGCCATCGAGGCTAAAGATTTCGCTGTTGGGACCTTCCTTGACATTGAGGGAGCTTTCGACAATGTCTTGCCGGAGGCAGTCATAACTGCTCTAGATGGTCTTGGGGTTGAATCGAACCTCAAGCACCTCATTTTCAGTCTTCTGTGTGACAGAGTGGTCAAAACAGAATGGGGCAGCGCGCACGCGCGGCGAAATGTGAGCAGGGGAACCCCTCAGGGAGGGGTTCTTTCTCCTCTTCTATGGATCCTAGTCGTTAACGACCTTCTTAAGAAACTAGAGGATCTAGGCTGCCGGGTGATCGCCTATGCAGACGATGTAGCACTTATGGTCAAAGGAAAGTTCCTTAGCACCGTATACGAGCTGACGCAGGGATATCTCGGGGTTGTAACAAAATGGGCGGTCGGAAGTGGACTCGCCATAAACCCGAATAAAACAGAAATGGTTTTATTCAGTAGAAGATATAAGATCCCAGTGGCACCGTTGCCGCAAATGGGAGGTATTCTCCTGCAACCGGCGTATACGGTGAAGTATCTAGGGCTCATCCCGGATAAGAAGCTTTCAAGCCAAAAATGCATCGGTTGCCCTTTACTGCTGTAGAGGAGCTATCGGCAAAAGGTGGGGCCTCTCACCGAAAGTGGTTCTCTGGCTCTATGACACCATAGTAAAGCCCCTAATGTTCTATGGAGTCTTTATGTGGTGGAGGGCTCTACAGAAGATCACACTTGCTAAGAAGCTCGAAAGCGTTCAACGGGCTGCGCTTATCAGCATGTGCGGAGCATTAAGGTCCACCCCAACCGTGGCACTTAATGCAATTCTGAACATAACGCCCGTGGATATTGCCAGAAGGTGTATGGCCGCAAAAGTGGCTATTAGGCTCAGGGAATCTAGGTTCCTAAAAGAGCGTGCTTCTGAACACTCGAACATCCTTACAAGCTTTGACTGCATACCGGATCATCTGGATCATGGAGTCGCCATATCAAACTCTCGCGTTTTCTTCTCTACCCATATACCGAAGAGGGAGTTATGGGTGGGAAGAAGCCGTTGGAGGAGAGGGGCAGTAAGCTTCCTTACGGATGGGTCAAAGCTTGGGGGAAGGTTGGTGGAGGGGTTTACTGTCGGGAGCTCTCCATCAGCTCTAGTTTCAGACTTCCCGACTACTGCAGCGTCTTCCAGGCTGAGGTTGCAGCCATCAAGGTAGCAGCAGATCTGCTACTCCGGAGGGTGTCCACCTTCAGGGAAGTGACCATTCACTCAGATAGTAGAGCAGCGATACTAGCCCTGAATTCATTCACAGTGCGTTCAGGGCTGGTTGAGGAGTGTCTGGCGGTACTGTCGTAGACGGCGACAGTATTTACTATAAGGCTTGTATGCGTGCCGGGCCACAGCGGAATAGCGGGCAATTGCAGAGCCGATGAGCTAGCAAGGAAGGGCACCCTAGAGCCACTATCGGTAGAATGGGAACGGGTCGGTGCTCCGGTGTCCTCTTCCGTCCTAATACTGGAAAGCTGGGCCTCGCGGATGCTTGGTCAACGATGGGCGAGCACTGGTACTTGCGCGGTCGCAAAAGCATTTTGGCCCAAGATAGATCACAGAAGATCTAAAGATCTCTTTGCCCTCAGTAAGGCTAGCCTCTCTTTAGTAGTCGGGCTCTTTACAGGCCATTGCCCTATTGGCACACATGCTGTAAGACTAGGAATCTTACCGGATGCTGCTTGCAAAAGCTGCTTAGAAGAAGATGCGACGGAAACTAGCCAGCACTTCCTTCTTGATTGTTCCGCGTTCGGGAGGTTAAGGCTCAGACACTTGGGGCACATACCTTCAGACATCCTACCGAACTGGTGGGTGTAGATATCGGGCGCCTTTGCAAATTTGTATCGGCTACCGGTCGTTTTGCCGATCTTTAAGTTCGAACAAGGGAGTTCTTTTTTCTATGGCATCACAAAAGACTACGTATAGTCCACGTGCGATCTATGATCAGCCATCTAACCTTACCTAACCTAACCGTCGGCCCAGCACTCTATTATGGCGTGGTCATCTGCCAGGCAGGTCATGCAATGCCCGTGAGCCCTTGCCACCTGTTGTCGTTGAGCGGGCTTCATACTTTGAAAGATGGTGCATCATTTCAGGGCGTGTGGGCGATGGCATAGGCTGCACCATGGAGGCCCCTGTGGCTCCACTAGCAGCTCTTCTCTCATCTCCCTGACTGCTTCGGCGGATGGCGGTGGTCGCATAACCCTGGTCCTTGGAGTGGCAACGGGTGCAGCCGACGCTTTGGGTATAGCGATTTCGGACCTTACGGTGTTGGAGGTGGTTTAGGTCTCCTCTACGTCCATTTCTATGGGAATATAAAATTGTATTAAATTGATTTTACTTATAATGTTCGAATGTAGTTGTGGTAGCTTCATATCTATACATATGTATATGTAATATTGGTTGATCTTCAACACGCTTGTTTGAGTTATTTTAGGTACGGATTATAAAGCGGGTTAATTTCGAATTAGTGGAATTGATTTATTCTTTTTCGATTAATTTTGCGAGTTATTTTGCGGTTTTTGGTTGAAGTGGTTCTTCGCTGTTTGGAAGAAAACACAGTTTGGTGACTGGTCGAGTTAATATGCCGGTTTGTGTTCGAACATTGACGACTCTTATGTGACCATCTGATCCTCGATGAACCTTTTCAATGCGACCTAGTTGCCATTCTGTTGGAGGAAGGCATTCATCCTGTATGATGACGCATTCTCCTGCATTAGCTTCCTTGTGGGCCGCTTTCCATCGATATCTCTTATGGAGATCTTTGAGATAGTCCTCCTTCCATCTGTGGCTGAATTCGTGATGGAGAATCTTGATTCTGTGTTTGATGCATGTGTGTGTATTGGTGTATGCTGGCAACTGTTGTGTGATGAGGTGTTGTGACGTGACGTGAGGTGATGCGAAGTGGGATGTTGCAGAACGTTCATAGCTCATGTGAACATCCCGGCCCCCCTAGGCGAGTTAATCATTTAAGAGCCTCTGCAGCTGTTGCAGTGTGCTTAGTTCAGCGCTCAACCTTGCTGAGCGTCGTTGTTGCTGGCGATGAGCGTGGCGTGGCGGAGATGGCTGTGTACGTGTTGTGGTTGGTTGGGTGCGTCGTCGTCGCCGGATAGGATTACTGCGTGGCCTGGTACGGGAGTTGGTGAGATTGGATCGGGTGGGAAATCGGTGGAACAGAGTGTGGTGCAGCCTTTGACAATATTGACAAGCACCGTCGGTGGGAGCAGGTCGCCTCTACGTCGGTACATCCTGGGTAACGCCAAATGGCCTGCGGCCTTCACGGCCTTACAACTCCTGACGACTTTAGCATTAAATTGGCCTTTAGAGTAGGTTAAACTTATTTGTATTTGGTTGAACCCTGGGCTGGTGGTGGCGACATTCTGGCACCTGAGTATGATGGGGTGACACCCATCAGAAATGGCTGCTGGGTTAATGTCGCTACTGCCTCCGTCCCGTTAAAACCATAGCAGGCCTCAGAGTACGTTCCCCCCCTTGTTGTCATTAAGTTGGCCTGGTAGGTGTAAGTTGAGAGGACTCCTTCTTTACGCTGGTCGGCTCTGAACGTACTGCCTCTTAGGGGCGTACGTCAACCCTCGCCTTGGCCTCGTCACAGAGATAACCTTGGGACCATAAAAGGCGACTATCTTCCGGGGGACGGATAGCGGCTCTGAGTGGGGACCCTTTTAGCATGGACAAGACACAAAAGACACAAACGAACGAGAAGGGGACGAAGGGAGATGAAGGGATGTCGAAATCGACATCCGGACTTATCCCAGGCGGGGCTACTGCTCCTATGGCGACGAAACCGCCGATGTAGCTGCAGCGGGATGACAAGGACCTCGGTAGGAGTCTCCTCATCAGGCAGCAGAATGGGGGGAGCCGGCGCAAAGCCGCTGGCAAGTGAGGTAGTGAAGGGTGGAGCCTTCGTGCACGGCGGAATCGCCAGCACCAGCAGAGGAACCTCTGCTAAAATTATGAAGGGAACCACAGGGGGCATTAGCAGGGGAGCTTTAGCTAGAAAGCTGAAGTCGGACCGCAGACTGGCAGCAAAAATCGTAGAGCGCTACGGGGACAAGCATGCTGGTCAGGTATCTGAGTAGCATGCCAATACGCTCGAATGGGCTAAGAAGGTTCTGAGTGAGAGCGAGACTGATAGGGCACGACTCGAAACGAAGGGACCCGAACCAGCGGATAAGCGGCAAAGGTCGCATGAGGGAGAAACCTCCCTTGGTAAGAAACCGCGAACGGGGGCTGCGCCAACTTTTAGCGAAATCGCTAAAAGCGTCGTTGCAAGAGTGCTTGGTGTGCTGGACCGCAGCAGGGAGGACGGTGCCATCTCTCACGAGGAGTGGAAGAGCGTAGCGGCAGCTATCTCTTCAGTTTTCCTCAAGGTGGTTAAGGAAAACCCGGGGCCACCTCTTAAATGTGTAAGTGTCATGGGCTGCATAAGCTGACAAGGTGTGCCGATGAAAGATCGGCCATCTTATATAAGAAGGCAGTATCTCAGGTGGGGGAGGTTTGGAAGGGAGCCAGACTGGAGGCCGTGGACAAAGCGGACCTCCCTCTTCGTCCTAGGGCTCGCGTCTGGCTGCCAGCTGACCCTTCTACTGCAAGTGAGATTGAGGAAATCCTCAAGTACTGCAACCCCTCTCTTCCCACGCATGACTGGAGGGTCGTAAGGCTGGAGAGAACCGATGATCCTTATCGGCAAGCGTTGATAATGCTTAATGAGGAGTCCATCGGTCCTCTCAGCAAAACCAAGGGAGCCATCAGCTATGGTTTCGAGATGGTTGTGCTAAAGGTAATCCCAACGGTTACCAGGGCTGATGGCACCCGAGCTGCAGATGCAGGGGGGAAGGCAGACGGCATTAGCGATGGTCAGGTGACCACAGATAACGACCCTAATCTCTCGGACGTGGCGAGTTCTGGAGGCGGTTCGTCGATTGGCGATTCCGTCTTTAGCCTCGAACAACTGTTTAAGGAGGTGAGGGTCGATCACGACATGAGCGCTGAACTGGCGCTTCTAGAGGAGAGTCTGAAGGATGAAATTCCTCCAGATTAATCTCCAACACTCAAAGGCGGCCCCCGCCAATCTATTGTTTCGTCTGGAGCAAGACGAGGACGATGTCATCCTGATGCAGGAGCCGTGGCTGCTAGTAGCGGGATCTCTGGCTTGAGGACGAGGAGCCATAAGCTGCTGGCGACCAATGATGCAGGTAGAAACCGAGCCTGTATACTGGTTAGAAATGAACTAATGGTACTTCTTTTACCTAATTTCAGCAATGCTGATATAGTAACAGCAAAACTGGAGAGCGATACCGGAAATGTCTGGATTATCTCCGCGTATATGCCGCACGATGATGCGGTGGAGCCACCTCCTGTACTGCTAAGGAAGACCTTGGCTGAAGCGTCCCGGAATGGTGCCGACGTCATCATCGGCTCGGACGCCAACTCGCAGCACTCGATATGGGGAAGCTCGAACACAAATAATAGAGGTGAGTCCCTTTTTGACTTTATTGTAAGCGAAAATCTTCGCATTTGTAATAGGGGAAATTCTCCAACTTTTGTGACCGCATGCAGGGAGGAGGTTCTTGACCTCACCCTAGCCTCTCATGGGATTGCCCCGTTGATCTCGAATTGGAGGGTCCTCGATGTTCACTCCTTTTCGGATCACAGGTTTTAGTTTAGTCGGAGAAGGTCCGCCTAGGAAATCATTCAGAAATCCGAGGAACACGGACTGGGAAGGCTACCGAAGGAGGGTTTGGCAAACCCTGACACGTGCACCGGGGGTGAACATGTTGGGCACCAGCGATGTGGTGGACGGATGGGTCGAAGTCTTCAGCTCGGCGTGCATTTCTGCACTAGAGAGCTCCTGTCCACTGAAAACACCGAAGGGCAGAGGGAAACCTCAATGGTGGACTATGTAGCTCTCGGAAATTAGGGCGTCTTGCAGACGCTTATTTAACAGGGCCCGCAGGAGCGGGTTATCTGACGACTGGGCGTTGTATAAAACCGGACTTTCGATATACAAGTCCGAGTTAAGGAAGGCTAAGAGGATCTCGTGGAAGACCTTCTGCGAGAAAGTGGAGGGCTGACACGAGTCCTCCAGATTCAGGCGCATTCTCGCTAAAAACCCAGTGCCTCTGGGTTATCTCAAGGATGTAAATGGGAAGTGGGCCCTGAGCAGTGAAGATACACTTCAGTTGCTCCTCGATGGTCACTTCCCTAACAGCACATCCTCTATAGTGGCATCTCTCGGAGAGTTGCATGCTGACTGCACGGCCTTTGCCGACCTTCTGGACGAGCGTCACTTGGAATGGGCGATTAATTCGTTCAAACCGTTCAAGTCCCCGGGACCGGACGGCATCATACCAGCGCAGCTGCAGCGGGCTGTTAAGGTGTCATGCAGATGGTTGCGACCGATCTATGCGAACTGCATCAGATTAGGTTACATCCCGGGGGCCTGGAGACGAGTCAAAGTTACGTTCATCCCGAAGGCTGGCAGGGGCTCCCATGTCACGGCCAAGGACTTCAGACCCATCAGCCTCTCCTCTTTTTTGCTCAAAACTCTGGAGAGGCTGATGGACTGGGATCTAAGGAGGCGCATTCCGAGAGACTACCTATCAGGAGCGCAACATGCGTATCGTAAAGGCAGGTCGGTGGACACTGCCCTGCACACTATCGTGTCGTGGCTGAAGGAAGCCATCGAGGCTAAAGATTTCGCTGTTGGGACCTTCCTTGACATTGAGGGAGCTTTCGACAATGTCCTGCCGGAGGCAGTCATAACTGCTCTAGATGGTCTTGGGGTTGAATCGAACCTCAAGCACCTCATTTTCAGTCTTCTGTGTGACAGAGTGGTCAAAACAGAATGGGGCAGCGCGCACGCGCGCCGAAATGTGAGCAGGGGAACCCCTCAGGGAGGGGTTCTTCTCCTCTTCTATGGATCCTAGTCGTTAACGACCTTCTTAAGAAACTAGAGGATCTAGGCTGCCGGGTGATCGCCTATGCAGACGATGTAGCACTTATGGTCAAAGGAAAGTTCCTTAGCACCGTATACGAGCTGACGCAGGGATATCTCGGGGTTGTAACAAAATGGGCGGTCGGAAGTGGACTCGCCATAAACCCGAATAAAACAGAAATGGTTTTATTCAGTAGAAGATATAAGATCCCAGTGGCACCGTTGCCGCAAATGGGAGGTATTCTCCTGCAACCGGCGTATACGGTGAAGTATCTAGGGCTCATCCCGGATAAGAAGCTTTCAAGCCAAAAATGCATCGGTTGCCCTTTACTGCTGTAGAGGAGCTATCGGCAAAAGGTGGGGCCTCTCACCGAAAGTGGTTCTCTGGCTCTATGACACCATAGTAAAGCCCATAATGTTCTATGGAGTCTTTATGTGGTGGAGGGCTCTACAGAAGATCACACTTGCTAAGAAGCTCGAAAGCGTTCAACGGGCTGCGCTTATCAGCATGTGCGGAGCATTAAGGTCCACCCCAACCGTGGCACTTAATGCAATTCTGAACATAACGCCCGTGGATATTGCCAGAAGGTGTATGGCCGCAAAAGTGGCTATTAGGCTCAGGGAATCTAGGTTCCTAAAAGAGCGTGCTTCTGAACACTCGAACATCCTTACAAGCTTTGACTGCATACCGGATCATCTGGATCATGGAGTCGCCATATCAAACTCTCGCGTTTTCTTCTCTACCCATATACCGAAGAGGGAGTTATGGGTGGGAAGAAGCCGTTGGAGGAGAGGGGCAGTAAGCTTCCTTACGGATGGGTCAAAGCTTGGGGGGAAGGTTGGTGGAGGGGTTTACTGTCGGGAGCTCTCCATCAGCTCTAGTTTCAGACTTCCCGACTACTGCAGCGTCTTCCAGGCTGAGGTTGCAGCCATCAAGGTAGCAGCAGATCTGCTACTCCGGAGGGTGTCCACCTTCAGGGAAGTGACCATTCACTCAGATAGTAGAGCAGCGATACTAGCCCTGAATTCATTCACAGTGCGTTCAGGGCTGGTTGAGGAGTGTCTGGCGGTACTGTCGTAGACGGCGACAGTATTTACTATAAGGCTTGTATGGGTGCCGGGCCACAGCGGAATAGCGGGCAATTGCAGAGCCGATGAGCTAGCAAGGAAGGGCACCCTAGAGCCACTATCGGTAGAATGGGAACGGGTCGGTGCTCCGGTGTCCTCTTCCGTCCTAATACTGGAAAGCTGGGCCTCGCGGATGCTTGGTCAACGATGGGCGAGCACTGGTACTTGCGCGGTCGCAAAAGCATTTTGGCCCAAGATAGATCACAGAAGATCTAAAGATCTCTTTGCCCTCAGTAAGGCTAGCCTCTCTTTAGTAGTCGGGCTCTTTACAGGCCATTGCCCTATTGGCACACATGCTGTAAGACTAGGAATCTTACCGGATGCTGCTTGCAAAAGCTGCTTAGAAGAAGATGCGACGGAAACTAGCCAGCACTTCCTTCTTGATTGTTCCGCGTTCGGGAGGTTAAGGCTCAGACACTTGGGGCACATACCTTCAGACATCCTATCGAACTGGTGGGTGTAGATATCGGGCGCCTTTGCAAATTTGTATCGGCTACCGGTCGTTTTGCCGATCTTTAAGTTCGAACAAGGGAGTTCTTTTTTCTATGGCATCACAAAAGACTACGTATAGTCCACGTGCGATCTATGATCAGCCATCTAACCTTACCTAACCTAACCGTCGGCCCAGCACTCTATTATGGCGTGGTCATCTGCCAGGCAGGTCATGCAATGCCCGTGAGCCCTTGCCACCTGTTGTCGTTGAGCGGGCTTCATACTTTGAAAGATGGTGCATCATTTCAGGGCGTGTGGGCGATGGCATAGGCTGCACCATGGAGGCCCCTGTGGCTCCACTAGCAGCTCTTCTCTCATCTCCCTGACTGCTTCGGCGGATGGCGGTGGTCGCATAACCCTGGTCCTTGGAGTGGCAACGGGTGCAGCCGACGCTTTGGGTA
Source organism: Bactrocera zonata (assembly GCA_037783105.1). Taxonomy (NCBI): domain Eukaryota; kingdom Metazoa; phylum Arthropoda; class Insecta; order Diptera; family Tephritidae; genus Bactrocera; species Bactrocera zonata. Next base: position 147,592 of record JBAWJQ010006679.1, read on the forward strand.
TAGCGATTTCGGACCTTACGGTGTTGGAGGTGGTTTAGGTCTCCTCTACGTCCATTTCTATGGGAATATAAAATTGTATTAAATTGATTTTACTTATAATGTTCGAATGTAGTTGTGGTAGCTTCATATCTATACATATGTATATGTAATATTGGTTGATCTTCAACACGCTTGTTTGAGTTATTTTAGGTACGGATTATAAAGCGGGTTAATTTCGAATTAGTGGAATTGATTTATTCTTTTTCGATTAATTTTGCGAGTTATTTTGCGGTTTTTGGTTGAAGTGGTTCTTCGCTGTTTGGAAGAAAACACAGTTTGGTGACTGGTCGAGTTAATATGCCGGTTTGTGTTCGAACATTGACGACTCTTATGTGACCATCTGATCCTCGATGAACCTTTTCAATGCGACCTAGTTGCCATTCTGTTGGAGGAAGGCATTCATCCTGTATGATGACGCATTCTCCTGCATTAGCTTCCTTGTGGGCCGCTTTCCATCGATATCTCTTATGGAGATCTTTGAGATAGTCCTCCTTCCATCTGTGGCTGAATTCGTGATGGAGAATCTTGATTCTTTCCCATCGATTTATTAAAGTGAGTGAGTCTCCTTCTGTCTCAGGTATGGCGAGAAGAGGAGCTCCTCTGAGGAAATGACCTGCTGTAAGCTGTGAAATCGGAGGGATCTTGCGAGAGGGGTGATAGGGGTATTGAATTTAATACGGCTTTGATACGAGTGAGTAGTATAGTCAACTCTTCATAATTGAATTTATGATTACCAGCCGTTTTCTTTAAATATTACTTAAAGCTTTTTACTGCTGATTCCCAAAGTCCGCCCAAGTGTGGAAAACATGGAGGTATAAACTGCCAATCGATCCCTTGGGGTGCATATTTGCTAACTATTTCAGGGGAGACTTCTTTCATGAAGTTTATAAACTCCTTCTCTGTTTCCCTTTGGGCTCCGACAAAGTTTTTCCCATTATCGCTCATTATTTTTGAAGGAAATCCGCGTCGTCCGACAAAGCGTGCAAATGTTGCGAGAAAAGCCGCAGTAGTCAGATCTGAACAAAGCTCGAGGTGCACTGCCTTTGTCGTAAAACATACAAAAACAGCAACATACCCTTTTCTAAATGACGAAGACCTTAATATAGAGTTGCAGCGTTCAGGTGTTAAAGCTGCCATGATCTGCGTACGCATTTTGTGTTTGTACATGGTACATGGTTTACACATGAAAATCGTCGTTTTAATTTGTGGCTTTAGTCGCGGTATATAAAATTCTTAACGGACCATTTGTTGCATTAAGCGATGCTCACCATGCAGCCTAAGCTGGTGCATATATACTAGACATAGGTAAGTAAAACGGGATTTCTCTGGAATAATGATGGGATGTCGTTCGTTATAACTAAGGGTGGAGTTCGCTAATCTTCCATTTGCCCTTAATAATCCCTTAGAATCCAAGAATGGATTTAAGACGAGGAGTGAGCTTCCCTTTTTGAGAGGTCGCTTTTGGAGCGACTTTGATTTCTCTTTGCTGAAGTAGCGAGTTTGTGTATATAATATTAGACTGACCTTGGCATGTTGCAAGTCGGAATGCGTTAGTTGTACGCAAGGATCATTTGGTGCTCCTTTCATTTTTAGTTTAAGTTTTTGAATGAATTTGTGCATGTAAGCGACTACTCTTAGTGCTCTAGCAATTGACGAAAATCAGTAAAGAATATCATCCTCTTCTGGAGTGATATGAAAATTTTCTATTTTCCGACTTTCCGGAGGTATGATATTCCGAGCAGGAGACTTTGGCCAGAATTCTGGTGATTCTGTTAGCCATGTTGGACCATTCCACCGGAGTGTAGTGATGGTGAGTTGCAGTGGCTTGCAACCTCTTGTCCAAAGATCCGCTGGGTTATCCGCACTTGCAAAATGTTGCCATTTTGCCAACTAAGTCTAAAATTTGGGATATTTGGTTGGATACATAGGTCTTCCAGGTATAGGGTGGTTTTTCTAACCATGCTGAAACTATCTCTGAGTCTGACCAAAGATACATTTTATGATCGTTTAATTGAGATGGGTTTGGATTATTGAAATTAATTTTGCTAACAGAAGAGTACCATTCAGTTCAAGCCGTGGCAGACTGAGTGTCTTCAAAGGTGCAACTTTGGCTTTGGTTACCAAGAGGTGTGAAGATATTTTGTTATCGTGCTGAGTGCGTACGTAAACTGTTGCGCAATAAGCCTTTTCAGAGGCATCACAGAAACCGTGTAATTCTGTGTTAATGCACATAATCTTACGAACTAAGAGGGACACTTTATAATTCCCACAATAGTGATGTGGATGAATAAACCCTAGCTTTTACGCCCATCTCCTATTGTGGAAGTATGAGGACACCCGAACCAACACCACCCTAAGCCAAGGTGAATGGTCAGCGGGGGGTAATAAATAGCCGATCGCGAACGGTCCCGTCCGATGCCCGGGCGAGGTCGGAGGTATAAAAGCCTTCTCTCCGCTTACCGGCTCTGCGGACGAGTGACCAACCCTTTTCGGCTTACTCTTGGGACCAAAATATGAACGAAAACAATAACAGAACAACAACAACAACAACAATTACAGCAACCAAATTGACGACTAAGGACATGAACTATAGGAATCCTATTACGGAATCCGAAGAAGACGAACTACTTGCCTCCAGCCAGGAGACGAGTAAGAGTACTACCGGACATACCAACCAAAGTATACCGGTAGATACAGTAGTGAAAACCTCAGATATAAGGGAGGAAGCGTCCACTTCCAAGGCTGCCATGAGCACCAACCAAAGTGTACTGGCGGCTAAAGGAGAGAGCAAAAAGAAGCGCAAGAAATTCCAGAATCAGCTGAGGAAAAACCGATACCAGAGGGCAGTCTTCATACTAGGGAAGATAGCCAAAGACCAGGCAGCCGGTACCCCAGTTCATGAGGCTGAAACAAAGCACCTCAAATCTATCGTAGAGGAATATGAAAGCTACCTGAAAAGGAAATAATCACAACCTCAAGAAGAGAGCAAACGAGAAAGCACTTCTCAGAAAAGAAATCGCTCCATCACAGAAGTACCCGGAACTCAGCCCAAAAAACCGAGGCGGAGTGAAGGTGAACACAGCAGCACAACAACGGCAAGGCATTTCTGCGATGTAGCCAGGGATAGCCTGCAGGTGGCCATCATAGATATAAATTCTTCCTTTCCGAGCACTATACAGGAGAGATGGGTGGAGATCGACGTCAGATTGTCGAGTATGGTGCTAAGCTATGTACTCGACAATCCTGCGGGTCCTCACCTGGAGTTTGACTTCTCCGAGACCCTCAGGGGCTACAGGGCCATCGGACCAGGCCTCGCTATATTTCCTGACGGGTAGTGTTGCTAAAATTGTCTTTGTAGGCCTCCAATTGAGGCTTATACCCGCCAGGACCATTAAGAAGAGACCTCGTGCTCGCATTTGCCTACCCCCTCTAGAGGAGCCAGGCGAAAAACTCCTGAGGTGCATTAAGCTGCAGAACAAATCTATACCTGGTATAGATGAGTGGTAGCTAATCAAGGAGGAAAAACCGAATAAAGCCAGCAAGCCAATACTATTGGCCATTTGCGATGAATCCATTGAGGCTCTAAAGAAGACTGACTACAAAATCAGCTTCGGAATCCGCCAGGCCATACTAAAAATCCTCCAAGGCGACAAAGCGGCTGACGAAGACGTCACAGAAGAGGTCGACGACACCAGCCAGTTGCTAAGGAATGTGGGCATCGAAGAAACCCGAGTTGCCCAATAACATAAGATGCGTACAGATAAACCTGCAGCATCCGAAGAGTGTTACAGCGAATCTGACTGAATGAGGGGGGCATCGACGTCAGCCTAGTACAGGAGCCATGGGTTAATGAAGATGAAATTAAAGGGCTAAACAGCAGCAACTATAACCTGTTTTACACAGGGAACAGAGGTAAACCTAGGGCATGCATTCATATCAAGAAAAGTATAAATGCATTTCTTTGTCCTAATTACAGCACAGCAGATATCACAGTGGTAAAGGTGGAACAGAAGGAAAAGCCCTTCTACTTGGTCTTGGCCTACTTGGCCCATGACGAAGATATACCACCGGCCCCGCTCACCAGACTAGTAGAGGAGAACAGGAAGGATGATGTCCTAATAGGGTGAGATGCAAACGCAAGGCACACCGTTTGGGGTAGCTCCAGTATTTGAAAAGTAATCTAAGTATTTGCAACAAGGGCGATAAACCAACTTTTATTTTCCCAAGCTCGGTTAGGTTTCCGGGGTGGGAGGAAGTGCTTGACCTCACGCTATCAACAGACACAGGCAGTCTCGTTGTGGATAACTGGAGGGTATCCGATGAGCCTTCCATGTCGGATAACTCCTGGATACTCTTTAGCATCCGCGAGTAGTACAGTGCGCCTCTCACATACCGGAACCCTAAAAGAACGGCATGGGGAAAATTAGCAACAAAATGCCTTGAAAAGGGAAGCAATAAGAGTATCAGAAATCCTGAGGAATTAGATTCAGAAGTAGAGAAGTTGGAAAAAATCTTAACCACAACTTTTAATAAATCTACTTCGCTAACAGTTTTGAAAAAGAGAAAGTCTCTTCCTTAGTGGAACAGTGAACTCAAGAATTTGAGAACACAACTAAGAAAAGTTTTCAATGAGAGTTTTAGAACCAAAATCTGGTAGCCATATAAAGATATTGGGAAAGAATACAAAAAAGCAGTCAGGAAAGCTAAAAACGACTCATGGCGATCTTTCTGCACATCAATAGAAAGTTGCAGAGAACCCGCTAGGCTGAGTAAAATGCTATCCAAAGATCATATTAATACTGCCTACATTAGGGTGGAGGGAAGTTATTGGACCTCCTCGGCAAAAGAGTCTCTGGAGTTACTAATTACAACGCACTTCCCCGGGAGTCAGCAAACACCTTCAACGAGGGTTCAACCAGAACCACCGCTGAACGCAGCTGACTATCGAAGCCAAATAGTAGACAAAAGAAAAATTAAATATGTCATAAATAGTTTTGACGGGATTATGCCCATAATGCTGCAAAAACTGGTAGAACCAATGGTTCTAAGGCTTGAAAATATATACAAAGCTAGCATTCAACTATCTTACATCCCAAGAAGTTGGAAAAGGAGTAAAGTTGTGTTCCTTCCAAAACCAGGCAGAAGAACACACGAGAATGCCAAGGATTTTAGACCTATAAGCCTTACCTCCTTTATGTTGAAGGTACTAGAAAGGTTAAAGGTTAAAAGGAGAAGTTATTGAAGTCCCAACATGCGTACATAAAGGGCCGATCAACCAAAACCGCCCTTCACGAGGTGATAAGTGTGATTGAAAAATCACTACCCCACAAACAATACACCATGGCTGCATTTCTAGACAAAGAGGGCGCCTTCAACAACATAGAAGTAAACGCGATAATTAATTCTCTGGCACATGGTGGCATAGACGACACTGTGTGCAGATGGATATTATCGATGCTTGAGAATAGGAAGATTATAGCTTCAAACGGCGCTGCAACACAAACAAGTTATGTGAGTAGAGGGACGCCGCAACGGGGGGTCCTCTCTCCGCTTCTATGGGTTGTAGCACTGAACGAAATACTACTCCAACTAAACGGTGGAGGAGTGAAAGTAGTATCGTATGCAGACAATATAGTGTTGTTGGTATCAGGCATGTTTCCTTCAACAGTCAGCGAGATTATGGAAAGAGCACTTCGAAGGTTAAACCTATGGGCTAAAAACAATGGACTAGGAGTTAACGCGAACAAAGCAGAAGTGATGCTATTCACAAGCAGAACCAAAATTCCTCATTTCAACTTCCCGTACTAAGCAGTACAACATTCATTCTATCCCCCACTTGGAAAATAAATATAGAAAAAATAACAAATAAGGCATATACGGCCTACTATACTTGCAAGAGAATCGTCAGCAAAAATTGGGGTCTCAAACCTAGCATAATCTTGTGGATGTAAACGGCGGTCATGAGACCTGTACTTACATATAGAGCTCTGGTATGGTGGCCAGCGCTAAACAAACAATACAACATTAGAAAATTAAATGGAATTCAAAGAGCAGCATGTGCGGGTGTTACTGGTGCAATCAGGTCATGTCCGACTAACGCGCTTAATGTGGTCCTGCATCAACTACCCATGGATATCTTTATTTACAAAACAGCAGCATTTGCGGCTATAAGAATAAAAGAACTGGGTGGTTGGAACCAGCAGGATTACGGACATAGTGTAATCTTCAATAAGTACACAATCAATAAATCAGACTACATTCTCCCAAAGCTGAATTTCAATAGACATTTCCAGGTGAGGATACCATCTAGACGAGAATGGAGAAGAGACTCAATAGGGAAGGAGTACACCATCTCAGTCTATACCGACGGGTCCAAAATGGACTGCGGAGTAGACACGAGGGTATTCTCCGCTGATGTAGGCATTTCTCTCTCTATACGTATACCGAACTCGGCTAACATCTTCCAAGCGGAAGTACTAGGCATAGGAAAAGCCTGCAAAACCGCGAGAATGTACATAAAGCAACTATATTTACGGACAGCCAGGCGGCGCTCCTGGCTTCGACAAATTCTAGTATAGTTCACTACTGCAAAAAAGCACTAATCTCACTAAAGGACAAGCTCCAACTAGACAAGCTCTGGGTTCCCGGTCACAGGAACATTTTCGGTAATGAAAAATCAGACGAGTTGGCGAAAGCAGGAGCTTTCCTCAACGAATCCGAGGCGGAGCTAATACCTAGCCCGTTAGGTTCGATCAAAAGAGAGATCAATAGACAATTTCAACAAGCTGCAAATAACAGGTGGAAAAACATTACAAAATGCATCATAACTAAACAATTATGGCCAACATATGACAGGAAAAGAACCAACGACTTATTAAATAGGTCAAGAAAAAGTATCTACAGAGTAACAGCTACCACAACAGGACACTGGTCATTTGGGGAACATGCGTCCAGAATGGGTATGCCCTACAACGACATCTGCCGAGGCTGCGGGTAGCAGGGAACAAGGACACAATTTTCCACGTTCTCTGCGAATGCTCAGCTCTAGCACACTTGGAATTCATTAAGCACCAAACCTTGAATGGATTTCCACTAAAAGCATGTCAGACATAAGTAGTTTCATTGAAAACTCAAAATGGTTTGAGAGAGAAGGTGAAACGTAATAGCAGATACAGGAGGTTCTACGAATAGTGTATCAAAATAGCACACTAAGTGCTAATTGAGCCCGATAGGGCTGCACTCCTACCTACCTACTTACCTAGGGGAGAAATTTACCCATCGAGGGATTCGAACTTCAGATATAGTATGTAAATTGTTAGCAAATTTAACCCATTTCGCTATACGTAAAGGTTTTAACTGTTCATCCCATTCAGTGCCATCTTGCCACAATTTTTGAATGAGGATTTTAGCTTGAATCATTATTGGCGAAAGCTATCCTGCGGGGTCGAAAAGTTTTGCCACCGAGGAAAGTATTTGGCGTTTTGTAATGGCGGGCATTGCAGATATTGACTCAATTGTATATGAGAATTGATCTGTTATCGCATTCCATTGAATCCCAAGAGTTTTGGTTGTACTAGCCTTTTCTAATTTAAGGAAGTCTGTATCTAATAAGTCTTCTTTTTTAATATCTTTTATTATTTCAGGGCGATTTGAAGTAATTTTCTTTAGGGGGAAAGCTGCTGAATTTAATGCTTTGATCACTTGCGAAAATGATTCGCTTGCTAATACTATACCTGATAGTATGTCGTCCACGTATGTTTGTGTTTGCAGCACAGAAGATGCTAAAGGCAAATTTGTTGCATTTGTTTTTGCCACTTCATGCAGTGTCGCCAAATAGGGTGCGCAATTGATGCCAAAAATGACGGTTTTAAGTTTGTAGTCGCTGATTGGACTATTACTCGATTTGCGGAAGACTATACGCTGGAAATCTTGGTCATCTTTATGTATTAGGATTTGTCTGTACATTTTCTCTACATCCCTATTAAAAACGTATTTAAACATGCGACAATTTAATATTAACAACATGAGATCAGGTTGTCAGTATATAGTACGTCGTTGAGTAATTTGCCTGAGCTCGTACACTTTGAGGCATTGAAAACCACTCGTAATTTTGTTGTGAGTTTATCAGGTCGTATTACCCCGTGATGTGGTAGATAAAAAGATAAATATCTACCTTTAGATACTTTTTCATATGGTACAGCTTCTTCCATATGATTGAGGTCTAGATATTCGTCCATCACATTATCATATGCTGATTTAAGCTCACTTTTCTTCATCAGGCTTTTTTCCAGGCTTAGAAATTGCTGTACTGCTGATATTCAAGAGTGGCCTAGAGCTATGGTTTCAGGGAAAGTTGGTTTGAATAGTAATCGCACAACATAACGACCATGTTCGTTTCTTGTTGTTGTGGATTTGTAATAGGCTTCACATGCCTGGTCTTCTTCTGAAAGCTGGTTGATTTGGGGTAATTCTTCTATTTCCCAGAATTTTTTAAGTTGTTTATTTAAAAACTCGTTTGAGATATTTTATACTTGTGTGGTGAAAGAATTGATTTCAGGGACTTGGCCACTTATAATCCACCCAAAGATTGTATTTTGGGTTAACAATTTATGGGATGGTTTTTCTATACCTTCAAGGATTATTTGAGGAATTAAGTTACTGCCTAATAATATAAAGGATCTTTAAAAGCCTTGATCTCTTAGTGCTCTTAGTTTGAATAAATCACCCTTTGTTCTATGGTGATGACCGCAATGGGTAAAAGAATTTTGCTTTCATTCTCTGAATGAAGCGCTTGAATTTTTGCTGCTTTAGAGCAACATCGTTGTTCTTCCCTTTTTTTCGGGATTTGAGGTTTCGGGACTACTTGATGTAGTTGTAGCGACTAATCCCGTAGTTTTTGAAATTGATTTTGCTTCATATTTTGAATGTTGGTAATATGAAGCAGTGAGTGATGCCTTCGTTGACAGTACATGCGATTAAATTTGCTTTCACAGTCTTTTGTCGTATGAGCATTCGACAGACAGTTGATGCAAAGTTTATGTTTTCTGACAAGATTGTTCCTGTCAGAAACGGATAATTTTTTAAATTTCTCGCAAGATCTTATGTTATGATCTCCTTTACAAATTTTACATAATGGTTGCTATTTATTAGTTTGGTTTGACACGAAAGTGTGACTTTTATTAACGTGTCTATTGTATTGCATATTATTGCTGGCTTGAGGTTTAAACAAGTTTTTACTTGAGCCATTTTGATGACTTTTTATATTCATATTTTTGTTGTCAATTCGCTCAGCTATCTCGTATTGAACAGTGAGGAATGCTTTTATTTGCTCCCGCAAATTTTTTTCCTTTCCACAAATGATTCTTCTCATCGTAGTAACGCAGCATCAGGGAGTGTTTCTGTTACTATGATGGGGTCCCACGATTCTGTGGAGATATTTTGTATTTTTAACACTGATATGCAATTAGTCACTGTCGAGTATAAATTTTGAAATTAATGGCAGGTTTCTTTTTGAATTTTTGCTAGATGTAATAATGTGCTATGTTAAGTGTGCTATGCCCAATCCTTAAAAAAGGAGATCTCACAATCTGCGCCAACTACCGTGGGATAAGCCTCCTCAACATCGCGTATAAGGTTCTATCAAGCGTATTGTGTGAAAGATTAAAGCCCACCGTCAACAAACTGATTGGACCTTACCAATGTGGCTTTAGACCTGGTAAATCAACAACCGACCAGATATTCACCATGCGCTAAATCTTGGAAAAGACCCGTGAAAGGAGAATCGACACGCACCACCTATTCATCGATTTCAAAGCTGCTTTCGACAGCACGAAAAGGAGCTGCCTTTATGCCGCGATGTCTGAATTTGGTATCCCCGCAAAACTAATACGGCTGTGTAAACTGACGTTGAGCAGCACCAAAAGCTCCGTTAGGATCGGGAGAACCTCTCCGAGTCGTTCGGTACCAAATGAGGTTTCAGACAAAGCGACTCCCCATCGTGCGACTTCTTCAATCTGCTGCTGGAGAAAATAATTCGAGCTGCAGAACTTAATCGAGCAGGTACAATCTTTTATAAGAGTGTACAGCTGCTGGCGTATGCCGATGATATTGATATCATCGGCCTCAACACCCGCGCCGTTAGTTCTGCTTTCTCCAGACTGAACAATGAAGCAACGCAAATGGGTCTGGCAGCGAACGAGGGCAAGACGAAATATCTCCTGTCATCAAACAAACAGTCGTCGCACTCGCGACTTGGCTCTCACGTCACTGTTGACAGTCATAACTTTGAAGTTGTAGATAATTTCGTCTATTTAGGAACCAGCATTAACACCACCAATAATGTCAGCCTGGAAGTCCAACGCAGGATTACTCTTGCCAACAGGTGCTACTTCGGACTGAGTAGGCAATTGAAAAGTAAAGTCCTCTCTCGACGAACAAAAACAAAACTCTATAAGTCGCTCATAATTCCCGTCCTGCTATACGGTGCAGAGGCTTGGACGATGATAACAACCGATGAGTCGACCTTAAGAGTTTTCGAGAGAAAGGTTCTGCGAAAGATTTATGGTCCTTTGCGCATTGGCCACGGCGAATATCGCATTCGATGGAACAATGAGCTGTACGAGATATACGACCACAGCGACATAGTTCAGCGAATTAAAAGACAGCGGCTACGTTGGCTAGGTCATGTTGCCCGGATGGACTAAAACAATCCAGCTCTGAAAGTTTTCGACGCAGTACCCGCCAGGGAAAGCAGCGGAAGAGGAAGATCTCCACTCCGTTGGAAGGACCAAGTGGAGAAGGACCTGGCTTCGCTGGGAATATCCAATTGGCGCCATGTAGCGAAGAGAAGAAACGACTGGCGCGCTGTTGTTGACTCGGCTATAATCGCATAAGCGGTGTCTACGCCAGTAAAGAAAAAGTAATAATGTTTTTATTGGGTTTTCTATCATGACCCTTCTATTTTCGTAACTTTCGACCAGTGCTTCCCAAGCCAGCTTAAAATTTTCGCCATTTAAAGCGAATCGCTTGACGATACTGCCTGCTTCCCCTATTGTTTTGTACCTTAGATGGTACAACTTTTGTGCTTGTGAGAGTTTAGGATGGTTTATATAAACGGCAGTGAACATGTCCCGGAAGGAGGGCCACTGCTCATAACCTCCGTGAAAAACTTCAGTATCACAAGCTGACATTTTCAAGAATATACCTGTATCTATTTCTTCTTTTTGAGTTGTAACTACTGTCGGGGGAGGAGTAGTGGCTCTACATGGCCTTAATAAATTTATTTGGTCCAATATCATTGCCTTCGTAATTTCATATTGTTCGAGGCAGTTTTCATATTTAGCTGACGCCGAAGCATTTATATTTTCTGGGAGCTCAGCATCGTCAGTATCTAGTACTGTATCGTATGCTGCCAGAAGGCTGGCCAATATGCTATCTATGCTTTGAATTTTTAAATTTAGAACCGATTCGGTGTTATCATTAATTGCGGAAGCAGTAAATCTTGTGCAGTATCTAACAAAACTGTCACTTTCAGTTATGAACCTTGACACTAAATTATCTTTGGTTATTTTTTGTTTGGCCCCCTGCTTTGAACGTGTAGCTTCTGCAGGTGTGCTTTGTGATTTGTCATCATCAGCCATTTTCGGAATTTCTTATAATTGAGGTGTTCTTGGTTTAACCTCTTTCGATTTCTCAGATTGCATTTATAGAATTAAATTGTAAGCTTTGAAATGCAATTAAAAAATTGATAATAGGAGCAAATGTATAATTAAAAATGAGAAGAATAATAGAATTGAAACTTTTATTATTAATGATTTCAATTATATAAATTTTCGAACACGTATTCACCGCATAAATTGTCAAATCAAAAAATATTTGTATATAATTATTTTATTTTGATCATTGATTCATTGATTATAACATTCATTAAAAACTTCAGTATCACAAGCTGGTACTTTTAGATACATGCCTTTATCTAGGTCTTCTTTTGGTGTTGTAACTACTCTGGGAGGGGGAGTAGTGGCTCTACTTGGCCTTACTAAACTTATTTGTTTAGTTATCATTCCTTTTGTTAACTCATACTGATCGCGGCAGTTATCACACTTGGCTGTCGCCGAAGCTTTTGCGTTTTCTGGGAGTTCTGCGTCGTCGGTATCTAGTACTGTATCGTACGCTGCCAGAAGACGAGCCCAAATATTGTTCACACTTTCTAGTTTTATATTCAAAACTGATTCTGCGATGTCAGTAATAGGGGAAGCTTGAAATCTTGTACAATACCTTATAAAACCGTCACTTTCAGTGATGAATCTAGATATTGTCTGATCTTTTGATCTTTTTTGTTTTATACTCTGCTTTGAGCGTGTAGCTTCAGCAGGTGTGCTTTGTGGTTTATCTTCATCAACCATTTTCGGAATTTCTATTGATAGAGGCGTTTTTGGTTTAACTTCTGTTGATTTGTCAGATTGCATTAATTTGAATAGAGTTTGAAGCTTTTAGCTTAAAGTTTTGTCCAATAAATAGTTGATTCAAAATTAATATTGCTAAAGCAATTTAGTCAAGCAGCAAGAGTTAAATTATACATTTTGTTAACTCGAATCACCTACGTAAATTTTTTGTAGAATTTTGAAAATATTTTTTTTGCGGTATCCTTTTGGGTAAACTAAAAAAACTGTAGCATTAGATCTTATGTCCTGGACCCAGGGTCCTTGAAATGTCCTGCTGTCATATGGCAACGCTAGGTAAGCTGGGCCACTGCTTTACATATACGTGACCTGGTCTACGGAAAGGGGGCTTAGGTGTCAAAAAATCAATTTTCACTTTTTAGTTGATTCGGATGGAAGATGAGATGCGTTTTCAAGTGATAGAATCCAAAAAGTCATAACTTGTTTGAAAGTTCCCTAAAAATGTAGAGAAAGAAGAGTAAAAATACGAAAAAATATAATTTTTTTGTAATGAACAAAATACATTGAATTATAAGCTATGAAGACGGGATTATACACTAGAAAAACGTATTATGGGCCAAAAATAATAATGCTGAGTAGTTTATGTATTTTTCTTTGTTGTCGTTTTCCTTGACATCTTTTTACGTGTTGATCCTGAGGAAGATGGACCTGGTTCCTCGTCTGGTTTAAGAACATCTTCACTAGTTTTTGCTCCTCCTTTTCATGGAAATATTGTCCGTATACGGCACTGAACTCCTCATCAACACTCATGTTTCATTTCATGCGAAATGCGAAGACGATAATCAACAGAAACACTTACACACATGTGATAACAGAACATCCGGAAAGAGAGACGAATGAAAACAAGACAACAGCAGCTGCGCGGTATTAGAGTAAACTTCACTTCTTCAATGTTCCACACTAGCAACTTTCACGATGAACTATAATAATATTCCGACCAAAAGCAACACTTACTGGACGTCCTTGAAGCCTCTGGAAAGGAGAACAATTAATGAGATAACGAGAAACTGACGAAACGAGTTGTTTATTTTTAACAGCTGTTTCCCAGAAAACTAGTTTTCGCACGTTAGCTCCCTTTTCGTAGACCAGGTCACATATGTAGAAAATCATTCCGCAACCCCCAAAAATCAAACTTCAAAACAAAAATTTTCAATTCACTTTATTATATATCATTAAAAAATCAAAAATAATGAATTCATTTTATTAAATATCATTGAGATGATACAAAATTTTAATGAAAAATCCTGGTTTTTCACAATTGGAACCACAAGGTGATCAGTCCTGTCATAGCGCAGAACATTCGTTACGGATTCAATTCGTTTATTTGAGGTTTTTTGGAACTTTTTCAGTTCGACGCCGTAGTGCTTGCAGTAGTAAATGGCTACTTCTCTCTTAAAATCTTTAAATGACTTAGTTTCATTAGCGGATCTATAAAGAAGCCAGCTGTTTTGCTAGCTTGCATCAATAAGCCAAGTAAAAATGGAATGCCACCATTTTTTTCCTCAAAAGCTTATGCGATGGCCTGCAACATTTTGGTCAAGTCAATCCACACCCGACATAAATTTGTTGTATTGAGTTACAACGCACGGACGTGGAATTGGTATTTTCCTACCAACACTACACGCTTTCGTAATATCCTCTTTGCTGTTTACGCAAATCCTTCTTATGTGGAATAGGACAACTTTTTGGAATTCGTTTTCTCGAATTGTACCGGTAGCCTGGAAACCTCTTTTTTTCAAATAAATCATCAATGGTATTCCAGTGAAAAGATTGTCAAAGTAAAAGGATAACGGAAGTTCTTGCACCTCTTCCGAAAATTCGTCAATCCTACACAAGAGTGGAGCTGCGCAAGTGCCAAAGCGTTCTTCATATTTAGGATTCACCCTCGGATTCTTACCTTGGTATATTTCAAAATTGATCATATATCCTCTAGGAGTGCAAAGAGACCAAGCTTTGTATCCGAAACGAATTGGCTTTCCTTTTATGAACTGTTTACATCCATGGCGACCGAAATATGCAATCATACTTTCATCATACGAGAGATTTCGTTCCGGGTGAAAGTTTTCAGTCATTTTGGCCTTTATATGGTCAGTCAGTGGGCGTAGTTTCCAAAGAGTGTCAAACCTATCAGAACTAGCAGACGGTTCGTGCAATGCGGACTCGAAGTGCAGCATATAGTTGATTTCCTCAAAGCGGTTCCTTCGCATAGCATTGAAGACCATAAAGTTTTGAACGTCATCATCGCACGTAACTCTGAAAAATTTAGTGTTGAATATAAATATCATAAAATGAAAATAGAGATTACATCGTTATTACCATCTATAGTAAGTTCTTCGTATCGTTTCTGATGATGCGTAGCGTACAAATTCGAACATTTGCATATATGTTCAAGCAAGTCATCGCTGAAAAATTTCTCAAAAAGTTGATGAGGTCTAAGATCCCGACAATCTTTGAAATTTGTTTCAGGGAATATGGGAAGGACTGGTAATGAATTAGCGGTTTGCCAAGTATAGTTGCTGTCTTTGTTAGCTGGTGGAAGTGGTACTCCAGTATTTGATTGAATTGGGCGACAAATTTTCTTGGACGAGATCGCCAAACAATCGTCTAAAGTATCGTCATAAGGTTCCTCGTCATCGACATCCTTTAGATTACAATCGTTAGTTTTCATTCGCGTACTATTTTCAAATACAATTTCACATCTGGCTTTAAGTTGTGCTGGGCATACATTGTCCGGAACTCCACCTTCATCCTCGCCATCATCTTCCCCACTTACATCCCCATCCTGATAAGGTGGCTCGATGTAGAGTGCCTGGATATTAGTAGGCACATCGCTTTCATCATCAGAACACAATTCCTCTAAAAAATCCAAAGCTTCTTGCAACGTTAGATATGCCTGTGGCCTAATCTGCCTGGCGTTGCTATATGGACACATGCACAGAAAAATGCAAAAAAAAAACGCATTCAAATATAATTTTTGTGAAAAAAATCATTGAGACTTATTTTATATTCCAAACACTACACAAAAACACAACTATCATAGCCCGACCGCGCGAATCTTCGATATCTTAGATATACTTACTTTTTCATTTCACGTTTTTTCCCACTCCACATTTTGTATACACTTTGCAATGCACTCACGACCATGAACCAAATATAACTGACGAGCAAATGAATGCTGCCGAAAGCGCGATCAATTACGCAACAGCCACGTGCTAACAGATAACGGTATCTGCATTCTTTGGAATTTTGTGAACATATTAAGCAAGACTATCGCGCCTTGCCATATGGCAACCCCAGGGTGATTTGGGTTAACAGAAGATTTATTTTTGTAAAAAAAAAAAAAAATATATATATACATATATTTTTGTAAAATATATTATGTGATCAAATTTTCGTTTCGCTGCCGCAAAGATTAAATTTTTTTCTTTATGAAAAAGTTCGATATTTTTTTTTTCAATGTGACTGAAAATTTTTTTGAAGTGTATCAAAGTATCTTCAGTTGACTCGCGCTTATTTGTATATTTGTATCTGCAAACGAATTAAGAACGCGAAAGAAAAATAAAATACGTAAAATTGTTTGTATGTATCTATGTTTTATTACCATATGTTTGCATATGCATATGCTTTATATGTTTGCTTTTGTTTAGCTTTTCTCGTACCCCTTGTAGTTATGTATTTGTTTTATATGTATATATGTTATAAAAATGTAACACATAACAATTCGCTAATGGCACATAAATGTATAAAAGCGCGGAAAAACAGAAATAAATAATATACATATGTATGTTTATATATTTATGTAAGTATGTATATAAGTTGAATTATATGCATAAATGTGTAGGTAATAAATAATTAGTTCAAATGTGAAAAAATAAATGTAATGTGCAAATGTACATACGTATGTATGTCGCGCGGGAGATGCATACGTTTACCGGCACAATGGTGCATACATAAATGTAATGGCTTTTTTCCTTTCTATTATTTCTTTATCCGTTTTTTTTTTTTTATTACCTACCTTTGCTTGAGTGTTCTAAGCCATCCAGCTTGTTGCTTTAAAGCCCAAGAGGTATCGCAGGAAATTTGCAAGCAACGAGTACCTGTCTGGTGAATTGTTTTTGTTATGGTTTTTGGTAGTGTGTTTGGAGACACGATTTGAACATCCAAGCAGGTAGTTTAGTATTATATGTTATAGCTTGCTATATGCTAAATTATGTATGTATGTATATGATTGTGTATGCACATAAATATGTACACATGTATGTATATTAAAATTGGAAAATTTGCAATTTTATGAGAATATGCTTATATATATGTATGTTTTCTTCTTTATATATGTATGTATATATTTCGTTTTCTTTCCGTACCTTCCGCTTTTGCTTAGGGTTTGAGCCATCCTGCTTGTTGCTTTTACTTATAGCCCAAGGGGTATCGCAAGAATTATCGCAAGTTATACTTGACTTACATATGACTCAAGCAGCTCACGACTTCCGGTCTTTGACCAAGTATCGTCTGGGTAGCCTAAGAACATCCGTTTGAAGGCGAGCTAAAGTGAGAAGGCGAAATATTCCCTACTTAGGGTTGTGCGCTGGGTTTGGAAACCCGCCACTTAAAAAAAAAACAGCCTCGGATAAGTGACCCACCTTTTGATGACGACCATGGCAAACGAATTAAGGACTATGATTTGAGGGCATGCACCTGGAATGTCCGGTCACTTAATTGGGAAGGTGCCGCTGCCCAGCTGGTTGATGTCCTCGTGAAAATAAAGGCTGACATCACCGCCGTCCAAGAAATGCGATGGACGGGACAAGGACAGAGACAAGTAGGTCCGTGTGGCATTTACTACAGTGGCCATATAAAGGAGCGCAAGTTTGGTGTTGGATTCGTGATGGGAGAGAGACTCCGTCGCCGAGTACTATCATTCACTCCGGAGAATGTACGTCTAGCCACAATCCGCATCAAAGCGAGGTTCTTCAACATATCGCTGATTTGCGCCCACGCCTCGACGGAAGGGAAGGACGATGTGACCAAAGATGCCTTTTATGAGTGCTTGGAGCGCACTTATGAGAGATGCCCCCGCCACGATGTCAAAATCGTGCTTGGCAACTTTAACGCCAGGGTGGGCAAAGAAGGTATCTTTGGCACTACGGTCGGTAAATTCAGCCTCCACGAGGAAACATCCCCAAATGTGTTGAGGCTGATCGACTTCGCCGGGGCCCGAAATATGGTTATCTGTAGTACTAGATTCCAGCATAAGAAGATACATCAAGCTACCTGGCTGTCTCCGGATCGAAAAACCACCAACCAGATCGATCATGTTGTGATAGACGGAAGACACGTCTCCAGTGTTTTAGATGTGCGTGCGCTCCGAGGTCCTAACATCGACTCGGACCACTATATTGTTGCATCCAAAATTCGCACCCGTCTCTGTGCAGAAAAAAACGCACACCAACAAACACAAGGAAGGTTCGACGTCGAGAAACTGCAATCACAACAGACAGCCGAACGATTTTCTATTCGGCTTGCACTCCTGCTCTCTGAGAGCACTCGTCAACAACTCGGTATAAGGGAACTGTGGGACGGAATTTCAAACTCCTTACGTACAGCTGCAACCGAAACCATTGGTTTTCGGAAAGTGCAAAAGAACAGCTGGTACGACGAGGAGTGCCGTGTCGCAGCGGAGAGAAAACAGGCTGCCTAACTTGAAACGTTACGATCGACCACATTACGTGCGGGATGGGATAGATACCGAGAGTTGAAGACGCATTTCTAGACAGAAAAGAAAGAGGCCGAAATGCGTAAGTACGAAGAGCTTGATAAGCTGGCCGACAGGGGTAATACTCGAAAATTCTACGAAAAGATGCGGCGACTTACAGAAGGTTTCAAGACCGGAGCATACTCTTGTGGAACCCCCAAAGGTGATCTAGTCACCGATACCCAAAGCACACTTAAATTATGGAGGGAACACTTCTCCAGCCTGCTGAATGGCAGTGAACGTACAACACCAGGAGAAGGCGAACCCGATTCCCCAATCGATGACGATGGAGCAGACGTTCCATTGCCCGACCATGAAGAGGTTCGAATAGCAATTGCCCGCCTGAAGAACAACAAAGCGGCAGGGGCCAACGGATTGCCGGCCGAGCTATTCAAACACGGTGGCGAAGAACTGGTAAGGAGCATGCATCAGCTTCTTTGTAAAATACGGTCGGACGAAAACACGCCTAACGATTGGAATTTAAGTGTGCTATGCCCAATCCATAAAAAAGGAGACCCCACAATCTGCGCCAACTACCGTGGGATAAGCCTCCTCAACATCGCATATAAGGTTCTGTCGAGCGTATTGTGTGAAAGATTAAGGCCCACCGTCAACAAACTGATTGGACCTTATCAGTGTGGCTTTAGACCTGGCAAATCAACAACCGACCAGATATTCACCATGCGCCAAATCTTGGAAAAGACCCGTAAAAGGAGAATCGACACACACCACCTCTTCGTCGATTTCAAAGCTGCTTTCGACAGCACGAATGCCGCGATGTCCGAATTTGGTATCCCCGCAAAACTAATACGGCTGTGTAAACTGACGCTGAGAAACACTCAAAGCTCTGTCAGGATCGGGAAGGACCTCTCCGAGCCGTTCGATACTAAACGAGGTTTCAGACAAAGCGACTCCCTATCGTGCGACTTCTTCAATCTGCTGCTGGAGAAAATTATTCGAGCTGCAGAACTGAATCGAGCAGGTACAAGCTTTTATAAAAGTGTACAGCTACTAGCGTATGCCGATGATATTGATATCATCGGTCTCAACACCCGTGCCGTTAGTTCTGCTTTCTCCAGACTTAACAAGGAAGTAACACAAATGGGTCTGGCAGTGAACGAGGGCAAGACGAAATATTTCATGTCATCAAATAAACAGTCGTCGCACTCGCGACTTGGCTCCCACGTCATTGTTGACAGTCATAACTTTGAAGTTGTAGATAATTTCCTCTATTTAGGAACCAGCGTTAACACCACCAACAATGTCAGCCTGGAAATCCAAGGCAGGATTACTCTTGCCAACAGGTGCTACTTCGGACTGAGTAGGCAATTGAAAAGTAAAGTCCTCTCTCGACGAACAAAAACCAAACTCTACAAGTCGCTCATAATTCCCGTCCTGCTATACGGTGAAGAGGCTTGGGCGATGACAACAACCGATGAGTCGAACTTAAGAGTTTTCGAGAGAACGGTTCTGTGAAAGATTTATGGTCCTTTGCGCATTGGCCACGACGCATATCGCATTCGATGGAACAATGAGCTGTACGAGATATACGACGACATTGACATAGTTCGGCGAATTAAAAGACAGCGGCTACGCTGGCTAGGTCATGTTGTCCGGATGGATGAAAACACTCCAGCTCTGAAAGTATTCGACGCAGTACCCGCCGCGGGAAGCAGAGGAAGAGGAAGACCTCCACTCCGTTGGAAGGACCAAGTGGAGAAGGACCTGGCTTCGCTTGGAATATCCAATTGGCGGCACGTAGCGAAGAGAAGAAACGAGTGGCGCGCTGTTGTTGACTCGGCTATAATCGCGTAAGCGGTGCCTACGCCAGTAAAGTAGAAGAAGAAGAAAATCTGTCAAACGAAAACATAGTTTTAGCGAAAACTACTTGAAAACTTATATTCCACTCATTATAATCGGTGCCTGCTCTAGTTTAATCGATTTTTTTGGAAAACATATTTTGTCGGCTCCAAATTGTCACTTGATATTTGTTTACATTCCATATACAAATACAGCTGTCACTTGATATTCTCATAACACGTGGATCCTCTTGCTCTTGCAAAACCTTGCACGGTGCAACTATTGCCGCTATTGACAGTTGTCAGTGAAAACTCATCGAAAACACGCATTGTCGGTCCGAACCACTTAGATTCCACAACATACAAATGTGTTTTCAAAATGTTTTCAATGTCGGTCCGAATATAGTATTAGTTTATTTCGCGCCCGTTTTTAATTTTAGGTTTTATGTTTGTTAAACTTTGTTGTATTAATACCGCGCCCGTTCTGATGTTAGTAGGTTTTTTGTTGTTTTTTACTCACTTTATGTTTCAATTTCTTTTATGTATCTTTGCACGTCACTTTCTATTTTTCTTATATTTCATTCATTTATGTACTTAAATTTTCACGTTACTTTCTGTTTTCCGTGATTCTGGGATGTTTCTTTTTCACTGTAACTTTGTGCTTTATACATACATACATATGTATTTTTTCACTTTAACTTTCTCATCGTATGTTCACTTAAAGGTTTTGTTTTGTTTATTTTATGAATTTTGTGCTTCAAACACTGCACTTGCGCACTTACCTCATTGAAATAAGTACATGTGCATCAACTTAATTTCAAGTTAAACTACTGCAAATGAATTAAAACTTATCAATACAATTTATTTTAATAGTAGTACAAAAAATTAAAAAAAAAAGCTTTTCAATTTCAATATGCTTTTTATAAAGCAAATAAAAATTAAATATTAACAGCTCTTAGGAAATAAGTACATGTGCATAGGGATTTATTTTAAATTAATGTTAAATAACTAATTTATTTTTGTGTTTTTAATAATTAATATGCTTGCCTTTTCCGTAGAGTTTCTCACCAAATTCTATCAGCACTTCATCCAACAGCTTCACGTATATTTCCGCATTTGTTTTGGTGGGAATGAAGCAAAGCGGAGACTTTCCAGCATATCCGAAAGCTGCCCAAATCATTAGCGATCCGCCACCGTGATTTCGCTTGTGTCGAGTTTGGCGGGGTTGACGTACATCGCGCCAATACTTATGGCAACCATCAGGACCGTCCAAATTAAATTTTTTCTCGTCAGAAAAAATAACATTTTGGAACTCATCGGTCCAAAATTTCATTTTATCGGCAAATGCCAAGCGTGCGATTATGTGGCGTGGCAATAGTTTAGGCACAGGTTCTCGGGACTCATACCTTATCAATTTATTTTGCGTCAAGACTTGATGGACTCTTCTCCTAGTTACATTGAGATCTGAATGCGTCTTGATTTCCAGGCATGACATGTTATTTTGACTTGCTAGTCGCCGAATTTCTCGCTTGCACCGTTCATCAATATTAGTCGGTCTGCCGCAGCGCCTATTTGTGCCATAACTATCGGGGTTTTTAAGAAAATTACTGATGGTATTTCTATGCTGATTTACTCTCACTAAATCGCTCAATACAATAATGCACATATACTTCTTTCCCTGAGGTATGTACTTACGGAATTTGAAAGCACTGATTTTAATAAAGAAAAACACAACGCAAAGAACTTTTCTTTTCCCTATAATATATTTATTTAGCGTATGTATGCCCCACGTCACTCCCGTCAATTGGCGGTTTTAATAAAAAAAGAAACTGCGGTGATTGTTACGGTTAATAAAACTTGAGGAAAAACTGACTATCGCGGACGACTACCTTGCTTCACGGATGAAAACGGTAAGAGCCCGATCCCGGTCGAATCAATCCCTTTTGATGGTTTGGGTGGTGAATATTGGCTGGTTACGAGTCGTCTCGTTGATAATCGTGTGGTTGTTGTGTTGTAGTGTTGTAGTAATGAGCGGTGTTAAGTACTGTGTTTGATGCGTGCATGTGTGTGTAATGGTGTATGCTAGGAACTGTTGTGTGATGAGGTGTTGTGACGTGACGTGATGTGATGTGATGTGAGGTGTTGCGAAGTGGGACGTTGCAGAACGTTCATAGCTCATGTAAACAATTATGATGGACGAAAAATTAAACAACTTAACAGACGCGAATGAACAAGCAAATTTATAGACGGCCAAATCAGAGCCAAAGACTATTATTGCCAAAAGTAACACAATCAATAGTTATGTATGCAGCGCCTGTATGGGCTAATACGCTAAAGCCACTCAGATTCTTATTTCAGTTAAGAACACTTAGAGTTATCAGCGCTTTTCCTATAGTGTCTCTTGATTCCACAGGAGCGATTAGGGACATAATACCACTTGAAATTATGGTTCTTGATTTAAAGAGAGTGTATAAAAAAAGTTTAAATAAAAGCAAGCTGCTAAAAGCTAGACAGCGCAGGTTGAAGACTTCGTCACAAGGCACGTAAACAAAATGCCCACTAAACATCATCAATAAAAACCAAACATGCATTACCAATAAATGCATACTCAACATGTAAACAACAAACATGTCTGTTATTACACGCGTCAACTTTTGTTGCGGCAATTCTTGGTTTCTTTAGCAACACGCTTTGTGTTCTTATTAGTAACAGTTCGCTGCGACGTTTTTCGGCATTCGTGTTCTTTCTTTCGTAGTACATAGTTGCACTTGCGAATATTTTTTTGAAATTAGTATTTTGAATATATTTAAAAAATTTAATTTCATCTTTTGGTAAGTAATTTGCAAATATGTATAAAAATATACATAATATAATATAAATATTTTAGAAAATGGAGTACGACGAAAAAATCGAATTAATTAAAGATATTGTGAAATATATGGAGGAAGCCATACAAATTGATTCAGACGATAATGAAAAGAGTGATATATGTGAAGGTCTGTTATATAATCTTTGTTTTAATTTTTAAATATAAATAAAATGGATTTCTTAAGGGGGTATTCTACTCTTGAAATGAAATTTTGGGCAGTTTTTTGAATTTTATTTAAAAAAAAACCAAAAATATATTTTCTATACATTTTTTTATGGTGTTTTTATTGATATCTTAAGAATACAGAAAAAAAATTTTACAAAAAAATATTAAAAATTAAAATAATCAGAGAGGGGTGAGAGACAGGTGTAAAAAAAAAATGGTAGTCTGAAAAAAAAAATCAAAAGAAATTCTTAATCAGTAAAGATGCTGTTATAGTCCGGGAACACGAAGTTTTTTTTTTTTTTTTTGAAAAATGGCGACTGCCTGAAAATAAAAATAATTTTTTACGCTTTTTTTGAAATGCCTGAATTTTTTTAAAATATTGAAAACAAAAAATTTGACACGATGCTGGTAGGAACGATAAAGGATCGGTTGTATAGAACTTGAGATAATGCCGGTACCGTGTGGAAAAAAGTAGTTTCGAGAAAAACGCGTTTAAAGTTTAGGAGACAATTCTAGTGAACACGGACGCCACCTCACAAAATCGACTGTATCTCCGAAAAAAAGTCGCATTTTGAAAAATCCTTCCAAGGTCATATTTTTGAAAGTCTAAACTTTAAATATATGAAAAAAAGTTGAATTTTTCAAAGTTCTAGAGTAGAATACCCCCTTAATTGACAGAACTGATTAATATATGTGATAGAGTGGCCCAAATACCTATAAGGAAAAAGAAACGTCAATGGGTTAAAGTAAAGAGTATACAATGGGTTAAAGTAAAGTGAAAGAGAATGAGAAAAAAACTCGAACAGAGTTGCCCAACACAAATTGCTCGTGTGAATGTAATGGGCGACAGCAAAATTTAATCGCCCGAGAATTAGCAACAAAAGTTTACTCGTGTAATAACAGACCATCTGGCAATGGAATGATCTGCTACGATAACCATCGCCGCATCTCAACAATAACAAACAAGTGATAACAAGATAACAGACACTGAATTTCAACAAACAAATGGCAAGCAGATAATAACTATCTCATATCAATAACAACACACACAAGTTGCAACTAGATAACAACAGCCGCATCTCACTAGTATAAATAGCTGAAAGATCTTATATTAGAGACAATTTTAAGAATATCAATAAAGTGTACGCATTTTCTTCACAAATATGGTCATGATGAGGTAGAAATGTGTCATCTTGTGGTTATGGAAAAGAGAATGAGCATATATTTTTCCACTGTCCTATGCAAAAGATAGACGTGAGAATTTAGAAACGCAAATTTCTGAGGGAATAATGTTGAACACGTTGCGGTCAAAGCAGGTGTGGAACTACGTTAAGCAATGGGCCGCAAAGGTTCTTCAAAAGCAGCGAAGATTAGAACGACTGCGATATAGCGGGGCAAACAGCCACAATCAGTTCGAAAATACCGAAGACATATTAGCCAATAGGTTAAGCTTGCTCTGCGATGTAATACTTAACGGTAGTTCCGCAGGAGGATGGAGTCATGTGCAGAAGTTCACGCAAGCGAGGAAAGTTCTTTGAGCGCCATTCACTTGGGAGTGGCTAGAAAGGATTTTTTACAAATGGCTCTAGCAACTCATGACTTCCGGTCTTAGTTCAAGTGTCCTCTGGGTAGCCAGAAAACATCCGTTTGAAGCCGAGATAAAGTGAGAAGGCGCAACATCTCCTCCACAGGGTTGTGCGCTGGGCTTGGGACCCCCCACGTAAAACACACCACCAAGGAAAAAAAACAGCCTCGGATGAGAGACCCCTTTTTTGATGATGATCCTTGCAAATATGTCAAAGAACACGATTTAAGGGCATGCACCTGGAGTATTCGATCCCCTAATTGGAAAGGTGCCGCTGCCCAGCTGGTTGATGTCCTCGTTAGAGTGAAGGCAGCAAAAAACGCACGTGAACAATCACAAGAATAATTCGACGTCGAGAAGCAGTAATCACAACAGATATTCGAACGATATTCTACTCGACTTGCACCCCTATACTCTGAGGGCACTCGTCAAAAACTGGGTATAAGGGAACTTTGAGACGGCATTTCAAGCTCCTTACGTACAACTGCAAACAAATCCATTGTTTTTCGGAACATGCAAAAGAACAGCTGGTACGATGAGCAGTGCCGTGTCCCAGCGGAGAGAAAACAGGATACCTACCTCGCAATGTTACGATTGATCACAACACGTGTGGGATGGGATAGTTACCGAAAGTTGAAAAAGGAAGCGAGACGCATTTGCAGACAGAAAACGAGAAAGGCCGAAGTGCGTGAGTGTGAAGAGTTTGACAAGCTGGCCGACAGGGGTAACAGAAGGTTTCAAGACCGGTGCATACTCTTGTAAAATCCCCAGAGCTGATCTGGTAACCTATGCTCAGAGCATACTAAAATTATGGACAGAACACTTCTCTAGCCTGCTGAATTGCAGTGAAAGCATAACGCCTGGAGAAGGTGAAGGTGAAAATGGAGCAGACGAAAAGGAGCTGCATTTATGCCACCATGTCAGAGTTTGGTATCCCCGCAAAACTGATACGACTGTGTAAAGCGACATTAAGCAACACCAAAAGCTCCTTCAGGATCGGGAAGGACCCCTTCAATCCGTTCCATACTAAACGAGGTTTCACACAAGGCGACTCCGTGAGACTTCTTCAACCTGCTGCTGGAGAAAATAATTCGAGCTGTAAAACTTAACCGAATCTCAACGCACTACAATCTTAACACTTGAGACCTTCGTTCTGCTTTCTCCAGACTGGATAAAGAAGCATAACAAATGGGTGTGGCAGTGAACGAGGGCAAGATGAAATATCTCTTGTCATCAAACAAACAGTCGTCGCACTCGTGACTAGGCTCACGCGTCACTGTAGACAGTCATAACTTCGAAGTTGAACAAAATTTCGTCTATCTTGGAACCTGTGTTAACAGCAACAACAATGTTAGTCTCGAAATCCAACGCAGGATTACTCTTGCCAACAGGTGCTACTTCGGACTGAGTAGGCAATTGAAAAGTAAAGTCCTCTCTCGACGAACAAAAACAAAACTCTATAAGTCGCTCATAATTCCCGTCCTGCTATACGGTGCAGAGGCTTGGACGATGACAACAACCGATGAGTCGACGTTACGAGTTTTCGAGAGAAAGGTTCTGCGAAAGATTTATGGTCCTTTGCGCATTGGCCACGGCGAATATCGCATTTTATGGAACGATGAGCTAAATGAGATATACGACGACATTGACATAGATCAGCGAACCAAGAGACAGCGGCTGCGCTGGCTAGGTCAGCTCCAGCTCTAAAAATATTCGACGCGGACCCGGTTAAATAGATATAAGATTTTATAACTTATTTTTAGGCTTTTAAAACAAAAAGCAGATTCAATAAATAAAAAGATACTGAAAAAAACGCGGTACCCGCCGGGGGAAGCAGAAAAAAAGGAATACTTCCACTTCGTGGAAAGGACCAGGCGGAGAAGAACCTGGCTTCGCTTGGAATATCCAACTGGCGCCACGTAGCGAAAAGAAGAAACGACTTTTATAATATTGAATCTGCTGGTGAGATCTTGTTTAATTTATGTTTAGTGTTGGTTAAGTGCATTCCTTTTAACAAAATACAACCCTAAAAGTTATGTCATCGGTATTTTCTATTGTAATGTTGTTGAATACAATATTTATTTCCCAGCAATTAAAGAAAATTCAGCCACAGACCTTCTTGCCCAGATATGGATGATATTTAATAGATGTTGTGTGGACTCCTATATTATCGAATGAGCTTTGGTAATCTATTGCTAATATAGGCACATGGGTTTTAACTGATAAATTTTTACGTATTAAGTGGTCAATGTGTAGAAGAGCATCTGTTGTACTGGATCCTTATTTAAAGCCATTTTGTTGTTGGGTAATTAATTTAGAAGAACTGAGGTACCATGATAGTATATTTCCTATCATTTTTTCTTGTAATTTCCCTTAGCATTGTTATAGGAATGTAGGTCTATAATTTTGGATGGAGTTGTCATTTGTGCTTGGTTTAAGATGGGTATAACTGTGCCTATTTTAAAATTGTGTGGTATAATTTTATTTTCGTATGTCCGGTTATATAGTGTAAGTATTCGTTTTTTAATATTTATAGGGGATTTTCCAATAATTTTATCGTGGAGTTGTGCCCCTGAAGTTCCTCAAACATGTTTCAAATTCCTCAATTGTAAAATTAGTTTCCAAAAACTTTCTGCACTTGTTCGGAAAAAAACTAATTTCTGCGTTAAGAGTAGTATGTTTTTCCATTTGGAATTCAATGCGGACGCTTGTTTAGTCAGAATTAAAAGAATAAAATTGAATGATTTCAATTCTAACGTCTTTTGAAGATTTTCAAAGAGTTTGGTTTTGGCTATTTTCTTTTGTCGGATGAACTGGGCATTCTTCTTTTTGTAATCTATAAGACTTTCTATGCTTTTCACTCGACTGTTTTCCAAGTGTCTTGTGTAGTATTTCTACGCATGGTTTTTGAGATAGATTCATTAGCAGCCTTTCTTAGTATCTTTTGTATTTGTGCGTCTTCTTTGTTAATGTTGGCTGAAATTATGTAATGATTTTGTGTTGTAATATTTTGAAACTGAAGATACATTTGGGGTACTCACAACGTGTCATAAAACATCGTAAAATCATAAATTTTTATACTAGTTTAAAAAATTTGTTGTTGGATTGCATACTAAAATAAGTTTACGCAAATACAACTCTGAACGCTATGTTTTCGGATCGTTATAACTTATAACTTTATGATACTATGTGAAACCCCTAATTGTAACGTTTCACCAGGCTTGAGGAAGATACTGTGGCGATAAGACTGATAGATCTACATTGGTGAAACTAACATGTGTTGAAAAGTGGGTTGGTACATTTTCGTTAAGCATTGCTACACTGACGAATTCTCAAATCGCCTAAAATTATCATCGGAGTATTTACGTTGTAGGTTAAGCTGTGAAAGTCAGCTACAGTTACAGGTTGTTGGGGGGAATATAAATACCAAAAATTGTTATAACATGGTAAAAGTTAATTTGTACAGCTATAGCAATACGATTTGAGGTAATGAGAAAAAGGGTACAAATTGAATAATTATTGCTCCTACTAATTTATCGTTAATATGAGATGAGTAACGAGTGAGATCATTTGCTCTTGAGAAGGTTGATTGGTGGTATTGTTGTTATTAGAATTTTGTGTTGTATGACCGCCTTTGTGTTGACTGTTCTTTTGTGTGTTATTAGCTTTGTAGTTGTTAGATTTGGGATAGAGATGGACTGTAAAGTGCCCTAGAGACGATCAAATAATTGCGTCAAATAATGTATATGTGTTAGTGATGTTCACTTGTGTTTTGCCCCCAAACGATCAAATAAAGACGTCAAACATCTGTTCAGTTTTGAGCAGAGTTTTTGAACTCGTAGCGTAGGGTTATCATGTCAGCGTCGGATGATGATTTTCTTTCATTGTGCTGCAGTTCTACTGAAAAAAATAAAAATAAATTGAAAAAGAAGAAGATAGAGTGGATGAAAAATTGGTACAAACAGCGTTATAAGTTTACGGATGACAATCTTCTCGCAGAATTATAAATACCCAGCAAACCAGATTATTGTCACTCCTTGCGAATGAATTGCGACACATTTAAGAACTTTTAAACAAGTTGGAGCTTCTTATAAATTTTTAAGAGGGTTTCGTAATGCTTAATTTCTTTGTTTCTGTATGCTTCTATTCTTAATAACATATACAAATTTCTGCGTACAAATAAATTTCATTCGAATATGCCACCGCTTTCAAATTTACCACGAGTCGACTTCGCGAGTTTTCGAGAGAAAGGTTCTCAGCTGGTTAGGTATTGTTGTCCGAATGGACGAAAACGCTCCAGCTCTGAAAGTATTCGACGCAGTACCCCCCGAGGAAATAGAAGAAGGTGAAGACCTCTACTCGCTTGGAAGGACCAGGTGGAGTATAGCCTGGTTTCCCGTGGAATCTCCAATTGGCGACACGTAGCGAAAAGAAGAAATGACTGGCGCGCTGTTATCGTGTAAGCGGTGTCTACGCCAGTAAAGACGAAAAAGAACCGGGACTTGCTTCTCTAAAATTTACCCCTTAAATTCAGTTAAGTAGTCTTGCGCTCCATGACGTTTGTATCGTTAGAAAACCCCAGCTTGCGATATTTGTAAAGCAGAAGAATAATGATATTCACAATAGCAAAAGTATGCCATTTTTGGTCAAAGTTGCTTACTCAAACTTGATAAATGTAAAGTATTTAAAAAATTAATGTAAATCAACCTCTTTAATGCAAATCCGCGCTGCTGTTTGTCAATACCATTATATCATGCATACACAACCCTAAATGTGTAGGTTCATTTATCTACACTAATATTATAAGGAGGACCGATTTGATTGTTTGTTTGTTTGCATTGAATAGGCTCCGAAACTACTTGATCGATTAGAAAAATGTTTTCTTTGTTAGGAAACTACACTATCTGTGGTGAACATATTCTATATTAAATATATGTAGCCTATATATACATATATAGCACATATAATTAAAAAAAAAATAACGATCCATACTAAAACTCGAACAATGTAGCCCAAGGTGTGAAAAACTGACCAATAAACTTTCTAAAATCGCGTCTGCTGCGAAAATTATTGGTTACAGAACAAAATAATGTAATACGCATTTGCAGATCATATATGTAGTTGTTTACAAAAAATGTCACGGCAGCATATGTATAACTATTATAGTTTTGTCACAATAAGTATTTTTATCATTTTAAAAAATACATATATGTAAATGCCATTGCTTGTGAAGCTTTTTTATTTATAAGTACTTTGGAATTAATCCTTTTCAAAACATCCGAAAGATATCACAAGTTTAAAATTGTAAGTTATTTGAAAAATGTCGCTGCTCAAGCTGCTGGGTTGGGCAGCACCATAACGGGACAACTCAACAGGCTAAAGCTTATAGCAAATCAAATCAAATTGATTGCTATTGCAGTAATTTCTTTATGTGGGCATTTGATATCTGGATATTTCAATTTCAAACTGACGCCGAGCAGGTTCGAGCTCTTGAACCGTTCATGAATTTGAAGAGCATGAAACATTTTTTGGATTATTACTATTTATTCGAATTTTCAATACAAATGTATATTATACCCACCTACCTCCAAATAATATTTTGCCTGTCGAGACGCCCGTAATAATAGTAAACGATATAAGTGCCACGGGGGTACTGGATAGGAGTGAATGTCAAGATATAAAGTGTTTTTTGTTTTGTTTTAAAAAACATAAGTACATGTATGTCGGTCGATTTTTAAATAAATTTTACTAGAATATATTGTCTATACTGAATATATATATATAATATATATGTACTTTAAATTCGTTTAGCAGGTAATTCAGTAGTAGTTCTTATAGATTTCAATTCCGTTAACCAATATGTTTTATCCGTAAAAGTGGACCTCTTTGTTAACTATTGGAAGACGCCTCATTGAGTATGTGGGATGAATGTACCATGAGCCATAGAGCACATATAGAGGCCGTGGACAGAACATTGAAAGACCTTAGAATCTCCTCTGCTCTCACGGGCGGAATAACTTTTGTATTTGTTAAAGATTTATGATAGACTCTTCATCAAAGCATGTTTAATATCGTTGGCCTTATGGACTGGGAAAGGAATTTTTCCCACTCCAAATTTAAGCGGTAATTATAATATTATTCTGGATGAGTATCTAGGCTAAATAGTCCATAGTTTAGAAACCGGCTCAGCAGCTGGTAAACTAGCTCACATACCAACGACTCCGATGATCCTAAGTGATTTGCCAATCCCATTTAAACGGCTTCAATTTTCGGTTGAAACATCTTTCGCTCTAAGTACAAACAAGTCCCAAGGTCAAACTTTCAAAATTAGTACGGATTGACCTACGAAAAGAATGTTTAACTCATGGCCAACTGTAATTTGGTCTGTCGCGGGTCGGAGGTCCTGAATATCAATTTATATTGCTGCCACAAATCTGTTTACTGGGAAGATCTGACTCAATAAATTAATTTTTATAGGCAGAGAAAGTAAAATACCCAGTAAAGGGCTTTTTACAAAAATTTAAAAAAGGTAAAAGAGGGCTAAAATCGGGTGCAAGCGAACATTTTATACTCTGGAAGCTTGTAAGAATCAAAGCCAGGGAAATACTTTAAGGTGTAAAACCAATCATATAGAGTAAGGTTAGCGCGATGTTCGAAAAACCTGGTATTATTTATATAGGGGCTAGGCCAAGTTTTCGCTCAAATTTATCTATTTTCGGAACAAAGATACGCTGTTATGAATAAAACACGCTCTCTTATTTTCGTGTGGTATACTTACTTAAATGCGGTATAAAGTCACTTAAACGTAGTTAAATGCGCTGAAGATCGAAAATCTTTATATTAGGTACATGGGTGCTAAGGGAAGTATTGGTCCGATTAAACCCATTTTTGACATACATACTTACAAACCATTATAAGCAAAGGATTATCTCTTAATTTCAGTTATATGTATCACACATTGAGCGACATTTTCGATTAAAAGTCAACCATATGTACCGGGGTCTAAATATTCTAGAAGCTTGAATAGTTTTTAGTGGATTTAAAATATTTTTGATCATTAGGTGGCATACACTAATCAAATTATTTGAGCAAAGTTGTAGCCCGTTATGCTAACTGCTTCTTGATTTGTGTACTGGAAACTGAACGAATCGAGGGGAGTTTAAAAAATGGGAAGTAGTCGTGGTTGTAGTCCGATTTCATCCATTTTCACAACATGACATGATAATGTAAGAAGGATACTACGATACCACCAATCGTCGAATTTTTACATCAGCTACCATAAAGCTGAGGCATACCTTCTCGGTGGTAAAATTTAATGTCTCTGGCGTATTTAGTTATTGTTTTATCGCGCGTTTAGTGGACTTTAACAGTACCGTTATATGGGGAGTAAGCGGGGTTATCCTCCGATTTCATTTCACACTGTCGGTAGAAGTTCTTACAAGTTTTTTTCTCAGGAAATTTGGTTGTTGTAGCTTAAGTGGTTTGAACTTGTTAAAGAGCCAGTGCACTTAAAAAAAAAGTCTCACAGGTTCCCTTCCCTACTGGATCTGCTGTACCTTACAGTCTTATATCTTAATTTAGTGCTTAGTTATGGCACTCTATATGTTTTCAGTTAATGTCGATTTGTGGGCGTGGCTGTGGTCCGATTACGCCCACCTACGAACTCGAAATTTTTTTGTACTAAGGAACCCACACACGAATTTATGTTGATGGGTATCCGTAAATAAGTCTTCAATACTTCCATTTTGGAAATTATCTAGACCTCGTCCAATACCTTCATTCAGATAATCATAAATTATTTTGTGGTGTAATTTAATTTTGCAACAAATAGTCATGGTCTTTAACAGCTGTTTTAGAATTAACTATATTATATCTCTGGCTTCAATAAACTTTGTGTATTCAACATAACAAAGCTTGTATACCTTTTTCCACATTGATGATTGGTATGCAGAATAAGGAAAAACCCGAAACCCTAGAAAGTGTTTCAGGTGTCTGAAATATGAACATCTACCGAGGTGATATGATTGTGATGATAGGGGGCATTTCGCAAAAGAATGTGACAAAAGCCCATTGGGTGAAGCATACAAAAGCAACGGAAACAAGTAAGGAAGGGCTAAGTTCGTGTGCAACGTACTATTTCATACTCTTGCAACTTGAAATAATCAAAGCCAGGGAAATATTTAAGGTTTAAAACATCAACCAGAGGATCGACATCCAAGCAATTTTGTATTTATATACTAAATGTAACTTATACACTAACTGACGTATTCGGCACAAGGTTTGTTAGAAAATTATTATATGGTAAATATATAATACATATATAGGAGTAGAGCGACCCGCTTTTATCTATTTGTATTTTTCTTAATACCATATTTTTTAGTATTTGGTCCAATCATATATATTAGTCAACCGAGTGTTAAAAATGCTGATATTAGTTATTTAGGGGCTATGTCCAGTTTTTGCTCAATTTTATTTATTTTTGACAAAAAGATACAGTTATGAGTAAACCACGCTTTCTAATTTACCTTGAGATAACTCACATATTGGTAGACATATGCGATACGAAGTCACCCGGAAGTTTGAAAGGGAAGTAATGGTCCGATTCAACTTTTTTTTTTAACATACAGACATACCAACATAAGAGAAGGATTATTCCTTATTTTCAACTATATATCCCAAACAATGAGCTACATTTTCGATCAAGGAGTCCAAATATACGGTGCTTACGCCCTTAGTAAAAATTTAACATTAGCGGCCACGCCTACTTTTTCAAAAAAATTTACCCACAGTTCCTCCTTGCTGGTGCGATCCTCTGTACCAAATTACAGTTTTATATCTTAATTCAGTGCGTGGTTATGGCACTTTATATGTTTTCCGTTAAATGCGATTTGTGTACAACCTATATCTCTCTCTGATATCGGATACGTACAACCGTTAGGTGAAGAAAACTCTGTTGCAAGAGTATAAAAAGGACACAGGCTATCAGATCGGAAGGTGGAATCGATACCGATGCAGGTCCAAAAAGCTACGTGATGACAGGTGAATTACCACAATGCTTATAAATAATTGGCTATGAGAGCGAACTAAGAACTTTTCAGAGCATATACAATGAGATCGCATCGAAAATAAAAGACTGGCTCACGACAACTAAGCGGCAGCTTGCCAGAGAAAAACAGATACAGTGTTTATTATGAGCAGAAAAAAAGCTAGAAGCGGTCTCCATGAACATTGATGGTTATAATGTCAACGTAACAACGCCAAATTCAGGAGGTACCTTGGCGAACATAGCGGTTCTGTCGAAATCGAAAACAACATTGGTGGTCCCGGCCAAAATAGGAGAGTTCAGAGTTAAGCAGAGTCAATCGTAAAACAAAAGTCATGAATAGGAGTCTAATGGCTGAAATCGCAGTTTATGTTGGGCCATGGCTGCTTCAGGGTGAAAGAGGTGTACTTTAGCGGATAATATGAACGCGAGGTGAATTCTGAACGCAGTTGATCTGAGGGCTGTCATATAAATGTTTTCAATATTAGCAAACAGTAGCTGCATATTATAGTACACTTATTATATATTTCTTTGATTTCGGGTCATAATAAAGTGTTACTGCTATGAACCTAGAATTTTAAATTAATAGTTGTAGTCAATGTACAAATATCACCTACTATTTAAATATTTATAATGTATGATAATAGAATATAATAGCGTTTTAAATTCTTAACTTTACCATGATATGAAACATGCATGTCATCAACCGTGTATTTTAACAGAATATAATATATAGTACATTTGCTTACATATTATGTAGTAAAAAAATATACATACTATACATTCATACGGTGTTTGTTACGTTGAAGTAATCGGTAACCTTATCTTGATGGAGTCTGATTCCGAATACGATTTTATGATGGCCGATCGTAATTTGAGAAGTTGATAAATATTTGTATGTTTGTGAGGGAACTTTGTATGGTACTCATTCTATTCAATAAACGTATTCACTGCGCATATTTCTACGTTGTAAGGTACAAACTTTGAAGGTCCGTTTTATTCTCATTAAGAGAGTCGGCATTCCATCCAGTAATATAACGAGGGAAAGTAATAAGGGCAACTATTGTCAACAACTAATGTGTCTTTTCGAATATGCTATTATAAAAAGTATTCGGTGGAAGCAGCCCCGATAGAGCGATATTGTCTTCGTCTTCATACTCCCCAATTTAGTAAGTTATGCCACTCTCTTTGTAAAACGCTGGGGGATGAATTTGACATAGATATTTTAATACTAAGGATCTAAACTGCTTTGAGCAGCGAAGCGGGATATTAAATTTGACTTCTTCTTCTTTTTTATTGCCTTGGACACAGCTTACGCGCTTATAGCCGAATTTACAGCAGTGCCCCAGTCGTTCTTCTTTTTCCCTGTTTGTCGCCAATTGAAGACTCCAAGTGAAGCCAGCTCCTTCTTCACTTGGTCTTTCCAACGGAGGGAAATGTAAATACTATACATCCGAATTATTTTTGAGGTACGAATGACGCAGGAAAGTAAAATTTATAATGTGGTTCGAAAATTTCATATAAAATATGGTCGGAGTAGTTTTTTCGTCAACTGTGAACAATAATGGAAATAGTGGCACATATAAATATTGCGTTAATTTTGGAACACTCTGTGATAGATTTGCTGCCACTTTCCCCAGAAATTTCGACAAATGTATACAATTTTTCTTCAAGCACTAAACCAATGCACACTTATGAGATATTTCTTTTTTAAACAATTTCGAATTTACCAAGCAAACAAAACTTGCTATCTCATTTCATGATCTTATATACTATGTTCGGACCGACATTGAAAACATTTTGAAAACACATTTGTATGTTGTGGATTGTAAGTCGTTCGGACCGACAATGTGTGTTTTCGAGGAGTTTTCAATGACAACTATCAATACGGGGATTCTCTTGCTCTTTCATGATGACACAAAATGAAAAATCCTATACCGAAATATGCAAGGCTAAGAGAGCACCCATTGCGAATCTAGTGATATATGACGGCACGAAAATAAACATGAGTTTCGGTCTGACATATTTTACAGCCATTGCAAGTAAATTTTTGTGTGTGTTTGTTGTGCCGTTGCACCAAGAAGAAAATTTTGCAATTGGTGCACCGGCGAAGGGTTTTGCAAGAACAAGAGAATCCCCTTAACAGTGAGCAGCTGTATTTGTATAAGGAATGTAATCAAATATCAAGTGACAATTTAGGGCCGGCAAAATATGTTTTCCAAAAAAATCGATTAAACTAGAGCAGGCACCGATTATATTGAGTGGAATGTAAGTTTTCAAGTAGTTTTCAGCGAAAACTGTGTTTTCGTTTGACAGATTTTACATGGACGAAAACACAAGTTTTCGTGCGAAAACCAGTTTTTCCCACGAAAACAGGTTTTCAATGTCGGTCCGAACATAGTAATAGAATGACTGTGAATGCGGAAACATATTTTTCTTTAGTGCCAATAGATAAGTCCTAAAAAGAGAAATTAAAATACGAGTGAAAAATTACGAAAGAGGGGCCGAGTAAGGTTACAAAATTTTATGAAATTTTATAAATTTGTATTTATTTAATTTTTATTAATTGTTTCTGCAAAGCAATCAAGGTATGGATTAGATATCTGCCAATTATAGAAATCAGAATAGGAGTATACTGTTGGTAGATTTAATTAGTATATCAGAATATAATCCAATCCAATTAACTTAATATATTTAAAAATGTAGTTTATTTCCAGGCAAACAAACGAGAATATTGTAATACATAGAATCATATCATAGTAATATCACTTATACGCAGCCAATCATTTAAACCAGAAATATCATTGATTGACGGAATTCTAATAGAACCTGGTATGGACTCATAGGGGCAAATTTGTATTTTCATTGTTTGCAGACTATTCATAAATTTTCTGCGCTAGCATCGGGATTTCATACTCCAATCAATTTACTTCCAGTCGTAGGTTAAATTTCAATGGTCTATGGTATCATACTCCAACAGCTTGTGTAATAGGTGTAACCCTAGTGGGTATTCGATGAATAAACCTTCGGTTTAACACCCATTCCCCTATTGAGGAAGTATAAGGACACCAACACCATCCTAAGCCAAGGTGTTGAGGTACTCATGCTAATGACTGAACGGTCAGCGAGCGGTAACAGCATATAAAATCGTGAACGGTCCCCTCGAGGCTTTGTCTACGCATACCGGCAACAAATTTAAATTGAAAACAAAAAAAAACCAATACATTGTCGACCAACGTTCAGACAGGAACAATGTCCAATACTACAACATATAGAACTCCAGCACTCTAAATCGAGATGCAAATGTAGACTCTTCAAATATCGGTCAACGCGCATTCTTGCCATCCTCATTCACTGGTTCTCCACTTTATTTGTAGGAAAAAACATAAGATGCGATGATTTATGTCCGAAATCATGGAAGATCAGACTTATTTGGCATATATAACACCGAATGGCCTGACATTAAAGTGGAGCTATCGTCTGGTTAGCAGCCTTTTAATTGTCATGACATCATTTCGAGAGTATGTCGTGTAAAGTTAAAGAAATTCATAAAATTTTTCACGAAAGACGAAATATTCGGCAAAGTGCAAAACGATCCGATGTTGTTTAATATACATAAATTTGGAGTATTGCCACTCAGTTCCACTCATCATATATGTACATATATTTATAAATACACCCAACTCTTTTTTTACTCGGTAGATACGTTCCTCAGAATTCCGTGTAAAAAAAAGGTGTAAAAAAAGAGCCATTTCCTAGAGTAAAATAGGGGATACGTTCCATGTCATCTTAAAACCGTGTAAGATGAAATAACGAACTATATTTACTTCGAAAAACCGTGTAAAAAATGTTGAAAACTATAAAATTTCAAATTTGCATACAAGTTGTATTTTATTGAGCATTAAAACTTAAAATACATAATTCATACAGGTGAAAAATTGGTAGAGCAAGCAAAAAACAAAAGAAATTTTTTAATCCAAAATTAAGAACAGAAAAATTTGAGTAGAAATAAAGAAAAAATATTTACACAGCTACATAACCCTGGTCGAGACCAACGGTCTGATACACTTAGTCGAGACCAATGGTGCTTGGCTAGACCCCTATGTGTTTACATATATTTGTATGGAAATACGTATTGTATTTACGCTCATATATTATATGTACAATATAGATACATTTTTGAAATTTCTTATCTCTCGATTTGGTTTGGGCATACTCTGAACTACCTGAAAAAGAAAAATGAAACTCGTATGCGGCTTTTAAAATGAATTGCAATGCATTTCTTTTTCGTTCATTTTTTGATTTGTTTAGGAGCATATGAATCATTTTTTAGCGATTTTTCAATTGATTTTATGATGATGGGTCCTGAGGAATACAAAAAAAACATATGTAATCAATTTTCGAATGCTGTTGACGAATGCTGTTGACAAAGTGGGTTTGAACATTTAGAACAGAAAAATCGAGTTTTACTGTCTACAATCTCTCCTTCCTTTGAGTGTGTCAGCACCTTTTAATGTTGAAGCTACTAATCGTGATGGGATGTTGAGCGAACGACCGAAAAAGGATTCAAAAGCCA
This sequence comes from Bactrocera zonata, assembly GCA_037783105.1. NCBI lineage: Eukaryota > Metazoa > Arthropoda > Insecta > Diptera > Tephritidae > Bactrocera > Bactrocera zonata. Next base: position 185,881 of record JBAWJQ010006679.1, read on the forward strand.
AATGACAAGATAGATGTTTGATGACATTGGGATTGTTCATACGATTTTCGATATTGGACGTTTCCAATGTTCTCGATAAATTGTAAAAAAAAAAAATGCGTCGTGCATCCTTTTTATCTAGATGGTCGATTTCTTTGCAAACTACGAAAGCAACCAATCCCATCACATCCAACAAGTTGCAAAAAAGGCAAATGTCCATCGTTTCGTTGGCCGTTTTGTAGTGCAATGGGTAACCATCTGATCCATGCAGTCAATGCCGGCCGTTGTTGAATTATAAAATAAAATTTCAACTATCTGTCATCAACTGACTTGCATAATACAAAAAGAAATCGAATTCATTAGAGAGAGAGAAGAAGAATACTGTAGCAAAAATAAACACACAAAATCCTGGTTTTGTTTGTAAACACACTCTTCTTTTGACTATTTCCCTCTTTTTCTCTTCTTTCGCACGAACAAGTCGAGCGCAAAGAGCTCGCTATTGACCCGAATGAAATATGCTTGTGAGTATGTTTATATGAGTGCTAGATAAACATACAAACCAATTTGGACATATAACGAAGATGAAAACAGACAAATAAACCGTGCGAAGTGATTGAAACATACCAAAGTTCATATATACTACTTTCCGAAAGTTCTTGCGCCGTCGACTTTTTTAACAAAAAAAAAAATTCTTGTTCAACCGTGTAACTTCAAATCCGTGTAAAAGAAACAGTGTAAAAAAAGAGTTGGGTATATCAATAAAGGATCTGACCAGGTTACTTTTAGCGTTAGAAATCCAAATCATGAAGTGAAAAACTACGTGAATTTCCGGTACATAAGCACAAAGCTGTCTGGCGAATATTCAAATTTTGGATGCACGAGCGGTCCAGCAGTTAGTTGTACACTTGAAAATCGATCAAAGGGTATATTTCACGACAGAAACGGATGAACAAGTGGCTCAAGACCCAGGAAAAACCACTTTGCTGGTGGTGGACTTACTTGGCCATCCAGGCATAAAAACGATTCCGTTTCAGGCAGAGTCTACGGTGAAGGATTTACCACAATCGGAGTGGTTTTACTTTACGATGTTACTACATCACGTATGCGGTTCAACCTCATTCGAACCTCTTAAAACCCGTTGACGGAGTTCTCAAAGAGACCTATCAAGCAGCTTACCGTGACGGAGGTTTACTAGAAAACGATGCCCATTGGGAAAATGTACTCTAAAGTGCAACTGAGAGAGTTATTTCTCGTCATACATTTATTTATTTATTTATTAAAAGAAGAATAATAATACAATTATTATCTTACAGAGTAAGAAGCACTAGCTGCCAGGGCTTACGGCTTCGTCATACATTTATTTTGTCAAATTTCGAAGACGATTTATGTCAAAATATTATACATAGACTCCAACAGCAAAATAAAGATTTCACATTACCATACAGTGGGGACATTTATAACGAAAGTTTGATACCAATAAAAAATAAATTATTGCAACTAAAAGATAAAAACCTAAGCGATTTTGGACCTTCTTCAGTTCTTATAGAAATCAGAGCTACAAATACAATGCCAATCACTATATAATAATAATACAACAACAACAAATAATTTGACCGCCTTTGCCAATGAAAATCTGAAAACAGCTGCTCATTTATCTTTTAACAACAATCAATATGTTTTATTCGTAAAAATGGGTCTCTTTGTTAACTATTGCAAGACACCTCAATGAGTATGTGGGATGAATGTACCACGAGTCATAAAGCACATATAGAGGCCGTGTACAGAACATTAAAAGACCTTAGAAACTAATTTGCTCTCATGGGCGGGATAACTTTTGTATTTGCTGGAAATATCCGGAAAATATAGGCTCTTCATCAAAGCATGCTTAATAAGTATCGTCGCCCTAATGAGCTTCGATTGGAAATATAATATTACGGACGAATAAAAGAGCTTTTCTTCATGGAATCCCTGATGGCGATTTTTCACAGGAATTCTTCCCACTTAAATTTTAAGCAGTAATTGTAATATTCTTCTGGATGAGTATCTAGGTCAAATAGTCCATAGTTTAGAAACAATTTAATTGTAGCAACCATTATCACCGGCTCAGCAGCTGGTGAAGTAGCTCATATAACGGCCCATTTAAACGGCTTCAACTTTCGGTTAAAACATCTTTCGCTCTAACTACAAACAAGTCCCAAGGCCAAACTTTAAAATTAGTGCGGGTTGGCCTACGAAAAGAATGTTTAACTCATGGCCAACTGTGATTTGGTCTATCGCGTGTTGGATGTCCTGAAAATCAATTTACATATATTGCTGCCACAAAATAAATTAACATCATATGTCGTTTACTAGAAAGATCTGACTCAATAAATTATTTTTAATAGGCAGAGAAAGCAAAATATATATGTATATATATATAAAGGGCTTCTGGCAAAAAATTAAAAAAAAAAAGTTAGAGAGGGCTAAAATCGGGTGCACCGAACATTTTATAACTACTCTTGCAATTTGCAAGAATCAAAGCCAGGAAAATACTTTAAGATGTAAAACCAATCAAATAGAATAAGGTCAACTGGGTGTTCGAAAATCCTAATATTAGATATATAGGGGCTAGGCCAAGTTTTAGCTCAAATTTATCACGCTCTTTTAATTTCATGGGATACAAATGGGGTACTTATTTTCATGCTGTGGTACAAAGTCACCCGGAAGTTCGAAAATCTTTATGTTAAGTACATGGATGCTAAGGGAAGTATTGGTCCGATTTAACCCATTTTTGACATACAGACATACAATTAGAAGAGAAGGATTATTAACTGCAGTTAAATATATCACACATTGACCGACATTTTTGATCAAAAGTCAACTATATGTACCGGGGTCTAAATATTCGGTACCTAAAGGCTTGAACAGTTTTTATTGGATGTAAACAATTTTTGATCATAAGGTGGTACGCACTGAATACAATGCCGTACCAAGTTTTATCCCATTTAATTTGTTTTTGATTTGTATATTGGAAATTGAACGAATGAAGTGGAATCTAAATAGCTATATTCCAAAGTAGACGTGGTTAGGCGATACGTACAACCTTTAGGTGAACAAAACTATAATACTCTGTAGCAACTGGTTGCAAAAATATAAAAATCTCTTAGCACACTCGTAGTTGAGTTGCTTACAATTATGAGAAAAACGAAAAAAAAACAAAAAAACCATATATGAAAGATTTTTCAACGACAGCGATTTCTTTGCTTGTACTTTCACGTAATTTTTTTTCATTAACTATAATAAAAATCTTTCCACATTCTTCGAGCTATAATGGAGTATTCGAACGCTTCCCATTTATATGAAAAATATGTGATTTATATTTAACTAGAGGTCTATGCTTTATTGTGGCTGACACATTGATAACACAGCCCGACAAAATTAAAACAAATATTTGCTTCTTTGAATTTATCAACTGATTCTAGTTAATTTGGGCGTGCTGATCTCCAAATCTGTAATCAGTTTGTCTCTATCAGCTCTAGTTTTCATAGTATAGCTTTTTTATACCCTCCACTTAACTTATAATCTGAAAAAAAGTTTGGTCAAAAAAAATTTTTACCTTAAAAATATTTACCTTAAAAATTTTTACCTTAAAAATTTACCTTAAAAATTTTTTTTATTCAAATATTTTTTTCGTTTCATAAGTATATTTTCATAAGTATTAAATAAGACAGTTTATGAATGACAACGATTTTAATAAGTCAGTGACCGAAACTGAACGAAATACGTGGGCATCATTCGTGCAAGTTATAAAAAATTTCTTGGGAAATACTAAAGCTCCAAATTAAGTTCAATTAGTGGATAAGTTGAGAAACCTTGGCTGCAACATGAGTATTAAAATCCGTCATTTGACAGTCACTTGGACCGATTTCCCAAAAATTTGGGTAATTTAAGCGAAGAACAAGAGAAAGGTTTCACCAAGATTTCAAAATTATGGAGAATCGGTACCAGGGAAGGTGGGATACACATAGGATGGCACACTACTGCTGGAATTTGCAAAGAGACTCTGTCTCTTAAAAGAAGCTTTACATTCTGTAACTAGAATTATATATATATATATTATATTTTTAATGCTTTGTGAGAATTTTTTTTTTTATTTTAATAAATCTGTATGAAACAGTTTTACTTCTTTTTAGTTTTTTTATATTCCTATGGAAAAGCTTTACTTTTTCAAGACTTAAAAAATTTTGGCTTTGTTTTTTGGCAATAACTATAACAGCAAATAAAAAATGTTGGTGAAACAAAAATTTTGGAAAAAAATTTTGGGTAAAAAATTGTTTTTCGAAAAAAATGTTTTTTTTGGCAACTACTAATTTTTTTGATAAAAAAAAAATTTCAAAAAACTGACAGACGGTCATAATTGTAGGTCATAAGTGGAGGGTATAAAAAAGCTATATCATGAAAACTACAGCTGATAGAGACAAACTAATTACAGATTTGAATTCAGCGCACCCAAATTAACTAGAATCAGTTGATAAATTCAAAGAAGCAAATTGAGTGTTGGCCTGTGTAGTAATACTACTACTCTACTAATATTATCTACATATATGATTTCTATTATTTAGATTTTAGCATTTTTGTGATGTAACTTGTGTTGGTGTGCAAAAAAATGGATCATAAAGTATTTTGTGTGTTAATAAGCATTGCTTTTTGAGGGAAAATACTGTTGAATTTGGGCTCTGCACCAGGAAAATCAACCGTTGAAACAATATTTGATAAGTTGGAAAGAGGCGAAATGAGTAATTCGTTGTTTTTGTTAGATTATGAACTTGCGAGACACCCGGTTTGCGCAGAGTTTTCGCCTCATTACTGCCTGTGGCCCGCACGAGTAAAATTCGGAACAAAACAATTCCACTTTCCTTATACCATGAAGATTTCCTACTGTCTTTGCAATATTTAAATTCATACGCTACATTTTTACCTATTTATTTTATTTTTACAACAATTAATATATTACAGAATGTCCTTATATACAACGTTCACAGCTTTATTGTCTTTAGACAATACAAACATGTTTTCTCTAGAGATAACGTTGAAGGTTTGACCCTGCGATTTATTAATGGTCATTGCAAAAGATGCCTTTACCGGAAACTGTAAATGTTTAATTTGGAAGAGTAAATCTGATGGTATCAGAGGCAGGAGCCGGATTTAAATTATTGCCGCCCTTGGGCAGTGAAAAAAATGCCGCCCGTTACTGAAATTTCACTCAAAATTATTTAGATTTGATATTATGTTTTTAAAAAATTAAAATATTTAACGTATTGCAAATAATTTATTATATAGTATATGTAATACTTCAGTATAATATAAAAAATATAGGTTCTTATTCTTAAAACTATGAATTTTGCACTGAGCTTGACTAATAATTGTATTACAATAATTTTTTTAACAGGCAAACACACCTGAATTTTTGAATTACAAATTGGTCGATTAAATCTTCACAATTTAAACGTTGAAGTACATACATCTGATTTGATGCATAGAATAGCTTAGCTATCGAGTCTATTTGCACTCATTGTAGAACGTAAGTTGTTTTTAACTCTTTTCAAACTCTGCGCTACAGTTTGTTACAGCTAGAGTAATAAATATTCGATATGCAATTTCCACGTTCGGAAACTCTGTATAAAGGTCGTTTGCACACAAAAGTTTCAGAATATCGGAAGGTGAATTTTGTTCCATCTTTTTTTTCAGTGCAATAAGCATGGAAGTGCACAAATTCGTCCTCCAATTAGGACTCAAGATCTGAAAAATAAAAAACGAGCAAACGTTCAGCTCGGTTACAAATCTCTCTATTATCCAAATTGCCAAATTCAATAATAACTGAGAACTTTTCATGAATCTTTTTATCTGCAACATATCTTTTTCGCAATTCAGAATCTAGATTGCCAAGAATGACATTAAAATTGACTCTAAAGTGGTCTCGACTTGACAGTTGTACATCTCCATCCCGTGATTCATCAGCATATAATTTTCTCTTTCTTTTTCTAGAAAATGTCGTTTTATATTCTTTCACATATCTCTGAAATATTTAAAGCAGTTTTTTCATAGATTTCGAATTCATTTCTCGTATCAGCAACAACTTTGATCAAACCACGATAATCGTCGATCACGTCAGCAATGCTACAATCAACTTTCTGCAATCTTTGACTAACAACATTGAATCGTGAGAGTAAAAAATGCCAAAGTATCTGCACAAATGCTGTTTCAAGTCGCTCCAATTGAATTCGTAAACCTTTAGCTTCTTGTCTTGTAATTGCATTTTCTCCCATATTTTCTTCAATAATAATCAAAGTCTCGATTATTTCGTTGAAATGTTGATTAAGTACATGAACAGCTTCATAACGAGCTGACCAACTGGTTGCAGATGAAGATTGTAACGCAATTCTTTTTCCAGTATGAAATTGTAAAACTTCCTAGCGGTGCGTCGATGCAGTAAATAAGTTATATAAAGTTTGTGCAGTATTAAAGAAAGAAGCAGCTTCTGGCACGCATTATACTGCGTGAACTCCAACTAAATAGAATTATCAGCACAAGGAGTATGTTCTGCAAGATCATTAGTTTCATGAATTCTTGCCTGTAAACCTGAATAAATTCCTGATATGTACATTGTTAGCGTCATATGACTGACTTCGACAGTTGATGAGATCAAGATCAAAAAACTTGAGAATCGATAATACAGCAACTAGCAAATATTCAGCTTTATGCCCAGAATTTTCAATGAACATAGGAAAACGTTCAACAGGCGTTTCATCTTTTTGCACGTATCTGATAACAAACGAAAATTGGTCGACATGGGATATATCTGGTGTGGAGTCTACAATAATCGCGTAATATTGCGCTGATTTGACTTCTGCTGTGTAAATTCTTCTTATAGTTTTTTATAAGTAACTCGTACTGCCAGATCCTTTATTGACAAATTTTCGTATATGCTCTTCTAGGAATGGGTCAAAAGAAGCAAGAAATTCAATCAGCATTAAAAAATTTCCATTATTTGGAGACCCAAACTTTTCATCACTTCCTCGGAATGGAAGTCCTCGAGAATCTAAGGTTTTAGTAGCAGCGACTACTCTTCTTAAAAAATTTCTCCAATAGATTTCTGTCTCTGTTTGAATGACTAAGTTAGGGTCTATTCTATTCTTAGTATCCGAACTTTGCTCAAGGATTAACATACATTGTTCATGATGCTTGGAGTTCTCATGCTCACTAACACGAACGCCTGCATGCTACCAGTCATTAAACCCGTTTTTGCCATTAAATGAACTGTCTCCGTCAAAAAGAAGACAAGCTGCACAGAAAACAGACCCATTTTTAACAGAGTAAATGAGCCATGAGCGTGGAACTTTCTCACCGTTGAAAAGTTTTCTTACAAATAGTGACTTCGACAGCCACCGTGAAGTTCCATCACTGTAATCACGTTTTGTACTGAAGAAATTCAAATTTTCATTTTGTTATACCCATGACTTTATTACATACATATTTAAAAAGGTTTTAAAGAATTAATCATGAAATGGTTCAATTTGTACGTACATGCTTGTGTGCTTTGATATAATATATATATATGTATGTATATACTATAAATTATATGCAGAGTCTTTGGCGCATTGTGGATATGCGAATCTGTAAGCGTACATTCCTTAACATCGGAAATAGCATAATTTCTTTTTTTTTACTTTCCAAATTTTGCGGCCTAGAAAATTCCGCCCTGGGCACTAACCCCGACTGCCCCTAGTGTAAATCCACCACTGATCAGAGGGATTCGGGGAATCAACACATCTTTTTCGGTACCACATTCTATGTGTATTGTGCACTCTATTATGAATTTCTGTGGTTTTACCAGCATTGCCATTGCAAAGTTAAGGTGGATTCAAGTTTCTTAATAAAATAACAGGACAACCTACTTTCAACACCATTTTGTGAGGAGGGAGTCCAGACGGGTTCAAAGAGGTAAGAAATTCTATAGGAAAATTAACAGCTTCTTCCCATTTGAGAACAGTTCCGGCCGACTATTATATTTTCGTTGGTACATTAATATTTGAAAGGAACAAGTTATTTACCTTATCTACTTGTTCGTTAGGAGGATGGAGTCATGTGTAGAAGTTCATGCAAGTGAGGAAAGTTCTATGATTTCCATTCACTTGGGAAAGCCCAGACACGATTATTTCACATATGACACAAGCAGCTCAGGACTTATGATCTTAGATAAACTAGCTCTGGGTAGCCAGAAAACATCCTTTTAAAGGTAGGGCGAAGTGAGAAGGTGAAACATTCCCTCCACAGAATTGTGCGCTGAGTTTGGGACCCGCCACTTTAAAAACACTACCAATGAAAAATAAACAACAGCCTCGGATGAGAGACCCCCTTTTTTGATGACGAGCATGGAATGCCGGGTCGTTTAATTGGGAATGTGCCGCTGCCCAGCTGGTTGATGACCTTGTGAAGATAAAGGCTGACATCACCGCCGTACAAGAAATTCGTTCTACGTGAAAGTGGAAAGTTGGTCCTTGTGGCATTTACTACAAAGGCCATATAAAGAATCGCAAGTTCGGTGTGGAATTCTGTTATTCATTAAAGTGGATGAACATCTAGCCACAATTCGCATCAGAGCGAGGTTCTTCAACATATTGTTGATTTGCGCCCCCGCCCGACGGAAGAGAAGGACGATGTGACCAAAGATATCTTCTATGAGCGCACCTATGAGAGCTGCAACCGCCACGATATCAAAATCGTGCCCGACAACTGTAACGGTCGGTAAATTCAGCCTCCACGAGGAAGCATCCCCAAATGGGTTGAGACTGATCAACTTCGCCGGGGTCCGAAATATGATTATCTGTAGTTCTAGATTCCAGCATAAGAAAATTCGTCAAGCCATCTGACTATCTCCGGATCGAAAAACCACCAAGAAAATCCACCAACCAGATCGATCATGTTGTGATTCACGGAAAACAAGTCTCCAGTGTTTTAGATTTGCGTACATTCCGAGGTCCTAACATCGACTCTGACCATTATTTTGTTGCAGCCAAGATTCGCACTCGCCTCTGTTTAGCAAAAAAACGTGCTTCAACAAACACAAAGAAGGCCCAACGTCGAGAAGATGCAATCACAACAGACAGTCGAACGATTTTCCACTTGGTTAGCACTCCTGCTCTCTGAGAGCACTCGTCAACAACTCGCTATAAGGGAACTGTGGAACAGCATTTCAAACTCCTTATATACAGTTGCAAACGAAACCATTGGTTTTCGGGAAAGGCGAAAGAACAGCTGGTACGATGAGTATTGCCGGGTCGCAGTGGAGTGAAAACAGACTGTCTATCTCGCAACGTTACGATCAACTACAATACGTGCGGTATAGGATAAATACCGAGAGTTGAAGAGGGAAGCGAGACGCATTTACAGACAGAAAAAGAGAGAGCCCGAAATACGTGAGTATGATGAGTTTGATAAGCTGGCCGACAGGGATAATGCACGAAAATTCTACGAAAAGATGCGGTGACTAACAGAAGGTTTGAAGACCGGATCATACTCTTGTAGAATTCCCCGAGGTGATCTGGTAACCGATGCTCAGAACATACTAAAATTACGAACCCGATTCCCCAATCGACGCCGATGGAGCAGACGTTGCATTGCCCGACCATGAAGATGTTCGAATAGCAATTCCCCGTCTGAAGAACAACAAAGCAGCGTGTTCCAATGGATTGCCAGTCGAGCTATTCAAATACGGCGGCGAAGAACTAATAAGAAGCAAGCATCGACTTCTTAACTTAATTGGCTTAATCGGCGGGTCTGGCAGTGAACGAAAGCAAGACGTAATATCTCCTGTCATCAAACAAACAGTGATCGCACTCGCGACTAGGCTCCCACGTCACTGTTGACAGTCATAACTTCGAAAATGTAGATAATTTCGTCTATCTTGGCACCAGCATTAACAGCGACAACAAAGGTTCTGCGAAAGATTTATGGTCCGCATGGCTTCGCTTGGCGCCACCTTGCGAAAAGAAAATCGACTGGCGCGTTGTTATTAACTCGGCTATAAACGCGTAGACGATGTCTACGCCAGTAAAGAAGAAGACTTGTTCGTTATTTGGTGACAGAATAGCCCTTTCCTTAAACCAAGATATTGTCTTATAACTTATGCTATCAATGTCAGGATAGAGATTGTAGACTAACTCTTGGATGTTGTCTATCAAAACACAAAGGTTTTCTAGGTCAATCCTTCGGTCACTTTGTGTGAACTCTCCATTGCCAATCTTTAGCAGCATCTCTGAAAATAGCCTGTCAGAGAAGAGAAAAAACGCTCATATTAGTTTTATGCTCTAATTTATTTACATGTGGCCAAAGGATGGATCTTTTTAGGGAAGCATTATTTTTCGGCTGGACATGTTTCTCGAGTCACAACTGGTTTGACGGAAAGCTCCTGAGAACATAATTGTACATCCACCCATAGATGATGTGCTTCCACAGACGTCTTGTATGACATGGTAGCTTCATCCCAGGCTATTAATTAGCAGTCCTGCATTGCTTTGTTTAAAAACACTACCGACGCTGCTATTATCATCGGTGGCGATTTTCAGTGGGAGCTTGAATGTAGAGCGTGCGGTTCGGTCTCCTTCCAAAAGAGTAGTGGCAATCCCGGACGATGCAACAGCTAACGCAATTTTTCCAGTAGATCTCACTTTTTTAAAAGAAGATTAATTACAAATGTTTTTCCTGTACCTCCTGGGGCACCAATGAAAAACAATTTCTCTTCGTTTGCCTCCATCACTTTATAGTTCAATAAGCACCCAGTAATAAGGTAAAGGAAAACATATTAATTTAATAGCTGTTAAACACTGTGACGTACGGTGACGACTTTGTTATGAAAATTGCGACACGCGGGATGAGTGTCGAAAAACGAATGTGTATGCTGTAATTTTGTCCATCCTTTTTGTTGATGAGGTTGGTGTATAGGTGTGGTGAGTTGTGTTGTGTGGTGATGTATGAGTATGGTGTCGCCGGATGTGATGTATTGTGCAGTGTTTCCTTAGGGTGCGCCAGTTTTTCTCGGGTTGAGGGGAATATTGCTTAACTCATTTAAACAGATATCAGTTGTTGATAATAATGCAGGGAATATTATCTGATCGATGTTTAATCGTGGCTCATCTTGAGTTATATATTGTAAAAGTCTCGTTTGATCGCATGATTTGAAAATGTTCAAGGTAGTACCATATAACTAACGGCCCAATGCCGTTGCGGTATTCAATCGCCTGTAAAGCATCTTGAAGATATATATAATTTTCGGCTCTCTATTTAGTTAGATTATTACGTATGTAGGTCAATGTCCCAGATTCAATTTTCACATATTCGTCTACCAAGTAATGGTTTGTTAACGATCCATATGTAAGCAAAGTGTTGAAATTTTTACGTCTTGTCATTAGACGGTAGCAAGAGTAGTCCATCGATTGGGTCAACGTGAGAAATTTTAATGGCATAACCATTTTCTCCACGGCAAAGAATTAAAGGATACCGTAAGTTGTCATTAGATCTGTGTAGCTCTGAAATTTTTTGTAAATTATCATCACGACTATATAATATCTCCTTTGTCAAATTGCAGTCCAGCTATCATCACTTCACTCGTGGAAGGAGCATTGTATCGTCCCTGTGTTCCCCAACAAAACCTTTATTTGCATGGATTCTTCTTCTTCTTTACTGGCGTAGACACCGCTTACGCGATTATAGCCGAGTCAACAACAGCGCGCCAGTCGTTTCTTCTCTTCGCTACGTGGCGCCAATTGGATATTCCAAGCAAGGCCAGGTCCTTCTCCACTTGGTCCTTCCAACGGAATGGAGGTCTTCCTCTTCCTCTGCTTCCCGCGGCGGGTACTGCGTCGAAGACTTTCAGAGCTGGAGTGTTTTCATCCATCCGGACAACATGACCTAGCCAGCGTAGCCGCTGTCTTTTAATTCGCTGAACTATGTCAATGTCGTCGTATATCTCGTACAGCTCATCGTTCCATCGAATGCGATATTCGCCGTGGCCAACGCGCAAAGGACCATAAATCTTTCGCAGAACTTTTCTCTCGAAAACTCGCAAAGTCGACTCATCCGTTGTTGACATCGTCCAAGCCTCTGCACCATATAGCAGGACGAGAATTATGAGTGACTTATAGAGTTTGGTTTTTGTTTGTCGAGAGAGGACTTTGCTTCTCAATTGCCTACTTAGTCCAAAGTAGCACCTGTTGGCAAGAGTTATCCTGCGTTGGATTTCTAGGCTGACATTGTTGGTGGTGTTTACGCTGGTTCCAAGATAGACGAAATTATCTACAACTTCAAAGTTATGACTGCCAACAGTGACGTGAGTGCCAAGTCGCGAGTGCGACGACTGTTTGTTTGATGACAGGAGATATTTCGTCTTGCCCTCGTTCACTGCCAGACCCATTTCTTTTGCTTCCTTGTCCAGTCTGGAGAAAGCAGAACTAACGGCGCGGGTGTTGAGGCCGATGATATCAATATCATCGGCATACGCCAGCAGTTGTACACTCTTATAGAAGATGGAACCTTCTCTATTAAGTTCTGCAGCTCGAACTATTTTCTCCAGAAGCAGGTTGAAAAAGTCGCACGATAGGGAATCGCCTTGTCTGAAACCTCGTTTGGTATCGAACGGCTCGGAGATGTCCTTCCCGATTCTGACGGAGCTTTTCGTGTTGCTCAACGTCAGCTTACACAGCCGTATTAGTTTTGCGGGGATACCAAATTCAGACATCGCGGCATAAAGGCAGCTCCTTTTCGTGCTGTCGAAAGCAGCTTTGAAATCGACGAAGAGGTGGTGTGTGTCGATTCTCCTTTCACGGGTCTTTTCCAAGATTTGGCGCATCGTGAATATCTGGTCGGTTGTTGATTTACCAGGTCTAAAGCCACACTGATAAGGTCCAATCAGTTTGTTTACGGTGGGCTTTAATCTTTCACACAATACGCTCGACAGAACCTTATATGCGATGTTAAGGAGGCTAATCCCACGGTAGTTGGCGCAGATTGTGGGTTCTCCTTTTTTATGGATTGGGCATAGCACACTTAAATTCCAATCGTTGGGCATGCTTTCGTCCGAAAATATTTTGCAAAGAAGCTGATGCATGCACCTTATCAGCTCTTCGCCGCCGTGTTTGAATAGCTCGGCCGGCAATCCATCGGCCCCTGCCGCTTTGTTGTTTTTCAGACGGGCAATTGCTATTCGAACTTCTTCATGGTCGGGCAATGGAACGTCTGCTCCATCGTCATCGATTGGGGTATCGGGTTCGCTTTCTCCTGGTGTTGTGCGTGCCCTGCAATTCAGCAGGCTGGAGAAGTGTTCCTTCCATAATTTAAGTATGCTCTGGGCATCGGTGGCTAGATCACCTTGGGGGGTTCTAGAAGAGTATGCTCCGGTCTTGAAACCATCTGCAAGCCGGCGCATCTTTTCGTAGAGTTTTCGAGCATTACCCCTGTCGGCCAGCTTATCAAGCTCTTCGTACTCACTCATTTCGGCCTCTTTCTTTTTCTGTCTACAAATGCGTCTCGCTTCCCTCTTCAACTCTCGGTATCTATCCCATCCCGCACGTGTTGTGGTCGATCATAACGTTGCGAGGTAGGCAGCCTGTTTTCTCTACGCTGCGACGTACCAGCTGTTCCTTTGCACTTTCCAAACACAATGGTTTCGGTTGCAGCTGTACTTAGGAGTTTGAAATGCCGTCCCACAGTTCCCTTGTACCGAGTTGTTGACGAGTGCTCTCAGAGAGCAGGAGTGCAAGCCGAGTAGAAAATCGTTCGGCTGTCTGTTGTGATTGCAGCTTCTCGACGTCGAACCTTCCTTGTGTTTGTTGGCGTGCGTTTTTTGCTGCACAGAGGCGGGTGTGCAACAATATAGTGGTCCGAGTCGATATTAGGACCTCGGAGCGCACGTACATCTAAAACACTGGAGACGTGTCTTCCGTCTATCACAACATGGTCGATCTGGTTGGTGGTTTTTCGATCCGGAGACAGCCAGGTAGCTTAATGTATCTTCTTATGCTGGAATCTAGTACTACAGATAACCATATTTCGGGCCCCGGCGAAGTCGATCAGCCTCAACCCATTTGGGGATGTTTCCTCGTGGAGGCTGAATTTACCGACCGTAGTGCCAAAGATACCTTCTTTGCCCACCCTGGCGTTGAAGTCGCCAAGCACGGTTTTGACATCGTGGCGGGGGCATTTCTCATAAGTGCGCTCCAAGCACTCATAAAAGGCATCTTTGCTCACATCGTCCTTCTCTTCCGTCGGGGCGTGGGCGCAAATCGGATATGTTGAAGAACCTCGCTTTGATGCGGATTGTGGCTAGACGTTCATTCTCCGGAGTGAATGAAAGTACTCGGCGACGGAGTCTCTCTCCCACCACGAATCCAACACCGAACTTGCGCTCCTTTATATGGCCACTCTAGTAAATGTCACAAGGACCTACTCGTCTCTGTCCTTGTCCCGTCCATCGCATTTCTTGGACGGCGGTGATGTCAGCCTTTATTTTCACGAGGACATCTACCAGCTGGGCAGCGGCACCTTCCCAATTAAGGGACCGGACATTCCAGGTGCACGCCCTCAAATCATAGTCCTTATTTCGTTTGCCATGGTCGTCATCAAAAGGGGGGTCTCTCATCCGAGGCTGTTTAAACTTTTGCATTGGGGGTGTTTTTTTACGTGGTGGGTCCCAAACCCAGCGCACAACCCTATGCAGGGGGTGTTTCTTCTTCTCACTTTAGCTCGCCTTCAAACGGATGTTCTTAGGCTACCCAGAGGATACTTGGTCAAAGACCGGAAGTCGTGAGCTGCTTGAGTCATATGTAAAAGAATCGTTTCTGGCCACTCCCAAGTGAATGGCGATCAGAGAACTTTCCTCACTTGCGTGAACTTCTACACATGACTCCATCCTCCAATGGATTACGACATTAAAATCAGGGGTATCTGCTGGAACACTCTCAATTGCATTTTTGAAAGACTATAAGTAGCAATTATGAGAATGTAACATGTCTTGGAGAGGCCTAATCAAATCTATATCAAATGGCTCTGCTACACTGAACACCGCATAGACGCTTGTGTATCTGGATCTGCAATAAAATGTATTTGCAGAAATTTGTGATCATTGGGTCGAAGTGATTTGCTTTCTCAAAAAAAAAGAGGTAATTTGAAATGCGTTATTATAACGGGTATGCTGCGCAAGAATTGTTTGGATTTCTGATGATCACCCGTAAGAAGAGAGTAATAACACAACCAGTGAAATTTTTTACTATATAAAATATCAAAACTGAAAACAAACTATTAAAAATAGTTTATATATTTAGAAATAATAGCATTCGACTCTAATTTTGAGTTATTTTAAGAAAATTTCAAACATATTGAACAGATTGTTTTATAAAAGTTGATAATTACTGCAGTATATCGATATTGGCAACCCTGCGTTGTGAGAGAGCAATCAGCTGCCACGTTATCTGCGGCAAAAATCCAAATGTCGTGAATTCTCACGTCATCCCACGTCAAAGAGAGAAGGGAGTAGCGTTTTTCACTGTTCAGTTACATTGCGCGCCCATAAGATAGGTCGTGCCAGCTGACTCGGGCCACGATTCTACGTTTTTCACTGGTTCTGCTATATCTCTTTCTCGGCTGCGGCGAACCTCACGCTGTACTGAAGATTCTCTCTCTCTCTCTTTCACCCCTATATCTACCCCGAGCCTGACTGAAAGGGCCTATCACGACACACAAGTACGTTTGATCTGTGTGAATTCGTTTTGCCCATACACGACACACAAATCGATTTTTCTTGGAATTTAATTCTAATGTAGGACTTTTATCTATTTCTTTGTATTTCGTTAATAACTTATTCCAACTTTTATTTTTCTCAATTTTATTTTTATATTTTTCACTTTTCGTTTGCCAAATTTTTTATAAGATCAATAAATTCTGATACGAAATCTTTATAAAGGGGGGAGCCTGCTTAAAAAGCTTCAAATAATTGATTTTTTTTTTGCTTACATCTATTTAAAAATTATCTAACAATATTTCCCCAAAGTTATAGATTGGAATTCGAAATATTTTCGAAGCTATAAGGGAAATAGTGACCGAGCGTCTAACAGATATATTAGCGCTTGGGCAAAAAGCGAAAACTTTGAAGCGCGACTTCTCTGTATTTCATTTTTACGACTATTCTCAATTGGCGGGCAGGATTGAAAAAAAAATCTAAACGTCGTGTGGAATTAGGGCAAAGTTTATTATCATTGGCATAAATTTATCTTCTATTTAAACTAAAAAAATTAAGAAAAGTCAAGTTTGAACATATTTTTAAACAAATACAATGAAAATTTTTTTTGGTCAAAAACCACTTTTTTTCAATTTTTTAACAAATTGTAAAATTTTACACTTTTTTTAAATTTTCTTAATTTAACTAGAAGATAAATTATTAAAAAATATGAATCTCTTTGAATATTTTGTTTCCGATAGAAATTGCGACCTGCATCCTGCAAGCCGTCCGAAAAATGCACATGCGAGACGTATCGGGCAATTGCTCCCAAAGGCAGAATGTCAAATTTCGCTTGAATGAATTATTTCTTTCCCTCCCAAGAAAAGTCGATTTTTTGAAGCCTCTAAAGCAGGCTCCCCTTAGCCCTTGCCATTGTTCGTCCACGATCTTCACTGTTCGGCGATACGAGAGAAACGAGTTTTTGTGCGCACACAACGCCATACACGACACACATGTGCGCACATCGATCGTAAAAAATCAAACATTTTCGCGAACATGGATCGGTACGCGCACAAGCCCATACACGAGTAAACCGCATGCGCACACATACCGATTGAGCGCACTTGTGTGTCATGTATGGGCACTTTGAGGCGAGTCTCACATTTCGTTGACGACTCTTCATCTTTAGCTGGACGTACACTTTTTCATTCGCTGTACTGTTAATAAAAGAGAAACAACAAACTCAAACGAAAGCCGTAGCACATGCAAATTTTAATTAGCTCTCATATCGCTCTCAAACCAAAGGGTAGCTTTTCAAACGCTGCATTATTTTGATAAATCTCATAGGGTTCAGCCTGCGTTTGCAATGTAAGCGCAAAAATATGTAATTGTTTACGATATAATATTATAATATGTATATGTGGGATCAGTAGACTCGACCGTGCGGTCAACAAGATCGCGGACGAACAAAATGCGACCGTACTAAATATACGCTGACAGATCACACTTTAGCTCTGAGCTTAGCAGCGTGCAGTTGTGTCTTTCGTTCTGAATATCTACGTTTACTTCAAAATAACTACAAAGGGTGTAATTTTGGATTTAAATATTAAACAGCGTGCACTATTGAAAACATTTTTCGCTTACTAAAAGAAAACTTAGCTTAAAATATAAATCAGATAAATAGCTTCTAAGTTAAAACAACGAATATTTACGCGACTAGTATAATTATATTGAAAATAAACGTTTATATAAAAAAAAGTTTTTTTCCGAAAAATGGTAGAAATTTTAATTTTTTTACAAAATCGGGAAAAAGTAGGAAAAATTATTTTAATTTTATTTCTCTTTATTTTTATTTTTTAATTTTTAAATAAATTAATATTTATTTTGACTATTACAAAGTGAAGATATGCAAAATAATCTTCATTTCTTCAAAGAAAATTGATGACCTTCATGAAATATGCCTATTCCCATTATTTCGTTATCATTTCCATATTTGTACCAGTAGAATTTCTATGGCATATATGTACATACACACTTACATTATTTCTTTCGCACATTTGTATGTTTACGAAAGCAAATTCGAGCCACGTACATATGTACATACATACATTCATAATAACAAGTGCCGCAAGCATCTTTTCGCATCTCCTTTGTCACAACATTGCCAAAAAATACAAGCTCTGCCGAAAAAATAAACGAATGGCCACCGATTGTCACCGCTTCCCTTGCCCATCGTCGCGAAGAAACTCTTCTAGGCAAAGGCATGCTCGGGGAGATGTTACGGCGTCTGTGTATATGAATGAAGCGAGGTCGCTTGTGGCATATGCGCCTGCGTTTATGAATGAAATCGTTTTTGTTGTAAAATTTACTACATTTGGGCTTCGCCAATTCGGCTGCCATATTGACTTGTGATGCTTATGCTGAGGCGATTGTTGTTTTCGTAGAACAATGCTTCAATTTTTGTTGGTGACATATTCACATCTGTACGCGTATGTGTGTTTACATGCTTGTTCATTATTTGTTCGGTAATGTATACATATATATGTACATATAACTTTATATGAATGTATGAACATGCAGATCAATGCCCGCACATGAAATACATTGATAAGTGATAAAATCATTATTTGAATTTCGGAATGCGCACATGCGTATACTGCAATCATATGAGCAGATAATAAGATTATGATATGAGCATGTGCAGAGACATAAGATAATATGATGTATGTACATATACATATATTGTTCTGATAAATTTAATTTCTATTAGTAGAAAATACATATATAATACAAAAATATTTATTTGAATAGTATATTATGTAAAAATCAAAGAAAATTATTAAATATGCAAGTCCAAATTGACTATAAATATTACTATGCATGCATTCATACAAAATTATACTCATATCATAATTATGTTTACCTGTCAATATTCAATTGCCGACGGCAAAACGCAAAAGCATACATATTTGCATACATTGCGATTCCCAAGTTGAAAGCAAAAATTGAAGCCTGAAAATATCACAATGCTGTTGTTGGGAGATCATAAGGAGCATGCATACATACATGGGCATTTTCACGGTAACGGACGCAACATTCGTACGCTTTTAAGTGCGTCCAAAACAAAGAAGACAAAGGAAAAGTTTATATATATTGACATTGTTTTAAATGCGAACAGATGACTGTTATTCGTAGGTTTATGAAATACATATGTTAAGTTTCCTTTAGTTTTTTTAATTGAGTATAGAAGAAATACGGACGCGACATAACGGACGCGACAAAAGCTTCCATGAACAAAGAAACACAATTTTTGCATTATAACACTTCAATTTATTGAAAATTAAGCAAAACAATAACGTAAGTTAAAAGTTCAATTAACGTTATAGTAAAAATGACTTAAAAAATTAAGAAGAAAGTTATTAGTTTTTAGTATGGTCTATTTTAATTATTTTCTTTAATAAATAGGCGGTCCGAGCAACTTCAATAAATTTACTGTCGAAATATGAAAACCAATGCAAACTCTTAACTCCTTTGATATTTGGAATATTTTGCCATAACTCTGACAGTTGATTACAAAAACTATCAATTTGTGTTCCAGAGATATACAAAATGTTAACTCCATGAATGTTGTTCTTAGCACATTCATAGAAGCATGAAGCATCACCGAGAACAATATTTCTTGCTTTAACGATTTGCCAGACTTTTCGTTTAACTACGGCACCTATTCCGTCTACAGCACCTTTGCCATGTGAAGTGGCAAAAAAATTTCACTCTAAGATTCCGCAATTAAATTCAGCTGCAAGTCTTGGAATACTAGAAAGAATAAATTTATTTTTGAATTGGGAAGTGCTTCCATCAGAGAAAATATAAATGCTGGTAACTCCTTTGTACTGGTTTTGTAATATATTGATAATTTTGGAAATAAAGCAATAAACGTCGAATTTACTGTGGGTCAATCTATCACTGATAACAGCAAAAGACTTGGTTTCACCAAGAACCCAAGCTACGCACGTAAACACTGTTACTTGGCTATAACTAAAGTGGGCATCTTGAACTTCGTTTTGGAATGTCAAGCGATAATTTTCAGCAAAATCAACTTGCATAACAATTTCATTAGCTGCTACATTTTTTTTTAGTTTCAAAGTAATTTTGTTGGTGACGTTTAACAAAACAGTGCAATTTAAAAGCTGGTAGCTGAATCTCTATATCATGAATTGAGTCGATTAATGGACCAATAGTGTAGTTTAAAGTTATGCGATCATCTACTTTTCTCCACTGTTTCCATTTGATTTGCGTATTAAATTTATAAATAAACTGTATTGGAACTAGATCGTCTTTAATATCGCGTACACAGCTGTCACAATTATTAGCCATGCACTTTTCATTCATAACGTCACAGCAAACTGATGTAAGAAATAATTCAGCTTTGGCAGGAATCTGCGGTATAATCTTTGCACAGCCTTCTAGTAGAAAAATAAAATTTGCATGGTACTTACAGACACACATATTGTGTCGTAAATTATTGATTAACTGAATGTAAGTTGGCGTTGGAGGATGGAGTCATGTGTAGAAGTTCACGCAAGTGAGGAAATTTCTCTGATCGCCATTCACTTGGGAGTGGCCAGAAACGATTCTTTTACATATGACTCAAGCAGCTCACGACTTCCGGTCTTTGACCAAGTATCCTCTGGGTAGCCTAAGAACATCCGTTTGAAGGCGAGCTAAAGTGAGAAGGCGAAACATCCCCTGCATAGGGTTGTGCGCTGGGTTTGGGACCCGCCACGTAAAAACACACCCCCAATGAAAAGGAAAAAACAGACTCGGATGAGAGACCCCCCTTTTGATGACGACCACGGCAAACGAAATAAGGACTACGAATTGAGGGCATGCACCTGGAATGCCCGGTCCCTTAATTGGGAAGGTGCCGCTGCCCAGCTGGTTGATGTCCTCGTGAAAATAAAGGCTGACATCACCGCCGTCCAAGAAATGCGATGGACGGGACAAGGACAGAGACGAGTAGGTCCTTGTGACATTTACTAGAGTGGCCATATAAAGGAGCGCAAGTTCGGTGTTGGATTCGTGGTGGGAGAGAGACTCCGTCGCCGAGTACTTTCATTCACTCCGGAGAATGAACGTCTAGCCACAATCCGCATCAAAGCGAGGTTCTTCAACATATCGCTGATTTGCGCCCACGCCCCGACGGAAGAGAAGGACGATGTGAGCAAAGATGCCTTTTATGAGTGCTTGGAGCGCACTTATGAGAAATGCCCCCGCCACGATGTCAAAACCGTGCTTGGCGACTTCAACGCCAGGGTGGGCAAAGAAGGTATCTTTGGCACTACGGTCGGTAAATTCAGCCTCCACGAGGAAACATCCCCAAATGGGTTGAGGCTGATCGACTTCGCCGGGGCCCGAAATATGGTTATCTGTAGTACTAGATTCCAGCATAAGAAGATACATTAAGCTACCTGGCTGTCTCCGGATCGAAAAACCACCAACCAGATCGACCATGTTGTGATAGACGGAAGACACGTCTCCAGTGTTTTAGATGTACGTGCGCTCCGAGGTCCTAATATCGACTCGGACCACTATATTGTTGCACACCCGCCTCTGTGCAGCAAAAAACGCACGCCAACAAACACAAGGAAGGTTCGACGTCGAGAAGCTGCAATCACAACAGACAGCCGAACGATTTTCTACTCGGCTTGCACTCCTGCTCTCTGAGAGCACTCGTCAACAACTCGGTACAAGGGAACTGTGGGACGGCATTTCAAACTCCTAAGTACAGCTGCAACCGAAACCATTGTGTTTGGAAAGTGCAAAGGAACAGCTGGTACGTCGCAGCGTAGAGAAAACAGGCTGCCTACCTCGCAACGTTATGATCGACCACAACACGTGCGGGATGGGATAGATACCGAGAGTTGAAGAGGGAAGCGAGACGCATTTGTAGACAGAAAAAGAAAGAGGCCGAAATGAGTGAGTACGAAGAGCTTGATAAGCTGGCCGACAGGGGTAATGCTCGAAAATTCTACGAAAAGATGCGGCGGCTTACAGAAGGTTTCAAGACCGGAGCATACTCTTGTAGAACCCCCCAAGGTGATCTAGCCACCGATGCCCAGAGCATACTTAAATTATGGAGGGAACAGTTCTCCAGCCTGCTGAATGGCAGTGAACTCACAACACCAGGAGAAAACGAACCCGATACCCCAATCGATGACGATGGAGCAGATGTTCCATTGCCCGACCATGAAGAAGTTCGGATAGCAATTGCCCACCTGAAAAACAACAAAGCGGCAGGGGCCGACGGATTGCCGGCCGAGCTATTCAAACACGGCGGCGAAGAGCTGATAAGGTGCATGCATCAGCTTCTTTGTAAAATATGGACGGACGAAAGTATGCCCAACGACTGGAATTTAAGTGTGCTATGCCCAATCCATAAAAAAGGAGACCTCACAATCTGCGCCAACTACCGTGGGATTAGCCTCCTTAACATCGCATATAAGGTTCTGTCGAGCGTATTTTGTGAAATATTAAAGCCCACCGTCAACAAACTGATCGGACCTTATCAGTGTGGCTTTAGACCTGGTAAATCAACAACCGACCAGATATTCACCATGCGCCAAATCTTGGAAAAGACCCGTGAAAGGAGAATCGACACACACCACCTCTTCGTCGATTTCAAAGCTGCTTTCGACAGCACGAAAATGAGCTGCCTTTATGCCGCGATGTCTGAATTTGGTATCCCCTCAAAACTAATACGGCTGTGTAAGCTGACGTTGAGCAACACGAAAAGCTCCGTCAGAATCGGGAAGGATCTCTCCGAGCCGTTCGATACCAAACGAGGTTTCAGACAAGGGGACTCCCTATCGTGCGACTTTTTCAATCTGCTGCTGGAGAAAATTATTCGAGCTGCGGAACTTAATCGAGCAGGTACAATTTTTACAAGAGTGTACAGCTGCTGGCGTATGCCGATGATATTGATATCATCGGCCTCAACACCTGCGCCGTTAGTTCTACTTTCTCCAGACTGAACACGGAAGCAACTCAAATGGGTCTGGCAGTGAACGAGGGCAAGAGGAAATATCTCCTGTCATCAAACAAACAGTCGTCGCACTCGCGACTTGGCTCCCACGTCACTGTTGACAGTCATAACTTTGAAGTTGTAGATAATTTCGTCTATTTAGGAACCAGCATTAACACAACCAACAATGTCAGCCTGGAAATCCAACGCAGGATTACTCTTGCCAACAGGTGCTACATCGGACTGAGTAGGAAATTGAAAAGTAAAGACCTCTCTCGACGAACAAAAACCAAACTCTATAAGTCGCTCATAATTCTCGTCCTGCTATATGGTGCAGAGGCTTGGACAATGACAACAACCGATGAGTCGACGTTGCGAGTTTTCTGGAGAAAAGTTCTGCGAAAGATTTATGGTCCTTTGCGCGTTGGCCACGGCGAATATCGCATTCGATGGAACGATGAGCTGTACGAGATATACGACGACATTGACATAGTTCAGCGAATTAAAAGACAGCGGCTACGCTGGCAAGGTCATGTTGTCCGGATGGATGAAAACGCTCCAGCTCTGAAAGTATTCGACGCAGTACCCGCCGCGGGAAGCAGAGGAAGAGGAAGACCTCCACTCCGTTGGAAGGACCAAGTGGAGAGGGACCTAGCTTCGCTTGGAATATCCAATTGGCGCCACGTAGCGAAGAGAAGAAACGACTGGCGCGCTGTTGTTGACTCGGCTATAATCGCATAAGCGGTGTCTACGCCAGTAAAGAAGAAGAAGAAGAAGTTGGCTTAGAACGAATAAAAATAGTTTTGCAGACTTTTTCTTCGGTATATTCGGATTTAAAAAGTTGATATGCTTCTGTTAAGGTCATAAGCATAAAACGTTTTGAGACTACTTTCCCATTATCATTGTATCCTTTCTCCCAGGAGCTTGAACGCTGATTCCATCTTGCAAAAAGAATTGTTCAATTAATTTTTCGCGCTTCTGGCTTTTTGATGACTTGGTTGTATTTTCATTCATCATTTCTGTTGGCTTAATATATTTATTGCATAAAGATTTGAGGATAGCTATTTTTCTATTCAGGTTTTTAGGTAGCGTAACCTCAACTTTTTTAATTGCTTTTCCCATCGTTTGTTTACAGCTGTAAATTTCGCAATTCAAATTGTCAATATTATTTATGCTCTTTTTTTGCCGCAAAACTTGCTGCCTAACACGGTCCTTTTCTTTCTTCTTTTCTAATAAATTTAACTTAACTTTAACTTTTCATTTTTTTTGCGATAATCTTTTTCGGTACTCTTGCTTTCGTTTTGCTTCTTTCTTCTTGTATTCCTGTCATTTCTCGACGTTTTCTTTCATTTTCTCTCTATACTTCATTGTTATTGCTTTTCTTGTTTCTTTTGCCGTTTTTGCCATCAATAAAATTTTAATTTTGTGCAATTTCTACGACTTTATTTAATATTTATAGTTTACGGTAACGGACGCGACGAATTTCAAACACCAATAAATTTTATTAATCGTTTTTGCCGAGAGCCAATTATTACTTTTTTTTAAGTAAAATGATGTATCTGCTTTTAGTCTGAAAGCAATTTACACTTCAACACTTTGTTCACTAATGAGAACAATAAATGATGTTTTTTGGTAACGGACGTGACATACGAATATAAGCTGAAGCAAACACAAAAAACTACCGTTATTCGATCTCCACTCAGTCTGTCTGCTTGTTGAACATTATTTACTATCAGCAGAAGATTTTTAAATTATAAAAACATCGTAGTATTACTTTGAATTAGGGAATATAACAAGGAAAAACGTTGGTATATTTGGTCAAAAGAGTCAGATTTTTGTAAATTTTGTGTATTCGTTGTATATTTCGGCTCAAAATAAGAAGAAAATAAAAATTCATTTATATTTATAAAATAAACACATTTGAGATTTATTATTCATCAACAAAAAGTTTTCAGGAACTGTTTGAATTTTGCACGCGTGGTGGACCTTTTTGTGGAAATGTCCATATGTATTTATGTCTCTTCATATTCTTGGGTATGTGAGACAGAGAACATAATGTGTTTTGTACACATTTTTCGGTGTCAAAAATGAAACAAAATATAAACATAATAATAATAATAGCAAAACGAAATTCTTCGTTGGGAGTCTCTTCATATTCTCTGCTTGGGCATATATGCCATTTCATCATATGCCGTAAATACATATATTTATTTCTCTTCATATTCTCTGTTAGAATATGTGAGGGAATTGTAAACAATTTTAAAATTGTGAAGCGAATTCCGACCTACAATGTTAACAAATGCGGCGAATTCCTTCAACTGAATCTATCAAATGTTCGCAATCGAACCTGCACCTTCTCTATACTTTACGTTCTCTGACTGGACCATCTCGACCGAGTTAGCCAAAAATATTTTTACGATCTCCGCGCCGTGAACCTTCTCTATGATAGACGTTCTCTGTCTATACTTTACGTTCTCTGGAAGAGTAACATCGATTACTAGCGAAGATTCCAGAAGAGGAATAGGTACGAGTCAAAGTGGCGAGCAAGCAGAGTGAAAAAGAAGAAGAGTGGCATCGACTACTAGCGAAGATTCCAGTAAGTGTCCAATTAAGAGAGTATAAGAAAGTGTAAAAGAGTATAAGAAAGTGTATTGTTCATTTCCAATTAGTGATTCGGCTTATAAGCTACAGTAACGGCGATACATATTAGCACTGACTAAAAATTGTAAATGTATCGTAGCATATACGATTAAATACGTTTATCTAATACAAAACTTTAAAACATTAAATGTTAAAAAACCAATTTATTATTAAATTTAAAATAAAATAAAAAAAAATTATAATTATATTATATTATATATTATAAAAGATTTTTATTATAAGATTATTTGTAAAAGTTCATAACCCAACATGGATACTGAAACCATTAAAGCTATGACGTTAGCGTTGCTAAGAGAAAAGAACTGGGACTGACAACGTACGGAAAGAAATCAGACCCGTCTGATCCGACATTTTGGCCTGAGCGATGCTGAGTTTAGCGACGATGAATCGAGTGCCGGTCAGAATGAAGACATAGAAACCGTAGGCCCGCGTGTTAGGAACATTTCACACTTTACATTGAGAGACATTGAAGATAGCATATCTTTATTTACTGGTACAGCCTCACTAGGCGTTAATCAGTGGGTAATTGAGTTTGAAGATAATGTGGCTACAGTAGGGTGGAATGAAGTACAAATGTTTATTTATGCAAAGCAACTCTTAAAGGGTGCAGCTAAGTCGTTTATTAGGGGCGTAAGTGGTATGCGCAATTGGTCGTCTTTAAAAAAGGTACTTGTTGAAGAGTTTGGGGTGAAACCGCCTTCAGCGGAAATACACAATAGTTTAAGGAATCGTAGTAAAAAAGAATCAGAATCGTTTCTTGAGTATTTATACAGTTTAATTGAAGTTGGCAAATCTATTAAAATCGATGACGGAAGTATTATCAAATATTTCGTGAATGGTTATTCTAAAATAAATAAAGCCATTTTATATCAAGCCAGAACGATCAGTGAACTTAAGCATTAAATCAAGACATACGAAAAAATTCGGTTGATGCAACAACATCAGCTTAAAGTTTTCCGGAATCAATCTGATTTTAGGCGTTCAGATGTCAGAGTAGATAGTAACCCAGGAGAAAACAAGAAATGTTTCAAGTGTGGTGAAGGGACACATTTTGCAAAAAGTTGTCCGGGTAAGCAATACCGTTGTTACATGTGTAATAAGATTGGTCATCGTTCTTTTGAATGTAAAGGTAATAATCTACCGAACGGTGCAATTAAGCAAGAGAAAAATATAAATGTTATAAAAAATATGGGCGGGTTAATATTTAATATCATTCAACAAATTGGTTGTACTTTTTCCGCGTTAATTGATACCGGAAGTGATCTTTGCATTATGCGTTACGATACTCTAATGCAACTTAATCAGCATATTAAATTAAGTAACGACAAACGACGTTTAGTAGGATTAAAGGATAATGCTATTATAACACTAGGAAGTTTCGATATAGAGTTGAACATAGATAAAATAAAGATGAATATCAACTCCCATGTAGTTAAGGAAAAAGATTTGCGATACGCTGCTATAATAGGCAACAGTGTATTGGGAAAAGTCGACATGTTGGTAAGAGAAAGTGAAGCCATCTTCATTAAAAGATCTGTTAGTAGTGAATCTTTGCAGAACCGAAGCGACTTGTTTCCCAAATGTAATAGTTTTTGTTTACCTATAGAGGACGAGAAGGAGAATAAACTGGTATCTGGACGATATTATTGTGCCTGCCAAATATGAGGAGACTAATATCCAGAAACTTGAGCTTGTGTTGAAACGCGCATCGGGATATGGTTTACGAATACGTTGAGACAAATGCCAGTTTTTAAAGAAAAAAGTATCCTTCTTAGCATATCTAGTAGAAAAGGGAACTATAAAGCCTTCAGAGGAGAAAATACGAGCGGTATCAAACTTTCCAATCCCTAATAATATGAAGTCGGCTCAACGTTTTTTGGGATTAACTTCATATTTTCAAAGGTTTGTGGCGGATTACGCATCGAATGCTAGGCCGCTTACGGACTTGTTGCGGAAGAGCCTTAGGTTTAAAATGGGTGACGAAGAGCTTTTGGCAGTCAAACAACTAAAGTTAGCGTTGACAAGTGCGCCAGTACTTAAACTATACGATCCGCAGGCGGGGACCGAAGTACATTCAGATGCGAGCTTGTATGGATATGGGGCGGTATTGTTGCAAAAAGACTCAACCGATCAACAGCATCATCCAGTACAATACATGAGTCGTCGGACAACTCCCCAGGAAGAAAAATACCATTCATACGAGCTACGGGTTTTAGCTATCATAGAGGGCTTTAAAAAAGTGGCGTATATGTCTATTGGGCGGGCATTTTAAAATCATAACAGATTGTAACGCGTTCGCTCAAACGATGAAAAAGAGTGAAGTTGCTCTAAGGGTTTCGAGATGGGCTATTTTTCTTCAAGACTTTTCGTTTACTATCAAGCACCGATCCGGTTCAAAAATGGAGCACATAGATGTTTTGAGTCGAAAACATCAGTTAAAAGAAGCTCAACTAAGTGACGAGTGGGTAAAAGCGATCCGAAAAGTACTTGAGAAGGAAGAATATATGGATTTTTTCGTGAAATATAACTTATTGTACAAAGACCCAGTATTAGAATTGCTAGTAGTACCAACAGGGATGGAGGAGGAAATTATTACGTTAGCTCATAGAAAAGGGCACTATGGAATAAAAAAACTCAAGATTGTCTGGAAAAAGAATTTTTATTCCAAATTTGCGTTCCAAGGTGGAGAGAGTGGTTAAAAATTGTGTTGAGTGTATTATCAATGAAAGCAAAATGGGTAAAAGGAGGGTTTCTTTCACCAATAGATAAAGAAAACACACCTTTAGCAACTTTTCACATTGACCATGTAGGACCGATGGAATTAACCACAAAAAAATACAAGCATATATTAGTTGTTGTCGACAGTTTCTTGAAGTTTATTTGATTATTTCCGGTGAAGTCAACGGATAGTGCATCAGTTATTGGTTGTTTAGTCAAATTGTCGATTATATTTGGTAACCCGAGGAGAATAATTTCAGACAGGGAAACTGCGTTCACGAGTATTGTAAAGCAAATGGCATTCAGCACTTCCTTATAGCAACAGGAGTACCGAGAGGGAGTGGACAAGTCGAACGTATTTATAAGATTGTAGTTCCGATGCTAGCGAAACTATCTCAAAAAAATCCATCTCAATGGTATAAGTTTGTAGGACGTGTTCAGAAAATTATTAATAACACACCCCCTAGAAGTACAAAAATCACTCCGTTTACAATTTTGATGAGGCTAGATATGCGCAGTACTGACGACTTAGAATTAAGAGAATTATTACGAAACGAGACAGTGGAAGAAATTGATAGAGAAAGAGATAGTTTGAGAAAAGAAGCACATAATAACATTCAAAAACTGCAACAAGAAAATTGTAAGAACTATAATTCTAAGAGAAGACCTCAAACTCTATATAAAACAAATGACCTAGTCGCAATTAAGAGAACTCAATTAGGACCGGGGTTAACGTTGAAACCTAAATTCTTGGGTCCTTATAAGGTGACTGCTACGCTTAAACATGGCAGGTATGAGGTAATGAAAATGGGAGACCACGAAGGACCGCACAAAACAATTACAGTGTCGGAATACATGAAAAAGTGGTGCGAGTAGACTCGACCGTACGGTCAACAAGATCGCGTACGAACAAAATGCGACCGTACTAAATATAGCAACCGTACCTAATACAAAATAAACAACGCTGACTCGAACTAGATAGCCAATCCGCGGACGCTGACAGGTCACACTTTGGTTCTGAGCTTAGCAGCGTGCAGTTGTGTCTTTCATTTTGAATATCTTCGTTTACTTGAAAATAACTATAAAGTGTGTAATTTTGGATTTAAATATTAAACAGCGTGTACTATTGAAAATACTTTTCGCTTACTAAAAGAAAACTTAGCTTAAAATAGAAATTAGATAAATAGTTTCTAAGTTAAAACAACGAATGTTTAAGTGACTTGTATAATTATATTGAAAATAAATGTTGATATAAAATGTACGTGTTTCAATAAGGGTCGAACCCGCAGAAACTTTGTAACGAACCCACATATGTGATTGAAGTATAATATATCTAAACAATATAATACAATTTTATATTATTATATAATAAAATCGTTTCACAATATTATAAAAAGTTTATTATAATAATAATTTTTAATTTAGAATTACGTCCAAGGTATTGCCTGAATGAAGAACTTTCGCTTCGTACAACCTCCTGAGTTGGCGGGCTTCGGTAAGTAATTTCGCATAGTACTCCTTTCTTTATACTTTACACTTTATGATGTCTACAATGAGTGTAAAAAGTAATTTTTATACTCTTGCAACCACTTCTACAGAGTAATATAGTTTTGTTTACTTAACTGTTGTACGTAGCACCTAAAACTAATACAGATAGATAAAGGGTTACATATATGTATATAAATGAGCAGGCTGATCAGAAAAGTTGAAATCCGGTTGGCTGTCTGTCTGTCCATCCATCCGCGCAAACTGTAACTTGAGTAAAAATTGAGATATTTTGATGAAACTTGGTATACGGGTTCCTTAGCATAAAAATAAATCGTAGATGGGCACAATCGGATCACTGCCACACCCACAACTCACCATTAACCGAAGGCCATAACTAAGGACCAAATTAAGATATAAAACTGTATCTTGGCACAGGGGATCGCAGTAGCAAGAGCCACCTGTGGATATAAAGGTTTGAAAATGTGGGCGTGGCCCTGTCCCCTAATATGTTTAACATGTACTATCCTAAACAACTAAAGCTACACCGACCAAATTCATACAGCATAAATATTACAAGAAAGGGATGACATAACGGTACTGTAGAAAACTACTAAACTAAACTAAATATGCCAAAGACATCGAATTTTACCACCGAGATGGTACAAGAGAGCTTTATGAGAGCCGGTGTGAAAATTGGACGAAAGGCGTGGCATCACCCTCTTTTTGGTGAAATCCTATGTCTCGGGACCCGACCAAACCGATTTCGACCAGTACGTGGCATTATTTAGTCCCATATCCCGTCGTGAAAATGAGCGAAATGGTACAGTTTTAAATTCCTCTTGATTCGTTCAGTTTCAAGTACACACATCAAGAAGCAATTAATATAACGGAATTAAACTAGGCATGAATAATTCCTTTAAAGTATGACAAAAAATTGATTAAATCCAACCAAAACTGTTCAAGACCCTAGGTACCGAGTATGTGGACCCCAGTACCTATAGGTGACTTTTGTCCGAAAATTAGGTCAATGTGTGAGATATGCAATAGAAATTCAAACAGAATCCTTTTCCTCCAGTAGTAATTTTGTGTATCCAAAATGAAAGGAATCGGGTCAATACTTCCCAGAGCCCTTTTATACCTAATATAAAGATTTTAGAACTTCCTGTTGACTTTCTGCCGGATATATCGGCCAATACTTGAGTTATCTCAATGAGAATATCAAAACGTATTTTACGCATAACAGTATATCATTGCGCCTAAAATGGATATACTTAATTTTGCGAAAACTTGACCTAGCCCTCATAAAACTATTACCAGGATTTTCGACCATCCGGCTGATTTTGTATAATGACCATGTATAATGTTTTTAGTTTTTCTAACAAATCTTATGCCGAATATATGTGTAGGTCAGAGAATAAGTTATATACATATGTATGTTGTATGCATACATATATAAAATTGCTTAGATTCTGATCCTCTGGTTGGTTTTACATCGTAAGGTACTTACCCGGTTATGATTCCTTCGAGTTGCAAGAGTATAAAATGTTCGGTCCGAACTTTGCTTTTTCTTACTTTTTAGAATATATGGCTAAATGAGATATTAAAGTGGTAAGCAAGTAGTAAGCAAAAGAGCAAGGTGAATTGAACACTGCTGCATTAAACATTGGTCCTTCGAGCCGCTAAGAAAGGCACTATTGGAAAGAAAAAAAAAACCAAAAATATTCAAGCGGCAAAATAAATAAAAGGTGCGGTGACATATACATATACATGCGTTTAAATATACAAAAAAAGTGTTTTCTTTTTCAAAAAATATATATATAAAGAAAAAAGGTGCGGTGACATATACATACATACATATACACATACAAAAAAAAAACAAACAACAAAATTTTCAAAAAAAAAAAAGTTCCGTGAGGTGACATATACATACATATATAATAAAACAAAAAAAAAAACGGTTTGAAAAACGGACAAGAAACGGTTCCGTTGTGTGATACCCAAATCTAAATCAAAAAAAAAAAGGTGCAAAATACATATAAATATACACATACATACAAGACAGTGCTTAAAAACAAAAAAAAAAAAAAAAATACCAAAAACCGGGCGCGAACTTAACATACATACATTAAAAACAAAAAAAAAATAAATTTAATTTAAATTAAAAATTAATGTCCTTGTGAAAAACCAAAATAAACGTGAAATTAAAGCACCAAGAACAATAAAAAGAAAAGCCAACCAACAAAGGAAATCTAACCAACGGGGGAAAGCCAACCAACGAAGGGAAACTTAAACCTGCGGAACAAGCAACCAAAAAGAAAGGAAACGGACAGGAAGCAGATTGAACGCAGTGGCATAAAAAAAAAAATTTTCAAGTATTCACTTGACAACATTTTCCGGCAATACCCCTTATACGCAACAGTATAAGCAGGATTGCGCAAAAAGTAAGCTAAGGCAATTGCGAAATTTAAAAAAAAAAAAGAAAAATAACAAAACCAAACATACATATATGCCAAAAGTCACCTCTTTTATATGTACATACCTTGCATATCGAAACAAAGTGAGGAAAAACAAAATTAATGCGACATACACCCACATGTATGTAGAATAAGCATAACGAAAATTAAATTTTACATATTAACAAAAGTGTATACCTGCACTTCACCGATTTTCTATTCCCGCGGTATCCGTACGGCAAATATTATATACATACATACATACGGCATACAATTAGCCTATGCCGGTATATACAACGTACATAGGGTACAAAATTAATTTAAAAATTTACAAATTTTACAAAATTCCGAAAAAATTAAGCCGTAAATTCGAAATTTTACTTTATTAAAAATTTTACAATTCGTCATTTAAAAAAAAAAAAATAATAATCACGGTCAAAATAAAACAAAAAATTTTAAGAGTTGGTAGAAAGGAAAAGCAAATACATAAGTATTGCCAGTTTCAAGTGTTCACACACACAAACTTATGTTCAAAGACCAAATCGGCACCTGTCTAGCAATACCCCTTGTTCTTGTTAAAGCACAAGCAAGCAGGATTGCAAACAAAACAAAAAAAAAATATAAATTTTTTGCATCTTACGTATGCACATAAACACGCACATATTGTGCAAACTTATATACAAAGGTCATCAACCTTTTTCTCCTTCTTGCATTATCGCTCGTATACGCAAGTATTTGCTAACGAGTACGAAACATTAAATAAATTTAAAGACAAAAACAATAACAAACTAGTAGCTTAATACATAAGCACCGGGAATAAGTAAAACGAAATACGCGTTCGTTAGTTGATACATTGCGTATAAAACAAAAAAAAAAAAACTTTTATCTTAAAGATTTATTTATTTAGTTAAGTCTATGAACATTAATTCTTACAGACTAATGAAAGCTAGGATGCAAATTAGAAATCTAATGTGTATGAATAATTAAATTACAATAACATGAATAAATAACTTAAACTAAAAAACAGAATTGAGGGTATTAATGAAGGATACCCTAGAGTGAGAAAAGTCTAGAAGAACTTTCTCGGAAATCGAATTAAACTCCCGCATAGCACGCTTGAGAGGAGCATATCCAGCAAAATTAGTACTTTCCTTTTTATAATAAAATGGGGAAACATATCTGAGACAACGCTGAGGAGTATTGAAGTTAATTTTCCCTAGTAAATAGGGACAGTCAATATCTCCATTAATTACATTGTAAACAAATGAGAGGCTGAGAATGGACCGTCGATTTTCCAGCAATTTAAGATGTAGAAGCAATAAGCGAGATGTATACGATGGTAATGGGTCAACGAACTTCAAGGAGGAGGAAAAATCTTTTGAACACGCTCGATCCTATTAATTGACGAAATGCAATATGGTCTCCAAATGAACACTGCGTACTCCAAAATGGACCGAACAAAACAAGTATAAAGTAATTTTAACGTGTAGGGGTCGGAAAAATTTAAAGCATTTCGACGGACAAAGCCGAGCAGTAACACATTTTAGGACGTAACTAGAAATATTGTAACTTGAAGATATGATGCTACGTCCCCTACCATAAGAGATCTGAGAGCATTTATCTAGATTCAGAAGAAGCTTCGATTTCGTGCACCAATCATAAAAAGTATCAATATCACACTGAAGATTGAGTACATGTTGTGGGTTTTTGATTGTTGCAAAAATTTTTAAGTCATCTGCGTATAACAGGAAGTTAGCGAAAGAGAAGCAACAGGAGATGTCATTGATAAACAACACAAAGAGAAGTGGACCCAAAACGCTTCCTTGGGGCACTCCCGATGACGCAATGAATGAATCAGATGACACTCCATCGACACTGACAACGCATCGTCTATTGTGTAGATATGATTTAATCCACTGCAAGAAGACCGAGTGAAACCCTAAAGATGATAATTTTTTGATTAGAATATTGTGTGAAACTTTATCAAAGGCCTTAGAGAAATCTGTGTAGACACAATCTACCTGAAATCCAGCGGAGAATGCAGACATACAATAATCACT
Source organism: Bactrocera zonata (assembly GCA_037783105.1). NCBI lineage: Eukaryota > Metazoa > Arthropoda > Insecta > Diptera > Tephritidae > Bactrocera > Bactrocera zonata. Next base: position 220,006 of record JBAWJQ010006679.1, read on the forward strand.
AAAAACCGCTAAGTTTGATACAGTTGAGCGTCCCGAGACAAACCCATGCTGATTGACATTAATTATTGATTTCACTGCAAAAAACAATTTATTTTTAACAGAACACTCAAAAATTTTCGAGATAGTAGAAAGTTTAGAAATAGGTCTGTAATTGGAGACCATGTCCTTTCTACCACCTTTGAGAATAGGGGTAATGCATGTTGATTTCCAGTCGGAGATAAAATTCCCAGAGGAAAGAGATTTGTTAAAGATAAGCATGAGAGGATAAACCAAGGCAGTACAATTTTTTATAAGTACAGGCGGAAGCCCATCCAAATCCAATTTGGAAGAAGATTTAATATCACCAATAGCCTTGGCAATATCATCCTGTGAAAGACACAGTGAGCCAAAATTTATGGATGGGAAATTATTATACGAAAAAGTGGAATTAGTAACGGGATCATCGTGAACATAATTTGATTTGAAAAATTCAGCAAACAGGTTGGAGATTTCGCCAGGAGTACATGCTGACTTATCACCCCAGCATAGAGCAGAGGGAATGGCCGAACACGCTCTTCTAGATTTTACAAAGTTCCAAAAGAACTTGGGGTTCGACTTAATTGCAGACTCCGTACTAAAAATAAACCTTTTATAGAAAGACTTATCCAAATCATTAAACAGCTTTGTGTAGTGCTGATATTGAACAAAGAAAACATGAGATTTTGTTGAAGAGAATTTTCTGTAGTATTTATTTCTAAGGTTTTTTAACCGTCTGAGGTCCTTAGTGTACCAAGGCAACTTATATGGTTGCCTATGTTTAAGCGGGATATTATTATGACAAAATTCCTGAATTGATTTCTTGAAGATCGAGAAACTATTAGATGTATCTAGTCCCGAAAGTAAATCATCCCATTTAATCTCAGAGAGCAGATTGTTGAGTCGTTCAAAATCACAAAATGCAAAATTAAAACCCAGCCCATCAATAGGTTTAATAGGAGCGAAAAGATAAGTATCCACTTCAAACGCTAGCGGAGAGTGATGAATGATGGCAGGAGTAATTGAAGATAATCCATCAAGAAACCTAAATTTTAAGTTATCACTGAGAAAAACTAAGTCAAGAAAACGATCGAGGTTATTTGAATATGAGTTGACTTGAATCAGATTGAGACTAAGCAAGCTGTCAATGAGAAATAACTCCTGAGGAGACGAAAAATTGGAAGGAATAAGAGCGGGACTATAGGAACAACCAGACCAAGCGATATTGCTTAAATTGAAGTCACCCAGTACACAGATATTATTCTCTTTTACCTTATTTAGTACCAGCGAGGAGATATTATTTGCGTGCAACTTATACAACTCAAGAGGACTATTAGGAGGGATGTATGAGACTGCAATGAACAGAGCGTCATTGATACAAATACATAGTTGGTCCAGAATGGAATCATCATTTTCAAGCATAATAAGACGAGGACGATATTTGCGATGAACTGCTAGGAGAACACCACCCCCTCTTAAACAGCCAGTTTTTTCCTGATCTCTGTCTTTACGGAAGACGTAATAGAGATTTGCATCAAAATATTCACTATCAAAGTAACTGGAATTCAGCCAAGTCTCAACAATAACGATAATATCGAAATCCGAATGTGAGGAAAAGTTGCGAATAATATTTGTTTTACACCTAATACCCGATAGATTTTGGTAGTACACCTTAAGACAGGAGCCAGTAGAAGAAGGTGCAGAAAACTCATGAAAAAAGTCGTGACTAACAGGCACATCCACTAATCTGCAGCGCTGACTTCCCCTCCCTTTGGAAAAAACTTAAAGGGACGCAACTTAATGTCAGAAGGCCACACTGAAGGGGAGAAAACGGCGTTAAAACAAGATGGAGACACACCTAGCTTAAAGTTAATCCTCTTAAGATTATTAACATCAGTATCTTTCTTAATTAACTTATAATATAAGAGATGCTTTCTATCAACATTAGCATGTTTAACGACAAAAGATATAATATCTTCTTCGGTAACTGAGTTTTTAAAGGCCGACAAATGAATCCATTTCTTCGGTATGACGACATCGAGATCACAATTGGCATTAACACCAACAACAGTTGAGACAGCTGGGGATTTTTTGCTCCTAGTACTCACTTTTAGCTTCACATTTCCATTAGCATTAGTTGAAGTCGAAGGGTTAAGATTAACAGAGTCATCGATGTCAACTGATTGAGCAGCATTGACAGCGACAGAGTGACGAACTGGTTTAGCAGCAACTGTTCGATTGTTTTTGGGTTTCGAATGAGTGTTGCTATTGTGTATTATTACACGAGGCGACAAAAGTTGCTAATTCTCGGGCGATTCTCTTTTGCTGTCGCCCATTACCTTCACACGAGCAACTTGTGTTGCGCAACTCTGTTCGAGTTTTTTTCTCATTCTCTTTCTCTTTCTTTAACCCATTGTCTACTCTTTACTTTAACCCATTGTCGTTTCTTTTTCCTTATAGGTATTTGGGCCGCTCTAACACATATATTAATCAGTTCTGTCAATTAAGAAATACATTTTATTGATAATTCAAAATTAAAAAAAAGATTATATGACAGACTTTCACATATATCACCCTTTTCACTATCGTATGAACCAACTTGTATGGCTTTCACCATACATTTCACAATATCTTTAATTAATTCGATTTTTTTGTCATACTCCATTTTCTAAAATATTTATATTATATTATGTATACCTGTATACATATTTGCAAATTACTTACCAAATATGAAATTAAATTTTTTAAATATATTCAAAATATTAATTTCAAAACATATACTCAAATGCAACTATGTACTACGAAAGAAAGAACACGAATGCCGAAAAACGTCGCAGCGAACTGCTACGAATGAGAACACAAAGCGAGTTGCTGAACACTGGAAACTCGGCGCGATTCTCCTCTCCTCGTCGCCCCCTCGCCTATAAACCAAGAGTTGCCGAGACAAAAGTTGCTGCGTGTAATAAGCGAGATTCATAGCAACAGCATCAGCGTATGTACTGGCATAATTAATAGCATTGGGAGCAGCTGTATTTGTACCATTATCAGCAATCATCGAGAGAGTGGAGCAAGCAGCAGACGGAGCGGCAGAGATTGCTTTCGGTGTAGCGAGAGCGAGATAATCCATGCTCACCTTATCAGTAGGAGCAGAAACAATAACGTTAGATGACGGTGCATTTGTAGAAGTGCGAGTGGAGTTAGCAGTAGTTGAAGCTGTAGAGCGTGTTTTCAGTATAGTGGGAGCGAGATAATTCACACTCTCATCATCAGAAACAACAGCGGTAGGCGGAGAAGCGGTTGAAGAAGCATTTGTATGAACAGCCGTCGCAGCAGAGAGAGCATTCGAAGCTGGTGCAGAGAACTTGCCGATATCGGACAATTTCTTTTGCACAATGCAGAACTCTGATTTAAGTTCGTTAAGCTTAACGATTAACGAATTTCGATCATCACTGAGTTGTTGTAATAAAGTGAGCGCCTTCGATTGTTCACTTCTCAGTGAACTAACTTCCGAGACCAAAGAATTGAGCACCGCGTTAACCATATTAAGGTCATTAGCCTCTAACAATGGTTCGTTCACTTCACTGTGTGATTGAGCACTGCGCACTGATGGCGACGCAGGCGGCGAACGAATCGAATTTCTGCGAGCTACCGTGCAAGCTTTACAATAAAACGCGTTTTTAGACTTCACCAAAAAATCAACGTCAGCATGTGATAAATTCACACACGACAGGTGGAAGAATTCATTACATTTACTACAGCTGATCTTGGGCTGAGCCCGATCGACTCTATTACCGCAAACACACGGCATTAATAAGAATTAAACAATAGAATAGAACGCGGAGCAGAGAAAAAACACGTCCGTTCACAGCGACGACCGAACTATATATTTCACGCGTACTTATTATTATCATAAGTACACTGAGAGAATTTTTCTTTTCTCATATATATATTTCAATTTTGTCATATTATCTAAATGGACGGAGATTCTAAGGAATCTAAGTCAACACAGTATTTAAAAGTACAAAAAATGACTTCAGAAGAAAAGAGCCCATGTACACCTGCTGATGCTACACGCTCGAAGCAAGGTGCTACAAAGCAAAAAAAGATGAAAGATATTTCCTATACTAAGTTTATTGCTGAGAGTGACAGTCTAATTCGATACTGCACTCGATTTTCATCTTCACCGATTCAAGATAACTCTGAATCGGTATTAGAAATCAAAAAAGAAAATCTAAGCAATTTCTGGACACGTCTTCAAGCTGCGTATGACGCATTTGTAGAATCTGACGAATCAGATCTACCTGAAAATTTCAAATCTTCAGCATACTCCAAATATGAACACTGCTTAGACCAGTACGAGGAAACGAGAGCTATGATCTCCGATCAATTGAGATTAATTAAAGCAATTGCTCCTACTCCACAACCGAGAGTAGAGCTGCCACAAGTGCAAAGCCAAGAGGCAAGTTCAGGCATCCACCTCAAGGTGCCCGCCTGGGACACTGAAATTTTTCATGGTGGTTATGAACAATGGCCGTCCTTCCGGGACATGTTCACAGCCGTTTACATAAACCACCCAAAATTATCTAATGCAAAAAAATTGTATCACCTCCGATACAAAACAAAAGATCAAGCAGGGGTATTAGTCAAACAGTTCGCTCTTAATGACGAAAATTTCAATTATGCTTGGGAAGCCCTAAAAGCTCGTTACGAGAACGAAAGGATATTAGTAGACAAACAAGTCACAATATTGATGAATTTACCAAAAATTCAAAAAGAAACAAGTGAAGAATTTATAAAACTTCAATCCACTGTTTCTAATTGCTTGTCGGTTCTAGCGACACAGAATATTTCCACAGACAATTGGGACCCCATTCTGGTAAATATATGCACATCCGCATTACCAGAAAAATCGTTACTTTTGTGGGAGCAATCGCTCTCATCACGAAGAAAGTGCCCAACGTGGCAACAAATGAACGATTTCTTAACTACCCAATACGAAATTGCAGAAAGGGTAGATAAAAAAATGGTCAGAACTAAAAACGTTCAACATGACCTAAATCGAAGCTTCAGTAGGCCCCAAGCGAGTAACAACAACAACTTAAATCGTAGTTTTTTCAAAACACAAGCGTTCACCTCCGAACAAAATAAACATACGTCATACGAACTGTGTAAAGGAGGGCACAGGCTGAAATCTTGCGAGAAATTTAAAAAACTAAACATTAACGAAAGAAACAATTTCGTAAGAGCAAAAAAACTTTGTACCAATTGTTTGTCTCATGCGCATGCGCTCAAAGATTGTGAAAGCAAATTTAATTGCGTTTATTGCCATAAACGACATAACTCAATGCTTCACGTTACAAATTTTTCCAGCTTCGCTCAAAATAACGCTAATGTTAAAAGAGCTGCGGGATTAGTTGCAACAGCAAATCCCGACTTACAAAATTCAGAAAATTGCCAAGAAGCACCATGCTGCTCAAAGGCTTTAAAAACTCAGACGCTACACAGCGAAAACCAAAGCAGTGTATTATTACCCACAGCAGTGGTCTCCATCGAGCTCCGAGGAGAACTGTTTAAACTTAGGGCCTTAATAGACCAAGGATCTCAACGATCTTTTATATCGTCAAGGGCACAAAGTAGGCTACAACTGCCAACAAAACTAGCTAATTTTGAAATTACGGGAATGGGCAGAAGAGTAGTACAAAACTCAAACGAAATCTGCCCCATTACCCTTATTTCCCCCCAAGCGGATAAGCGCATTCAAGCAGAAGCTATTGTCTTACCGCAACTAACGAACATGCTTCCAAGCTATCATATAAATAGCAAGCATTGGCAAAAGGTTTCACACCTTAAGTTAGCAGACCCCAACTGCAACACTCCCGCTCAAATAGATATTCTATTAGGCAGCGATCTCATACCTCAAATTATTCTCGAAGGTGTTGAGAAAATTACAAAAACACTTCTGGCGCAAAATACCATTTTCGGATGGGTCCTAAGCGGACTAGTTGCGGAACCAGTCACAACAATGACAACTCAAGTTGAGGAAATCTCAAACGAGTACCTCAATACTCAGCTAAAGAAATTTTGGGAGATAGAAGAACTCCCCCCATGTCAATCACAACCCCAGAAGATCGATATTGTGAGGATTTTTACAAATCCACAACTACTCGATTAGATAATGGCCGGTACGTCGTACGACTACCACTAAAGCCAGAATTTCCCCACACACTCGCCTTAGGTCATTCTCGTACCTCTGCTATCCAACAGTTTTAGTATGGAAAAAAAACTTCTTAAAAAAGGCGAGCTAAAACCAGAATACGATAGGGTTTTAGAAGAATACCTCCATTTAAACCACATGAAATAAGTCAGCCCTGGCGAAAAAATTATAAAGGGTAAATACAATTCTTTTTACCTGCCACATCATGCAGTAATAAAGCCAGACAAAAAAACCACAAAGGTAAGAGTTGTCTTTAATGCATCAAAATCATCAAGTTCGGGGAATTCCCTAAATGACGTTTTATTTACGGGACCCACGCTTCAGCCAGATTTAATGCTCCTCATACTAAATTGGCGTATATACAAATACGTGTTTAATGGGGATGTTGAGAAAATGTATCGACAAATAGTCGTACATAAAGATGATCAAGATTTTCAGCGAATTATTTTCCGAAAATCTCCCAATAGTCCACTACGCGACTTTAAATTAAAAACAGTTACCTTTGGCGTAAACTGTGCCCCATACCTCGCCATTCGTACACTCCACGAACTGGCAGAAGACACAAAGTCAGGATTTCCTCTGGCAACACAAGTGTTGAAAACACAAACGTATGTAGACGACATTCTGTCTGGAAGCTACAATCTTCCACAGACATACGAGTCACTAGCACAAGTGACACAAGCGCTCAATACAGCAGGGTTTCCGTTAAAAAAGATAACGGCGAACCACCCTAATATTTTAAAGGACATACCTAAAGAAAATCTATTAGATACTAATTTCCTTAAATTCGAAAAGGAAAGCACAACAAAAACTTTGGGGATACAATGGAATGCGATATCTGACCAGTTTTCATACACTAATGAGTCAATATCCGCACTATCAGCTATAACTAAGAGGCAAATTTTATCCTCGGTGGCAAAACTTTTCGACCCCGCAGGATGGCTTTCGCCAATTATGATACAAGCAAAGATTCTAATACAAGAATTGTGGCTAGACGGAACTGACTGGGATGAACAAGTGAAACCGCTTCGTTTAGAAAAGTGGTCCCAGTTCGCGGGTAATCTGAATGATATCTCACAGATACAAATCCCACGATGGATAAATTATGCCCCAGAGCACAAAGTCGAACTACATGGCTTCTGTGATGCCTCTGAAAAGGTATATTGTGCCACCATTTATGTGCGCACACAATCCGACACAGCGACCACCAGTCACCTACTGGTAGCCAAAGCAAAGGTGGCTCCGCTAAAAACAATAAGTCTGCCACGACTGGAACTATGTGGTGCGCTACTACAAGCCAAACTAGTATCCATGGTTCAAACGCATCTAAATATGACCAAATATAAATTGTATCTCTGGTCTCATTCCGAAATTGTATTAGCCTGGTTAGAAAAACCTCCACATGCATGGAAGACGTATATTTCCAATCGAACGTCTCAAATCCTTGACCTAGTGGGATCAGCCACTTGGCGACACGTGGCCAGTGCTGACAATCCTGCTGACCTAGGTACAAGGGGGTGCAAGCCTCTGCACCTTGCAACCACCACTCTTTGGTGGAATGGCCCTAGATGGTTAATAGAATCCCCCGATTCTTGGCCACGATCGCCCATACGCAATATAATTGCCCCCGAAAGTCGAAAAATCGACTCTTTTCACACGATATCTGATGACACTGACATCCTTGATCGATTTTCATCATACCCTCGAGCCCTCAGGGTAATCGCTTACATGCTCAACTTCACAGAGCGTCTCAAACTTAGAATTAAGGGAATATGCACAGTATATCCCCAAGGCGATACATTGACGCACCTAGACCTAGAAAAGGCAAAGGTCGCTCTTATCACTTATACTCAGTCGCGCCACTTCAGCTGCGAGATGTCACTACTAAGAGAATCGAAGCCGATTGACAAAAAGAGGTCACTCTAAGTACTAAATCCATTTCTGGATACGAAAGGTCTGCTTCGTGCTAATGGTCGGCTTGCTAACTCAAGCCTGACATATAACGAACGCCATCCTCTAATAATACCAGAAAAGTCTCAACTTGCAACATTGCTACTCAAGTATGTACATATACTAATGTTGCACGCGGAACATCGCCTAATGCAATATATAATCCGCCAAGAGTTCTATATTCCCCGACTTAAGCCTCAAATAAAAAAGTGCATTTTCATATGCAAGATCTGCACTATGCATAAACAGAAGATGAGGACGCAGATTATGGCAGCACTTCCACCGGAACGCTGCAACTTCGCTCTGCCTTTCACTATCACAGGTGTTGATTTTGCTGGGCCTTTTTAGATAAAGGCGTCCATGCTAAGGTCTCCTACCCTAATGAAAGGCTACGTGGCTGTCTTTGTCTGTTTTACGACAAAAGCAGTGCACCTCGAGCTATGTACTAATCTGACAAAAGAGGCTTTTCTCGCGGCATTTGCTCGCTTCGTCGGACGACGCGGTTTTCCGTCCAAACTTATGAGCGACAATGGAAAAACCTTTATCGGAGCTCAAAGAGCCACCGAAAAACAGTTTGTGGCCTTTATTAAACAAGTCTCCCCTGAGATTGTACAAAAGTACGCCCCCAAGGCATTAATTGGCAATTCATCCCCCCAAGAGCTCCTCATATGGGTGGTTTATGGGAATCAGCTGTAAAAAGCTTCAAATCCCACTTAAAAAAGGTAGCTGGAAACTACAAATTTAATTACGAAGAATTTACAACTCTATTAGTTCGCATTGAAGCCGTTCTCAATTCACGGCCACTAACAACACTCTCGCAAGATCCCTCAGATCTCATATCCCTAACACCAGGGCACTTTCTCAAAGGAGCACCCATTCTGGCCACACCTGAGCCAGGCGTGGAGTCGCTATCCTTATTAAATCGATGGGAGAGAATTAAAATTCTCCATCATAATTTCAGTCGCAGATGGAAAGAAGACTATTTAAAGGACCTCCACAAGAGGTATCGATGGAAAACATCAGAAAATGCGCCAAAGCTTGGAGATTGTGTACTTATTAACGACGATTGTCTCCCACCTACCGAGTTGCGACTTGGCGTATAGAAAAGCTCCATTATGGCTCAGACGGTCACATCCGCGTCGTTGATCTCCGTACTCAAAGCGGAATACTCACCAGACCGCTGGTCAAATTATGCTTTCTACCAATCGCGGATAATAACGAAAATCCGATACTAAACAATCCGAACATAATGCCGTAACGCAAATGAAAATAAATCAATAAAATCGCAACCAGCAACCAACCGTTAACAATAACAATAAAAATAAAAATAACAAAAGAATGGTCGGTCAATACGACGACCCAGTCATGCCACATAACGTGGCCCAATCACATTATATTTATATACTACCATGTATATTCAAATACAATTTCTTACAGAGAGCAGGATGAACGTGAACATGCCGACAATCCCAACACCAACTGTTCGGTCGACAACCAACGGGGCACGTACTGGGCCTACTCCTCCGCCCCGCTCAACCAATGCTACGGTATCGACTGCCGCTTTGGGTAATGGCTCACGAGCAGTCCCATCAGCGCCATCCGCTCAAGTCGAGCAGCGTCGCATCCGATGCCCGCTATGTCGCCGGAAACATCGACTGCAACACTGTGGGCTCTTTAAGGAGCTAACACCGGCACAACGACAGCGTGTTGCCCAGGCACATGAGCACTGCCTCCACTCCAGCAATTGCAGAGATTGCTAGGCTGAACATTCGCCTAGGGGGGCCGGGATGGCTAAATGAGATAAGTCGCCCCCCCCCTAATGTCACTACACCAACACACCACACACACAGAACCCACATTCCACCACCCACACGCGAGAGGACATCCACACACGAAAACACATATTAACTGTCAAAAGGGTCAACTAAAAGGTTTTTTTTCTTCAGTCTCGTTACGATCTGCAAACGTAGCTCACGCCATAGATAACGCTTACGCATCGCCGCTGTGACCTCGCGCCTTATCGATATTCGCACATCACATCCAACAATAGTTAAAATTGCATTAGTTCCGGCAATATTGGGCAAAGAGCCTTTACACTCATTTACAAAATTTGTAAACCATTCACTTATGTACATATCATTAAAACCGTGGAGTTATTTTAATAAGTTAACCGAGTGTTTTTTATTTAAAGAAATTAAAGTCGTAAGCAAGTGGTAAGCAAAAGAGCAAGGTGAATTGAACACTGCTGCATTAAACAATATAGATTTCTTACTTACTAAAAACATGCAAAAAGTGTACAATGTTAATTTGTTTAAATGTTTACGGTTTAATTTTTGGTGTTTTTGATCTTTAACATTATATGTTTTTTAATCAGGGAATCTTCCTCTTTCCGACGGTACTTTCAGATCGCGTCTCTTCTTTCTTTAACACCTTTCTTTTATTAACACCTCTAATATGTGCACTTGACAAATTCAACATCCCACTAATTTAAAGTGCCCATACACGCCACACACGTGCGTCCGATTGGTATGTGTGCGCGTGCGGTTTACTCGTGTATGGGCTTGTGCGCGTACCGATCCATGTTCGCGAAAATGTTTGATATTTTACGATCGGTGTGCGCACATGTGTTCGTGTATGGCGTTGTGTGCGCACAAAATGTCATTTCTCTCGTGTCGCCGAACAGTGAAGATCGCGGACGAACAATGACAAGTGTTAGGGGAGCCTGTTTTAGAGGCTTAAAAAATCGATTTGTTTAAAGATTTTTTTGGGAGGGAAAGAACTAATTAATTCAAGCGTAATTTTTTAGTTTTATAGTTAGGTATTTTAACATCTTTCACAAATATTTTAGATACGAAATCTTTGATGGGAAGCAATTGCCCGATGCGTCTCGCATGTGCATTTTTCGGACGGCGGGCAAAGAGATTCATATTTTTTAATAATTTATCTTCTAGTTAAACTAAGAAAACTAAAAAAAAGTGAAAAATTTTTCAATTTTTTTTTAAGTTGAAAAAATGGTTTTTGAACAAAAAAATTTTACTTTATGTTGTTTAAAAATATGTTCCAACTTGACTTTTCTTAATTTTTTATAGTTTAAATAGAAGATAATTTTATGCCAATGATAATAAACTTTGCCCTAATTCCATACTTCTATTTTGCCCGCCAATTAAGAATACTCGTAAAAATGAAAAACCGAGAAATCGCGCTTCAAAGTTTTCGCTTTTTGCCCAAGCGCTTATATATCTGTTAGACGCTCGGTCACTATTTCCCTTCTAGCTTCGACAATATCTCGAATTCCAATCTATAACTTTGGGGAAATATTGTTAAATAATTTTTAAAGAGATGTAAGCAAAAAAAAAAATTATTGTTGGAAGCTTCTTAAGCAAGCTCCCCCTTCAATAAAGATTTCGTATCAGAATTTATTGATCTTATAAACAATGAATTGGCAATTTGGCAAACGAAAAGTGATAAATATAAAAATAAAATTAAAAAAAAAAACTGAAGAAAAATAGATAAATGTACTACATTAGAAACATGTTCACTGTGTGAAGAACGAACGCAAAAAGGATTTGTGTGTCGTGTATGGGCGAAACGAATTCACACAGATCGAACGCACATGTGTGTCGCGTATGGGCCCTACTATCGAGATAGACCATTTCAGCAAGATTTTCGTATTCTGCGTCAAAAATAAAAAGCTGTTTTCTTGATAAATTAACCAGATGTCAAATGCTACTGACAGCACTCTTTTCAAATAAAACATCTGATTGTGCATAGTTGTGAAAATAAATTTGTTGCAATGGAAGTTGTTTTGATGTTATTATTAAAAGAAGAGGATAATTGTGGAAATAGGGATCGCGCGAGTTACATTCCGATACTCTAAACATGCTGTAATAATATATAATGTGTGTATATAGTAAATGCTTAATGTCGTACTAACATAGAACTGGGTTCCACATTAGGCTTAGTTGTGGAATAAGAGATTGAGCGCATTTCGGGTATGCTAACGCCAACTCAACTAAAAACATAAATATATATATATACATATGTATACATATATATATAATATATATATACATAAATATATATAAATAAGCTAATATGGAACCATAAAATGGTTAATCCTAATGTTAGAAGAGAACTAATAAGGAATGTTAGTACAGTTAGCATTAGAATAAGTGGTAAGAGAACTAATAAGAAATGTAAAGTTAGTTAGTCTTAAGATTCACTTTGATAAATACGGTTGTGTGAAAAAAAAGGCCGAAGCTCTTTTTTTTATTTTTTCCTAAACCATAACTGGCGCAGTCGGGTAAACTTTGATCAAAAGATCAAAGAAATCGAATAAACGCATTGCCGAAAATATCTAGAAAGTTTTATGCCGGAAAGGAAAAAAGAATCAACATTAATATTACAAAAAATTTAACGATGCATAAATAAGTGAAATTACTGAGATATATAGAACAAACAAAAATAGAAAAAGTTTAAAATAAATACTTAAGTGTACATTTTACAAAAAAAATAAAAGTGCGAAAATAGTATAAATTTCTATAACAAACGAAACAAAAGTGCAAAAAGTTTAAAATAAATGCTTAAATAGACATTTTACAAAAAAAAGGAAAAGTGCGAAAAAGTAAAAAATTCTATAAAAAACGAAACAAAAGTGCAAAAAGTTTAAAATTAATACTAAAATACACATTAAAAAAAAAAAGAGTTCACAATTCTATAAAAAACGAAACAAAAGTGCAAGAAGTTTAAAAGTGTATAAATGAGCATCCTCCCCCGGACATCCACACATACACCACACTATCACACCACATCAACTCAACTTCACAACACTGACACGCACCTTCACCATACTCACTTCACAAATCATCAGGGCTTACAACCCACATTCCACAATACACACGAACCAATAACATCACACCAGCTACGTCCACACCAAATGAAGAAAAGGAACCACAAGGAGATCAGCAACTCACTTCGCTTTCGATCTTAACAGCGATCTGCACGCGTGTGCGAACATCGTGAACGAGCGTTTTTTCCTCCTCCAGTTTTCGGCAGTTCATAGTGTCGGAGTTATAAAGATTGTTTCCCTATTACTTTTTATAACGTTAACATTCAAATTGTGAAGATCCTGATAATATACATACATATAAATATACACGCGTATACCCATTTTTAAAAAACAATTCGTCAATACGCCATTCTCATTTTTTTACAAAACAAATTTTGTAGTGATCGTGAAGGTGAGTGCGCGCGAAAATATGAAAAATTTGCAGTGCACAGCAAAAATGGTGAGTTAGTGAAAAATACATGGTCCTTCGAGGCAAAACGAACGGCACATTGGTGAAACATTAAGAAAAAAAAAATATATATAAGTGCATATGTATGTAAAAAACACAAAAAAAAGGTTTACATATGAAAGTGCAGTGACACCAAGAAAAATATATAAGAACGAAGTGGCACGAAATCTACATACATATGTACATACATGCATACATTCTTGTATATAACAAACCAAAAAGGGTGGTGAAAAAAAAATAATAAAATAAAAATTAATTTAAAAACCGGGAAGCAGTGCAGTGAAATAATATAATAATAATAATACATACTAAAACTAACATATGTGCAAAATTGTGATAACTCCAAATTAACAAATAAAGCTTTAACCAAAAGTGGGTGCAAACTAACATATACAATAAGGGCGCGAAAATAAAATAAATTAATAAAATACGGGCGCGAACTCTTAACAAACAAATGAATAAATTAGCCAAAATACAAATAAAACAAAAGTGAAAAAAAAAACAAAAACTAACCGACACAACAAGCGGAACGCCGGCGTTGGAAGGACCTCCCACTCATCCAAACAAGGAATCACACCACGTTTGACGAAAATCCAAACACAAAGCCCCTGAGGAAAATCAGAGTGAGTGTATCCATTCCACTTTTGATTTTATTTATTATGTATATATGTATGTAACGTTGCACAAACGGTCAATTTAATAGAACCGATAGAAATCAAACCCGTTTAATAAAAACGGTTAGTAAAAGTTCTAATTGGGCGGGAAATTTAAGTACCGATACAAACCAATACGGTAAATAATATATACATATGTATATATATATCCACAGTATATATATATATATATTTAATAATTTTCACTAAATAAATTACTATTCCTTGCATTTTAAGCTTACCTTCGTGTATACATTACAAACAATCCACAAACAAAAATTCAATAAAAATTTATTTTCAAACTATTCTAGCAATACCGCTCCAGTTCATTAACTGTGAGAAGGATACTTGCAAACTATACGAACAATACCTCTTCATCTTATTAAGCTGTGAGAGGAATTGCTTCCAAAAAAGTAAGCAAAAAATAGCAAGAAGAAAATAGCAGAAAAGAGAATACAAACATACATACATATATATGTACATACCCTCAAGCGGATGAATATAACAAACAAAAGGAAAATTTGTTTATATATATAATATATACATTTACATAATATATATATGCATATCCGTGTAAATACATAATAATATACATTAGCGCTTTAGCGCATATACATGGACGCGAATTATATAGATTGCCGTATATTTTCAAATAATAAATATTCACAAATTAAGAATATACAGAAACGGTGCGGTGAACCAAAACAACTTTGGGTAAACAAAGTAAATATTTTACATGCTAATTACCTTTGCACATACATACATACATAAGTATATTGAAAGTCCAATTTGGCGAATTCCTAGCATTTATCTTATTCCTTGTCACACAAGAACAAGCATAATTGCACATATTTTATTTAACGCATTATATTATATGCACATAAAATCCACACGTATGTACAAAGGATATTGACCTAGTTTCATATGCTGAATGCAATGCTTGCGACACAACATGGCATCACGACAGTGAACTGAAAACGGCGTTGTGCATCCTATGAACGCATGTACACAAGACAACACAGCTCTCCATTTTGCATGTACACAATTTCGTTGTGGCCATACTAATACCTTGCACTTCAATGAAATTTTAATATTTTGTTCAAAGTGAAATTTTTTATGCCAAAAATAAGTAAATAGGTATATATTTTCGTTTTAAATTATCAATTGTTATTAGAAATGTATAATAGAGCTATTTTATGCTTTTATTTGTAAAATAACGTTAAGTTTGTAAGATCTGTGAATAATTTTACACTTTACATATTAGTGGCACCACCACTCTTTCTCATCTCTCTATCTTCCATTCTACTGTCAACTCTACTGTCGTCCTACTGTCGTTGGCAAATATGGGAGAATATTGAAGTTAGCGAGAACGACAACTGTCGGTCTACCGTCGTGTAGTCTGCAAAAAGCAGCTGTCAAAATAACAGTGTCCATAAGAACGTGTGTATTTTAATATTTAACAGATGTCGTTTGTCGTCTGTCGCAACCATTGTGTTCAGCGTATCAGTGCGCGCTGCAACAAGGGCATACAAATAAATCCGTAATAAACATTTTTCCGAAAAAAACAAGTGAATACAAACGAAAGAAATAAAAGCGATAAACGCATTTTTAAATTCTTTTACTGAACTAACAGCTCTTATTTATTAAAAATAGCTTTCGGTCACACGTATATTTTACTTATCCAATTTTTCGGCAATATCAACTCTTATTTGTTGAAAAGAGTTTTCAGTACCATATATCTCTATTAAAATAAAATATACATATGGGCCATTCCATCAATTGGCGACATGGTTTTGTACCCGTGGTTCTCCGATTTTGACAAACTTTAGAATATCATAATATAGACCAATAGAAGAATATCTGCTAACTTTTTAGTGGTCAAAGTTGCTCCGTTGTTTTTTGGCGCGCACTTTAAATTGAGATCAAACAAAAAATGACTTTTTCTTTTATTTTTTAACGACCTCAAAATTGAGTGAAAAAAATTTTTAAGTTATCCAATTTTATGTAAAAAAATCTCAGCTTTCTGACAAAAATACTTTCAAAATCCAAAAAAATTTTCAAAATCCAAAAAAAACATTTTTTTTCCAAAAACCCGGTTTTTGAGCTTTTCCCCCAACTATTTTTCAAAATTGACCTTTCCATTCGATTCCGCGTTAAATTTTACATAAGAATCAGTGTTCCAAAATATGGGACTCTGATCCCATGAACAGCAAAAAAAAATGCAAAGTTGTCGCTCAAAATCCAAAAATAACATTATTTTCCCAAAAATCCGGTTTTTTGTGCTTTTCCACCAACTTTTTTCAAAATTGACCTTTCCATTCGATTCCTCGTTAAATTTTACATAAGAATCAGTGTTCAAAAATATGAGACTCTGACCCCGTGAACAGCAGAAAAAATTAAAAGTTGTCGCTATACGGCGCATATTTTTATGAATAAGGACAGTGATTTCTTCTTAATTCAACACACTGCGCGGTATAGCGACATAGTTGGGGGAAAAGCTCAAAAAACCGGGTTTTTGGAAAAAAATGTTTTTTTTTGGATTTTGAAAATTTTTTTGGATTTTGAAAGTATTTTTGTCAGAAAGCTGAGATTTTTTTACATAAAATTGGATGACTTAAAAATTTTTTTCACTCAATTTTGAGGTCGTTAAAAAATAAAAGAAAAAGTCATTTTTTTGTTTGATCTCAATTTAAAGTGCGCGCCAAAAAACAACGGAGCAACTTTGACCACTAAAAAGTTAGCAGATATTCTTCTATTGGTCTATATTATGATATTCTAAAGTTTGTCAAAATCGGAGAACCACGGGTACAAAACCATGTCGCCAATTGATGGAATGGCCCATATATATTTTATTTATTAAAATTTTCTGAATGAGCACTGACTCAAAAGAATCTAAAGCGGAATTCTTAAGAAAGCCCATGTACACCTGCTGAAGCTACACGCTCTAAGCAAGGTGCTACAAAGCAAAAAAGGGGGAGGGACATTTCTTATATTAAATTCATTTCTGAGAGTGACAGCTTGATTAAATACTGCACTCGATTTGCATCTTCACCGATTCAGCACAACTCTGAATCGGTACTGGAAATACAAAATAAATCTATTGACAATTTTTGGGCACGCCTCCAAGCTGCATACGACGCAATAGTAGAAACTGATGATTCAGATCTACCTGAAAATTTCAAATCCTCAGCTTACGTCAAATACAAAAATTGCTTAGACCGGTATGAAGACACAAAAGCAATGATATCAGAGCAATTAAAACTTATTAAGTCAATTTTACCTACTCCCCACAGTAGAGTAGAGTTACCACAATTGCAAGCCCAAGAGGCAAGTTCAGGCTCAAAGTGCCAGTCCCGTCCCGCCCTTCCGGGATATGTTTACAGCCGTGTACATAAACCATCCAAAATTATCAAAAGCGCAAAAATTGTATCATCTCCGATACAAAACTAAAGGTCAAGCAGGCGTAATAGTCAAGCAGTTCGCATTAAATGACGATAATTTCAATTTAGCTTGGGAAGCTCTAAGATCACGATATGAAAATGAGAGAATATTAATTGACAAGCAAGTAACGATACTTATGAACTTGTCTAAAATTCAAAGAGAAACCAGTGAAGAATGAATGAAACTAGAATCCACTGTGCCAAATTGTTTGTCGGTTCTATCGACACAAAATATTCCCACTCACGATTGGGATCCTATTCTGGTAAACATATGTACCGCCGCATTACCAGAAAAATCATTATTTTTGTGGGAGCAATCGCTCTCATCAAGAAGAAAATGCCCAACGTGGCAGCAGATGAAGGATTTCTTAACTACCCAATACGAAATTGCGGGAAGAGTAGACAAACAAGTAGTCGGAACTAAAAACGTTCAACAAGACCTAAATCGAAGCTTCAATAGGCCCCAAACCGGAAGCAACAATCATTTAAACAAAAGCTTTTCAGAACCCAATCGTTCACATCTGAACAAAATAAATTCACGTCATGCGAACTATGTACTGGAGGGCATAAGTTAAAAGCTTGCGAGAAATTTAAAAAATTTAATGTCAATGAAAGGAATAACTTTGTCAGGTCAAAATTCTATGTTACATCTCAATCACTTTCCCAACACATCTCAAAGTAGCGCTTTTTCAAAACAGCAACTCCCGAAACAAAAACTCAAGAAAATTGCCAAGAGACACCATGCTGCTCAAAGGCATTAAAAACTCAAACGCTACACAGCGAAATTCATAGTAGAGTACTACTACCTACAGCAGTTGTCTCCATCGAACATCGAGGAGAACTGTTCAAACTAAGAGCTCTAATAGACCAAGGATCACAACGATCATTCATAGCGTCTAGGGCACAAAATAGGCTAAAACTGCCAACAAAATATGCCAACTATGAAATTACGGGAATGGGCGGACGCGTAGTACAAAACTAAAATAAAATCTGCCCCATTACCCTAATTTCCCCTCAAGCGGATAAGCGCATTCAAGCAAATGCTATTGTCTTACCGCAACTAACAAACATGCTTCCAAGCTATCAAATAAATAGCAATCAATGGGATAAAATTTCACATCTGACTCTAACAGATCCCAACTGCAACACCCCCGCTCAAATAGACCTTCAATTAGGCAGCGATCTTATATCGAAAATTATACTAGAAGGTGTTGAAAAAATTTCGAACACACTACTGGCGCAAAATACTATTTTCGGATGGGTCCTAAGTGGACTAGTTGCGGAACCAGTCACAGCAATGACAACTCAAGTTGAGGAAATCTCAAACGAGTACCTCAATTCACAATTGAGAAAGTTTTGGGAGTTAGAAGAACTCCCCCCCATTTCAAATACGACACCAGAAGATCAGTATTGTGAAGACTTTTACAAAGCCACAACTACGCGATCAGATAATGGTCGGTATGTCGTACGACTTCCACTTAAACAACACTTTCCAGATACACTTAGAAAAGGTGAGCTTAAACAAGATTATGATGGTGTCTTAGAAGAATATCTCCATTTAGATCACATGGAGGAAGTAAGCCCATGTGAAAAAATCACAAACGGCAAATATTACTCATTCTACTTGCCACATCATGCAGTAGTAAAGCCTGACAAAAAAACTACAAAAGTCAGAGTTGTCTTCAATGCCTCAAGAACCACTAGCTCGGGGAATTCTATAAATGATATTCTATTTACGGGACCTACACTCCAACCAGATCTAATGCTCATCATATTGAACTGGCGTATATACAAATACGTATTCAATGGGGATGTCGAAAAAATGTATCGACAAATACTCGTCCATAAATATGATCAAGATTTCAGCGGATTATTTTCCGAAAATTTGCCAATAGTCCACTACGCGACTTTAAATTAAAAACAGTTACCTTTGACATAAACTGTGCCCCATATCTAGCCATTCGTACACTACACGAACTGCCAGAAGACACAAAGCCAGAATTTCCACTGGCAACACAAGTCTTAAAAACGCAAACGTATGTAGACGATATCCTGTCTGGAACCCACAGTCTTCCACAAGCATACGAGACCTTATCACAGGTAATAAATGCCCTCAATACCGCAGGGTTTCCTTTAAAAAAGATTACAGCCAATCACCCAAATATTTTAAAAAATATTCCTAAAGACCATTTGTTGGATACTAATTTCCTTATATTTGAAAAGGAAAGTACAACAAAAACACTAGGCATCCAATGGAATGCGATGTCGGACCAGTTTTCATACACGACTGAGTCCGTATCCGCATTATCCGCCATTACAAAACGCCAAATTCTCTCCTCTGTGGCAAAACTTTTTGACTCCGCAGGATGGCTTTCGCCAATTATGATACAAGCGAAAATCCTGATCCAAGGATTATGGCTAGACGGAACCGACTGGGACGAACAAGTGAAACCTCTTCGCTTAGTAAAATGGTACCAGTTCGCTAATAATTTGAAGGACATCTCGAAGATACAAATTCCACGGTGGGTAAACTATTCCTCCGAATACAAAGTGGAACTACACGGCTTCTGCGACGCCTCTGAAAAGGCATATTCTGCCACTATATATGTGCGTGCACAAAGCGATGTCGCAACTACAAGCCAACTGTTAGCGGCAAAAGCAAAAGTTGCGCCTCTAAAAACGCTAAGTCTCCCACGACTTAAACTCTGTGGCGCTCTGCTACTAGCAAAGCTAGCTTCAATGGTGCAGACCCACTTAAATATGGCGAAATACAGATTATATTTATGGTCCGATTCTGAGATAGTTCTAGCCTGGTTAGAAAAACCACCACATGCGTGGAAAACTTATATTTCTAACAGAACATCTGAAATACTTGACCTAGTAGGATCAGCCACTTGGGGTCACGTAGCCAGTGCTGACAATCCTGCTGTTCTAGGTACAAAAGGATGCAAACCTTTGCATCTCGCCACCTCCACCCTCTGGGGAATGGCCCCCGATGGTTAACAGAATTTCCCGATTCTTGGCTACAATCGCCCATGCGCAACATACTTGCCCCAGAACGTCGTAAAATCGACACTTATCATGCATCACTGGATGACACTGGCATCCTTGAGCGATTTTCATCGTTCCCCCGAGCACTCCGGGTAGTTGCTTATATGCTCAAGTTTTTAGAGCGGCTTAAACTTAAAGTTAAAGGAGCAACTTACCTCCATTGCAATAAATTGACGCACCAAGACTTACAAAAAGCGAAGGTCGCTCTTATCGCATCAACCCAAACGCGCTACTTCAGCCGCGATATAGAATTACTAAGAGAATCGAAGCCTATTGATAAAAAGAGCTCACTCTTAGTTTTAAACCCATTTCTAGATACGAAGGATCTACTTCGTGCGAATGGTCGGCTTGCTAATTCAAGCCTAACGTACAATGAACGCCACCCTATAATCATACCAGGGAGGTGTCCGTTTGCCACTTTATTTATTAGATATATCCACATACTAATGCTCCACGCCGAACATCGCCTCATGCAACATATGGTCCGCCAAGAGCTGTACATATCCCGACTGAAGTCCCGAATAAAGAAGTGCATTTTCATGTGCAAAATCTGTTTTTGTCTGTTTCACGACAAAAGCAGTACACTTTGAGCTATGTACGAGCTTTTGCTCGTTTCGTCGAGCGACGAGGCTTTCCATCAAAAATCATGAACGATAATGGTAAAACATTTATCGGAGTTCAAAGAGCTATCGAAAAAAAGTTTGTGGACTTCACAAAACAAGTCTCACCGGACATTGTCCAAAAATACGCTCCCCAAGGTATCAATTGGCAGTTTATCCCCCCAAGCGCCCCTCACATTGGTGGCTTATGGGAGTCAGCTGTAAAAAGCTTCAAATCTCATTTCAAGAAGCTAGCTGGCAACTATAAATTCAATTATGAAGAGTTCACGACACTCTTAACTAGAATTGAAGCCGTTCTTAACTCACGGCCTCTCGCTGCACTCTCGCAAGATCCCTCAGACTTTACTGCCCCCACGCCAGGGCATTTTCTTAAAGGAACGCCCATTCTGGCTACACCTGAGCCAGGCGTGGAGTCGCTTTCCTTATTAAACCGTTGGGAAAGAATTAAGATTCTCCATCATGACTTCAGTCGCTGATGGAAAGACCTCCACAGAAGGTACCGATGGAAAATCACAGAAAATGCGCCTAAGCTTGGAGATTGTGTCTTAATCAATTATTCGCGTAGTCGATCTCCGTACACAATCGGGAACGCTAACTAGACCGCTCGTTAAATTATGCTTTTTGCCAACCGCAGTTAAAATCGAAACGTAACCGCAACTAATAAACAAAGAGATAAAAAAAAAATATAGATAATAATAAACTCACCCACTATAAATAAATGTCCACTAAAAACCCAAACCAAAAAGGAAAGGTAGATCCATATGACGACTCACTCCTGCCACATTACGTGGCACCGAGATGCCCACTATTCCAACGCCCACTGTACGTTCGGCCATCACTGTTCCGCGCCCTAAAGCTACCCCAGTAGCAGCCCCGCGAACAACCATCGCGCTCCTGGCGCATCCTAGGCCGCAAGATCGTCGTAAGACAGGCCTCAGCAACGTTGTTGCAACACTGCAACAACTTCAGAGGCTACTAAGCTAAATACTCGCCTAGGGGGCCAGGATGTATAAATGAGCATCCTCCCCCGGACATCCACACATACACCACACTATCACACCACATCAACTCAACTTCACAACACTGACACGCACCTTCACCATACTCACTTCACAAATCATCAGGGCTTACAACCCACATTCCACAATACACACCAACCAACCACATCACACCAGCTGATTCCACACCAAAGGAACCACATGGAGATCAGCAACTCACTTCGCTTTCGATCTTAACAGCGATCTGCACGCGTGTGCGAACATCGTGAACGAGCGTTTTTTCCTCCTCCAGTTTTCGGCAGTTCATAGTGTCGGAGTTATAAAGATTGTTTCCCTATTACTTTTTATAACGTTAACATTCAAATTGTGAAGGTCCTGATAACATACATACATATAAATATACACGTGTATACCCATTTTTAAAAAACAATTCGTCAATTCGCCATTTTCATTTTTTTCACAAAACAAATTTTGTAGTGATCGTGAAAGTGAGTGCGTGCGAAAATATAAAAAATTTGCAGTGCACAGCAAAAACGGTGAGTTAGTGAAAAATACAACTAAAATATACATTTTACAAAAAAAGAAAGTGCGAAAATAGTACAAAAATCTATAAAGAAGAAAAAAACGAAAGCTACAGTGAAAAATCAAAAAAAAAAAGAATTTTTTTTTGGTGAAATTGGAACTCAAATTTCTAAAAAACAAAAAAAAAAAACGAAAGCTACAGTGGGAAAAATTAAGAAAATTTTTTGGTGAAAATCAAACCCAAATTTATAAAAAATCACATGAAAAATGTTTAGAGAAAATAAAGCGTTATACAAAAAGAATTAAAATCTTAAAGGAAGAGAGAAGTGAAATAAGTGCTAAAAGCGATAAAAAATTTACAAAAAGTTGCAAGTCGTGCTGAAAAGTGCTAGTGTCCCGTATCACAAAAAAAAGTACAGTATACGTATATGTATATACATATATAAAACACAGTTTCAAAAAAAAAAAAAACAGTACAATAATACTGTTTAATATAAAACAAAATTGTTTGCTGTAAAAAGTACAGTATCGACAAAGCTAAAATGTACAGCTTGCAACACGCGTTAAAACAGTAACAACGGAACTTGCGGTATATACGTACATACATATATGTATATAAAAAGTACATTTTCGGAAAAACAAACAGTAAAATAATAATGTTTAATATAAAACAAAATTGTTTGAAAAGCACAGTACCGACAAATATAGAGCACAGCTTTTAAAATTTTTTTTCACAACCGTTTTGTGAAAAAAGCAAGTTAAAAACAAATATTTTTGCGGAACCAACGAAACCAATTCACAGTAAAAAGAAAAAATAATAATAATAATAACATGCGAAAAATATTAAATAGAAAAAGGATTGAAATATTATTAATGTGTTAAAAAACATATACATATATTGGGAAAAAAATAAAACAAATGGAATAAAACGAAAACGAAAAAAAAATTATGAAAAAGAGTTAAAATATTTTTTTGTAAAAATTAAACAATTTAACAAGTAATGCAAAAAAAACATCTCTAAAACATAAAAATATATACAGCTACGGACAATCGAATTTAATCATCAAAATAAAACAAAACAGGCAAAGAATACTGGTTATAGTGAAAATATTGAAAACAGAAAAAAATATTTATGCGCTATGCAGAAGCTAATAAAAATAAAAAGCTAAAAGAAAATTTCTAAAAGCAAAGATTATATATACTGTTACGCGAAAAAATAATAAGGACAGCGGCCTAGAACTAACTAATTTCATGTGTATGCAGAAATAGAAAGAAAATACAAATAAAAAAGTTTCTAGAACGTTTAAAATTTTCTAAATAAAAGGAGAATACATCTTTATTTTTACGCAACTGGTCCAAAAAAAAAAAAAAATACTCCGCGGACCACATCTTCAAACCACAACTAAAACGATTTATTACTACTACAACAATGGAAAATCTAAACCAAACCATCGCCGAGCTGGAGAGGGCTATCGCAAGACAAGAAGAATTGCTACAAACCCAACAACAAGAAATGCAACAACAACATGCTCAACATCTACTACAACTACAAATGAACCAAGAACCACAATTCTACAGATTTCAGCCACTAGACGACAATCACAATCCAAATGCGTTTATTAAAGCGGTCGAAACCAACATTTCTCTCTGCAGCACAGACCAGAAACTCATCCAACATTGTATCAACATTATAGCAAACGAAAAAATACTGGGCACCGCTGGAAAAAGAACGAGAGAGCTGGAGGACAACTCATCGTGGGAAGCAATTAAGGCCAAAATTCTACAAGGATCTCGTCCAAGGAAGACATATGCAGAGGTATTCAATTTTTGTAGGACGGTCAAAGTAAGTAATCTTAATGAATTATTTATAATTTTTGAAAAATGTAAGGCAGAAATAAATGAAATATACATATTTGACCCTTTAAAACCGGGCATTTACAAACCCGAAAATGTAGACAAGGATCTTGTTGACATAATGTTAGAGAAAATCGATGGGCCTATAAGGGCACATGTAACCGAAACGGAAACACTAAATGATATAACCGTAAAATATTCAAAATTAAAATTGCTGCAGGACAAAAGAGCCATAGATTATAGACATCGAAGATACGAAGGTTTCAAGAAAAATTATAGATCTTACGAAGATAATAAAATTTTAGACAATAGACAAACCAAACCAACAAACGACAATAGACAACAAAGCGGGAACAATAAAAATTACATACGTAATACAAATTTTAATCGTAACAATTACAACAATCGGAATAATTACGATTACGGGTATTACAATTCTACAAATAAAATGCAACCAAATTTTCCGAGACAAACTAAAAGCTCTCATATGAGCGTCGATTACAATCCGAGTACAAGCCGTTTGCCCAATAATTCAAATTTGATGGAAATTGGCAATGGTGAAGAAAAAGAAGTAAATTTTTTAACACCGCCTCAAATCCTCAACTCCCCATAATAACAGTAACAATAGGAAATCACAAAATTAAATGCCTAACAGACACAGGGCCCGAATCGCGGCAGTCCTGAGCGAGCAAGTAATCGTATCGAGTGAAATTTCGTAACGTGTCGAGTGTGCGGATCGTCGCACTCGATACGAAACGAATAGAAATTTTATGAAATAACTTCCCTGTTGTAGCTCTAAATGAGATTTTCGAATACATTGAAACACGAAAAAAAACAAAATAAATAAGTATTTGAATTGGAATTGAACGTAAATATTCAATATACGTTTATGCAATATGTGTAATAAAGTGTATATAAATTTACGAAATTTAGTTTTTGCATTCAATAAAATGAACCCTAACGTGTTTTTTTTACAAGTTCATCTGATTCAGATGAAAAATATCACCAAATGGCCGTAAGGTTCAGGATTCGTGATAAAAGTAATCCCATGGCTTTACCTGAAGCGGCGTTAGAAAATTTTTAATTATACCGTTTAACTTATTATAGATCTTATTATTTTAAATCATTTACAGATTCAGGAAGCGGTTTAGACTGACCAAAGACGCATTTACTTTCATCGGATGGGAAATAAAATTTAACGGGCATTTATCAAACGCAGTACCACCAATGCTTCAATCAGCCGGTGGAAAATTCTCAGTAATGATAAAGGAAGTCGGTATAGTCCTGAGGAGATGTCAAAGTTCCGCAATGTATGTGCAGGGTTGCATAACATCTGCATACAGTTTAAAAATTCAACATATTGCAAATATTTTGTAAATGAAAACAATAATACTGAAATAGATAAGGGAAATGAGACTCAATTAACTAAATTGGTAATAAAATTAGAGATCATATTATGATGTATTTAGATAATAATTGAATTAAACGTTCCAACAACATTTCAATTCATAATTTCTTTTAATAAATATATTTTCAATAAAAACAGGAACTTGGAATTAAGATATCGTACATATTAGTGTTTATTTCTGAACTTTTCTCTTTAAAATATCAAGCTCATGAGTTTTAACCTGCAACTCTACAGCTTTGTTTTGCGAATCTGCTTTATGTACCTCTTCTTTTATTTGCAGCGATCTCTTCTATAAAGCAATTAGTTTCTCAAAATTTTTTCTTCTACTGCAACATCTCTCCCCGTAGATTGGAGGAGTTGCTCTTCTGCTATAGTTAAAAGCTATTCCTCGTACTGACCACCACCAGTCCTTTGTTCAGAGGCTTTGTTGAATGAAATTTTCTTTTTTATATTGTGCTTTTTATCAGCAAATACCTATTTTTGTATTTTATTATTATTTTAATCATCTATTATTTTATTTATTTAATTAATATTATTTACTTGTATTGATCTTACTTTTCGTCAAAATTTAGTATCTTTCATCCGGCAGAGTTAAGGTTTAGTGTCAATGCATCCCATAGCTTATTTAATGCAACTTTGCCTTACCCACAATTAGGCAAACTATTATTTGCTAAGATCTGATGCTATAGCATAAAATTACTCATCACATTTTTTTTGACGCATATTTATTTTGTTTACATTTCTCCTTAAATCATTAGTTATAATTCTAATACATGTTATCTAAACTCAATAAAAGAAAAATAACTTACATTTTACCTCCTATTATTTTTAACTGATATATTCAAAACTTTTTTCTTTAATTTGTACTATAACGTTTCTCAAATAGCTAACGAGTGAGATTTCGATTCTTTCGTACAAACGAGAACACGTTATCGAATGAGAAAATTTCAAATTTCGAAAGAGCGTATTCGATAGCGAGTACAACGATCCGAAAACAAAAAAAAATATTTGAATTTCGTTCGTTAACGTGTGCCGCGATTCGGGCCCAGGTTCAACAACTAGCATTATAAAACCAAACGCTCTATTCGAAAATTTTCAGAAGGAAAAACTTTTCAAACCGTTATGCTATGGAACTATTAACGGATTTAATGAAATAAAATATAAAATTGTATCACCTTTTCCGAAAGAATTTAACGCCTTAGGTATTTTATCATGGAAAGTAATAAATTTTAACAGCAACAAATACGAAGCTATTATAGGACAAAGATTTCTTATTCCTTTTAAAGCTAAAATTGATATAGAAAACACATTTATTAATATATTAGGAAACATAATTCATTTTGATCAACGAATTCCTTATGAAAAACGGAAATTTGCGCACTCGAATTCAGTGATATGAAAAACTTAAACTTGAATCATTTAAATATCGAAGAAAGCCAATCGATAAAAGATCTATTACAAGAATTTAACGAATTATTTTTCAAAGAAGGAGATAAACTTTCTTTTACGCATGAAATGAAACATCAAATTATTACAACAAACGATAGACTCATTTATTCGAAAATTTATAGGTATCCACAAGCTCACGAATTAGAAATACAAAAACAAATAAAATAAATGTTAGGACATAATATAATTAGAGAAAGTAACTCCGCTTACAACAGCCCTTTGTGGATAGTCCTCAAAAAAGCGGATGCAGACGGAAATAAAAAATGGCGTATCGTCGTCGATTACAGGAGATTAAACGAAATTACTATTAGCGATAAATTCCCGATACCTTATATCGATGGTATCATGAATAAACTGGGAAGAGCACAATATTTTTCCTCTATCGATCTCGCGAAAGGATTTCATCAAATGTTGGTAGATGAAAACTATAGGAAGAAAACAGCGTTTTCTACTCCCTTAGGACATTATGAATTCTTAAGAATGCCGTTCGGTCTTAAAAATGCTCCATCGACATTCCAACGTTTTATGAACTCTGTACTTCGAGATTTTATAAACAAGATATTCGTTGTATACTTAGACGACATTTTGATTTTTAGTACTTCTTTGTCAGAACATATAAATAATATGCGGAAAATTTTTATAAAACTAAAACAAGCAAAATTTAAAATACGTTTAGAAAAATACAGTTTTTTAAAGAAAGAAACAGACTTTCTAGGCCATATACTAACTCCTGAAGGAATAAAACCAAATCCAAATAAAGTTGATGTTATCCAAAAACTAAAGTTACCAATTTCGCAAAAGCAAATAAAATCTTTCTTAGGCATTACCGGTTTCTATAGAAAATGTATAAAAGACTATTCTAAAATAACTTATCCTATGGTCGCATATCTGAAAGGAGATGCAAGAATTAACGTTAATAACCCAAGTTATATAACAGCTTTCGAAAATTTAAAAAAAATATTATTACAAATCCCCCCATTTTAAGGTTTCCAATTTTTACAAAAAGATTTAAATTAACTGCAGACGCTAGCAACTTTGCTATTGGTGCAGTTCTCACACAAGACGATCACCCAATTTCATATGCTTCAGGCACATTAAAAACTCACGAGAAAAACTACTCAACCATCGAAAAGGAACTATTAGCAATAGTGTGGTCAGTAAAATACTACAGACCCTACTTATATGGAAGAGAACTCGATCTAAAAACAGATCATCAACCACTTAAATGGCTACAGAAGAAAAATTCTGGTAACGATATAAATCCAAGACTTCAACGTTGGCTAGTACAATTAGGAGAGTACGATGCAAAAATCGATTATATAACCGGTAATGAAAATAAAATAGCAGATTTCCTAAGTCGAATTAACAGTGATGAAATAAATATGGTGAATTCCGAAAATTTGGGAATGAGCCTCAACAAAATGCTGCAAAGAAAAGATTTAAGCGCTGGTGAACAAGAAGACCAAATAATGCTTTCAATAGAAGTCCAAACTAGCCATTCTCATGAAGAAAATCTCTGTAATCACTTTAACATTCTCAATGCAGTCGTAAATCGTTTCAAACAGCAATTAATTTTAGTCGAAACAAAAGAAAAAGAAGTAGAAAATATTTTCAAAAACAAACGCATTTTTATCGATATAAGAGATATTAAAAAAGGTAAGATCGCTATATATTTTGAACTTAATGAAAAAAAAAACAGAATGAAGTGGAACAAATACTTTTGAATTCTTTCGCAAACAATCAAAATATTTCTTTTGTAAATTATACTAACTGTGCCAAAGGCATCGAAGATGAATACAAACTAAAGTAGGACATTCAGGCATTATTCCAACTTACGAGGGAATGAAGCATAAAGTATATCATCCAGAACTAAAAATTAAAATCCATGAAATAATAAATAATTGCGACATATGTAATGCGTATGCGTTTTTTATGTTTGCTTATTCAAAGTATATATATAATGGTGGAAAATATGATAGAAATCCGATCAAAGCTAAATTTCAAATTACCGAAACACCACATACAGTTAATGAAATTGTTCATATAGATACTTATGTTAACAATAAACAGTCATTTATAATATTTATCGATAAATTTTCAAAACATGTCATTTCTTTGCATATTATTTGATCAAACGATCATAAATAAAATTAATGAATTTTTGTCAATTAAGGGCCATATAAAAAAGTTTGTTTTCGATAATGAATTTAATAAAAAATCAATCCGGGAATTTTTAAATAGAGAAAATATGGAATTTCATGCCTCTAAACCACATAGCCATACGGGAAATTCAGATGTAGAAAGAATAAATAATACTCTTACCGCACGTATCAGAACCCTAAATTTAGAAGAAAAAGTTCCAATTACCTTTGAAATGTGTAAAGCCGTAAAACTTTATAACAATTCATTTCATACCAAAATAAAAGCTACTCCTTTAGATGTTCAAAGCAACAAAGTTAACCATAACATAATTAAAAATTGGTTAGTAGCAAAATTGAAAATCATTTCTAAACATAACACAAGAAAGGAAAATTACTTAGAAAAAAGGAGAGAAGGTTTTATTCGAAATTACAAAAGCGTTAGACACAAAGAAGAACCAAAATTTATTAAGAGATATCTAGAAAACGTACATACCTCAAATATTAAACGTCCTTTTAAATTTGCAAATGACAACAATGACAATAGAAACTCCAACGACAATTAACCCATTTTAAAACACAAATCTATTCCCTTCAGTGTAATGCACAATATACTTGCATATCTTTTAAAAGAAAAAAAAAACAAAATATATCCTTTTTTTTGAATTCCGAATATATGTATATAACCTATATTCCCATCGATCGTCTCAATTTTAATAAATATATACTTACCATTGTTGAAAATAAAATTGTAAAAATGTAAACCTATCATAATTTGTATATATTATATTAAGTAAAACAACGTTTCTTTTGTTTAAGCACTATACATAGATACGCTAAGCTATTAAAGTCATATTTAAAACAACTCCAAATTAAAAATGTTTACAAATTACACATTTATAAAAAAAACTACTGAATTAATTAAAATTTAATAAAAATTATTATATATTTTTGTAAGAGATCCAGGAGAATCTCAAATCAAAGGGCGGAGGAGTTATATTCCGATACTCTAAACATGCTGTAATAATAAATAATGTGTGTACATATATAGTAAATGCTTACTGTCGTATACTATGTTCGGACCGACATTGAAAACATTTTGAAAAACATTTGTATGTTGTGGAATGTAAGTCGTTCGGACCGACCATGTGTGTTTTCGAGGAGTTTTCACTGACAACTATCAATATCTTGCTCTTTCAAGATGACACAAAATGCAAAAATCCTATACCGAAATATGCAAGGCTAAGAGAGCACCCATTGCGAATCTAGTGATATATGACGGCCGTTGCACCAAGAAGAAAATTCTGCAATTGGTGCACCGGCGAAGGGTTTTACAAGAACAATAGAATCCCCTTAACAGTGAGCAGCTGTATTTGTATATGGAATGTAATCAAATATCAAGTGACAATTTAGGGCCGGCAAAATATGTCTTCCAAAAAAATCGATTAAACTAGAGCAGGCACCGATTATATTGAGTGGAATGTAAGTTTTCAAGTAGTTTTCAGCGAAAACTGTGTTTTCGTTTGACAGATTTTACATGGACGAAAACACAAGTTTTCGTGCGAAAACCAGTTTTTCCCACGAAAACATGTTTTCGTTGTCGGTCCGAACATAGTAGTACTAACATAGAATTGGGTTCCACATTAGGCTTAGTTGTGGAATAAGAGAGTGAGCGTATTTCAGGACTGCTAACGCCAACTCAACTAAAAACATAAATATATATATATGTATACATATATATATATATAATACATATATACATAAATATATATAAACAAGCTAACATGGAACCATAAAACGGTTAATCCTAATGTTAGAAGAGAACTAATAAGAAATGTAAAGTAAGTTAGTCTTAAGATTCACTTTAATAAATACGGTTGTGTGAAAAAAAATGCCGAAGCTCTTTTTTTATTTTTTCCTAAACCATAACTCGCGAGTTACATATATAATTCCTCCAACGTAGAAGAAATAATGAGAAAATACTTAAATCAAACAAACAAAAATGCTGTGTAAAACATTTATTTATTTGTTGGGGTAATTAAAATTGACACTCACATAAATATATATAACGGAAATGAAAGTGTCATTGCTTCATAAAAAATGCAACGGTACTTGCAATGTAAACAATTTGAATTTTATAACCATTATTTTTCCTTTCATAAGAAAAACTCAAAGTAATAACTGGCTAAATGAGCACCTGACCCCCCTCTAAATATAATATAACTACACCCCACACATACACACCATAATCAACACATCTTCACCCCACACTGCACATCCTATACTCAACACATTGGCATCATGCGGATCACTTCCGGTCATCCCACACTACGTACCACACTCAACACATCATCTTTTACACCACACCTTTCGCACCACACATAAGGACACCACACACAATCAACAAAAGGAACTGGCGGACGAGGCCAACTCTTTTTCTATTACGATCCGCGCGCATATACGCATCATTTTATCTGCACTTTTTCTTTTCGTCGCTAATCAACGGGTGAGTACGCCGGTACACGATATATCAACTATATATATGGTCCTTCGAGCCGTAACGGACGGCACCTGTGGTAAAAGAAAATATCACATCGGTTACGTTGACGCGTTTACTAATAAAGAAAATTGTGTGTAAAAAAAAAAAAAAAAAAAAAAATTTTTGAAAAAAAAAAGAAAATAACATATCGGTTACGGTAACGCGTTTACTAATAACGAAAAAACAAAAAAAACAATCGGTATAACAAAACATTGTGAAATAAGAACCGGTGTAACAAAATAGGAAAAACAACGGTCGAGAAAAAGCTGGTGTAAAAATCGGAAAAAAACGGTGTAATAAAAAAAAAAAAAAAACGGTAGTGATACAGTTGAGAAAACCGGAGTGACACAGTGAGGCAAAAAACCGTTGGTGGCAACGAACCAAAAAACAAAAAAAAAAAAAACAAAAAACAACGGTGGTGTACAGTTCAGAAAACTGGTGTGACAAAGTGACGCAAAAACCGAAAAAAAAAAAAAACAAATTTTACATACCTATATATACATATACACACGGAGTTATACATATGTACGTAGTACATATACCTCGGTGGTGACAAAATTGGAAAAAAAAAAAGAATATGTGTATTAAAAATAAAATTTCATGTGGATATGGAAAAGTGCAACTAAAAACATAAAAGAATACAAAGTGTGGTGAAAAGAGTGCAGTGTGGAAAATAACATACGCATAAACCACATACATATACATATGTACATATGTAAAGTGGAAATATAACACAGGCAACAAAAAATAAAAACTAAAAAGTGTGGTGGCAAAAATTGAAATTGAAGTGAGAGAGCAAAGTGGAGAAAAGTAATTTACACCTACTATATATGTACATGTACATATATACACATAATATAAATCAGCGGATAGTAAAGTGACCCACAAACAGAAGGAAGGAGTCAGACAAAATACAAAGTACATCACCACAACCATTCCAACAACAAAAGGACCGGAGAAGGAGATAACAAAGGACAGGAACAAACATAAGCAAAGCACAAGCACTGGCACACACCGGGCACACGCACAAGCCCCACACATCAGGCACATACATACATAAGTACACTCATATCATCCCCAAAAGCCCCTGGCGGAAAACAAAGTGAGTGTATCGTTTCCTTTCAACTTTTATACTATATACATATATGTATGGTTAGATTTGCAAAAAGTAAAATTAGAGTTCTGACCAAATTTCCGGTCCAAAAACGTAGTGAAAACCGTTACCAAACTGTTTTCGGTACTCGGTTCATTTTCCGGGAAAAACCGAAAACCGCTAACAAAACAGTTTGGTACTGTTTATAGCGGATTAGTGATTGCCGCTAATGCTTACCGTTGTGTTATAACACAAAAATTATCCCAAAAGCCATAACAACAAAAATTTTGTTTCAAGTATTTACTTACAGAAATTCCCGCAAGACCCCTTATACTTAATCAAGTATAAGCAGGATTGCTTAAAAGAAGCTACGGCAATCACCAGCAAGAAACAAAAGCATATGTACATATATGCAAATTAAACCATACATACATTCATATATGTCACATATCTACATTTCTATAATATAACAACAGCATAACTTGCTCATTACTAGTATACATACGTACATACATACTTTCTAAAAGCAGAATAGCATTAAATATTCTGTTCGCGGCCTTTTCTCACTACGAACATATATACCTATGTACAGACATATGTATATGCTGCTCAGTAATACAAATTACATACTAACAAACACGTGAATTTGAGAAAATTACCTGCGGTTGATTAATTCTTTTTTCGTGGCTTATTCGTACCGCGAACATATATACCTACATACTATATATACGCATACATATATTATACTTACGGGCGCATACATATATACAAAATTTTCTGAAAAATTTACTGGAAGAATTACCCAATCGACATTGGGTACAAATTATACAACAATAAAAATAATAAAAAGGGATTTTTATATAAAACACAAAATTAGTACATATGAATTAGTACATATGTAAGTGTATTGTCGCATATGTAGATACGCACTGCTTCAAAGTCCACATTGGCATATATTCCGCGATACCCCTTGGTTTTTGTCTAACAAAACCAAGCAGGATTGCGTATAAAATATATTCAAAGTCCACATTGGCATATTCCCGCAATACCCCTTGATTTTTGAGCAACAAAAACAAGCAGGATTGTGTAAAAAACCAAAGCGTAATACATATACACATACATGCATATGTACAAAGTGCAGTGATCTCTAATACGAGCGCTCATTAGCACATAATAAAGAAAAGATCCACCTTTAGGTATACCCTATAGGAAATTTGGACATAAAATATATATAAAACAAATATACATAGAAAAATAAACATATAAAAAATTTCCGGTCTATAATAAATAACAACATCAAATTTAAGCGATATTCTTTACGTGATTTGGAAAACTCTTATTTATATAAAAGAGTTCACGTCTAAACATTTCGGTCAAAACTCTTATTAACTTAAAAGAGTTCGCGGTTACAAACACTATAAAATACGTAAAGCGTCTTATCATATTAAGTTCGTTCAAAACTCTTATTTATTTAAGAGTTCACGTCTACACATATACATATATAAATACATATAGAAACGAAAATATTTTTCGAAATCTCGATTTATCAAAAAGCCATTGGTTTTATTGATTTTTTGAAACTCTTACATACAAAAGAGTTTTCTTTTCAACATTTTATATACTATATACTAGTATACTTTATACACGTTTTCTAAATATCTACAAGTCTAGTTTTCACTAAGACGGTTTAATTCATTCTATAAATCTTTAAATGAGTTCAGACTCAAAGGAATCTAAAACAACACAGTCACTAAAAGTTCCAAAAATGGTTTTAGATGAAAAGAGCCCATGTACACCTGCTGAGGCTACACGCTCAAAGCAAGGTGCTACAAAAATAAAGAGGGGTAAAGATATTTCGTATGCAAAATTCATTGCTGAGAGTGACAGTTTGATACGATACTGCACTCGATTTTCATCCTCACCGATTCAAGACAATTCTGAATCGGTCTTAGAAATCAAAAAAGATAATTTAGACAATTTTTGGACGCGTCTCCAAGCGGCATATGACGCAATCGTAGAATCTGACGAATCAGATCTACCTGAAAATTTCAAATCTTCAGCATACTCCAAATATGAAAACTGCTTAGACCAGTACGAAGAGACGAAAGCTATGATTTCAGATCAGCTAAAATTAATTAATGCAATTGCACCTACTCCACTTCCGCGAGTAGAGATGACACAAGTACAAAGTCACGAGGCAAGTTCGGGCATCCACCTCAAGGTGCCCGCATGTGACACAGAAATTTTTCATGGGGGTTATGAACAATGGCCGTCCTTCCGGGACATGTTCACAGCCGTTTACATAAACCACCCAAAATTATCTAATGCGCAAAAATTGTATCACCTCCGATACAAAACGAAAGGTCAAGCTGGCGTTATAGTAAAACAGTTCGCATTAAATGACGACAATTTTAATATGGCTTGGGAAGCTTTAAAATCAAGATACGAGAATGAACGAATATTGGTCGATAAGCAGATAACAATTCTGATGAACTTGCCAAAAATTCAAAAGGAAACCAGTGAAGAATTTATCAAACTTCAATCCACTGTTTCCAATTGTTTGTCGATTTTATCGACCCAAAACATTCCCACAGACAACTGGGACCCTATACTGGTGAATATATGCACAGCAGCATTACCAGAAAAGTCTTTACTATTGTGGGAGCAATCGCTCTCATCACGTAAAAAGTGCCCAACGTGGCAACAAATGAGAGATTTTCTCACTACCCAGTACGAAATCGCAGAACGGGTAGACAAAAAAATAAATACAAGTAAACCAAAAGGTATTCAGCAAGACTTCAATAGAAGCTTCCACAAGCCCCAAGCCAATAGCCACAATAATTCAAATAGAAACCTTTTTAAAAATCAATCGTTCTCTTCCGAACAATATAAACAAACGTCATGCGAACTGTGCAGAGGAGGTCACAGATTAAAATTATGCGAAAAATTCAAAAAAATGAATGTTAGCGATCGAAACAATTTCGTAAGATCGAAAAAATTATGTACCAACTGTATGTCACATGCGCATACGCTTAAAGATTGCGAAAGCAAATTTAATTGCGTTTACTGCCATAAAAGACATCATTCAATGTTACATATAACAAATTTTTCCAGCTCACCCCCAAACAATGCAAACGTTAAACGAGCAACAGGATTAGTTGCCACAGCAAATTCTGAAATCTGCCAAGAAGCACCATGCTGCTCAAAGGCATTAAAAACCCAATCGCTACATAGCGAAAATCACAGTAGGGTACTTTTACCCACAGCAGTTGTCTCCATCGAGCACCGAGGAGAACTGTTTAAACTCAGAGCCTTAATAGACCAAGGATCACAACGATCCTTTATAGCGTCTAGGGCACAAAACAGGCTACAGTTACCAACAAAACTGGCCAACTTTGAAATCACGGGAATGGGTGGAAGAGTTGTTCAAAACTCAAATAAAATCTGCCCGATCACCCTCTTTTCCCCCAAAGCGGATAAGCGCATACAAGCAGAAGCTATTGTCTTACCGCAATTAACCAATATGTTACCCAGCTATCACATAAATAGCAAACATTGGCGAAAGGTTTCACACCTAAAGCTAGCAGACCCCAACTGCAACACCCCCGCTCAAATAGATCTACTATTAGGCAGCGATCTAATACCACAAATTATTCTTGAAGGTATTGAAAAAATTACCGAAACACTTCTGGCGCAAAATACCATTTTCGGATGGGTCCTAAGCGGACTAGTTGCGGAACCAGTTACAACATTAACAACTCAAGTTGAGGAAGTCTCAAATGAGTACCTCAATTCACAATTGAGAAAATTTTGGGAACTAGAAGAACTCCCCCATATCAGTCACAACCCCTGAAGATCAGTATTGTGAGGATTTTTACAAAGCCACAACTGCTAGATCAGAAAATGGTCGGTACGTCGTACGACTACCACTTAAGCAACAATTTCCTAACACACTCGCCTTAGGTCACTCTCGCACCTCTGCAATTCAGCAGTTTTTAAGTATGGAAAGAAACCTACTTAAAAAAGGCGAACTCAAATCTGAATATGATGGTGTGTTAGAAGAATACCTCCATTTAGATCATATGGAGGAAGTAAACCCAGGGGAGAAAATCGTCAACGGCAAATACTACTCCTTTTACTTGCCACATCATGCAGTAGTAAAGCCAGATAAAAAGACAACTAAAGTAAGAGTTGTTTTCAACGCCTCAAGATCCACTAGCTCGGGGAATTCCCTAAACGATATCCTGTTTACGGGACCCACGCTCCAACCTGATTTAATGCTGCTTATTCTAAACTGGCGTATATACAAATACGTATTCAATGGGGACGTTGAAAAAATGTATCGGCAAATAGGCGTACACAAAGACGACCAAGATTTTCAACGTATTATGTTCCGAAGATCCCCCACCAGTCCTTTACGCGACTTTAAATTAAAAACAGTTACCTTTGGCGTAAACTGTGCCCCATATTTAGCCATTCGAACGCTCCACGAATTGGCAGAAAACACCAAGTCAGAATTTCCTCTGGCGACCCAGGTGTTAAAAACACAAACGTATGTAGACGATATTCTGTCTGGAAGTCACAGTCTTCCACAAGCATACGAATCATTATCACAAGTAATCCAAGCCCTCACATCCGCAGGGTTTCCATTAAAAAAGATTACGGCAAATCACCCGAATATACTCAAAAATATTCCAAACGAAAATTTGTTGGACACTAATTTCCTTATATTCGAAAAGGAAAGTACAACAAAAACGCTAGGCAGCCAATGGAATGCGATATCGGACCAGTTCTCATACACGACAGAGTCCATATCCGCATTATCAGCCATAACGAAAAGACAGATTTTATCCTCGGTGGCAAAACTTTTCGACCCCCCAGGATGGCTTTCGCCAATTATGATCCAAGCGAAAATCTTAATACAAGAATTATGGCTAGATGGAACCGACTGGGACGAACAAGTGAAACCTGTTCTATAGCGGATTAGTGATTGCCGCTAATGCTTACCGTTGTGTTATAACACAAAAATTATCCCAAAAGCCATAACAACAAAAATTTTGTTTCAAGTATTTACTTACAGAAATTCCCGCAAGACCCCTTATACTTAATCAAGTATAAGCAGGATTGCTTAAAAAGAAGCTACGGCAATCACCAGCAAGAAACAAAAGCATATGTACATATATGCAAATTAAACCATACATACATTCATATATGTCACATATCTACATTTCTATAATATAACAACAGCATAACTTGCTCATTACTAGTATACATACGTACATACATACTTTCTAAAAGCAGAATAGCATTAAATATTCTGTTCGCGGCCTTTTCTCACTACGAACATATATACCTATGTACAGACATATGTATATGCTGCTCAGTAATACAAATTACATACTAACAAACACGTGAATTTGAGAAAATTACCTGCGGTTGATTAATTCTTTTTTCGTGGCTTATTCGTACCGCGAACATATATACCTACATACTATATATACGCATACATATATTATACTTACGGGCGCATACATATATACAAAATTTTCTGAAAAATTTACTGGAAGAATTACCCAATCGACATTGGGTACAAATTATACAACAATAAAAATAATAAAAAGGGATTTTTATATAAAACACAAAATTAGTACATATGAATTAGTACATATGTAAGTGTATTGTCGCATATGTAGATACGCACTGCTTCAAAGTCCACATTGGCATATATTCCGCGATACCCCTTGGTTTTTGTCTAACAAAACCAAGCAGGATTGCGTATAAAATATATTCAAAGTCCACATTGGCATATTCCCGCAATACCCCTTGATTTTTGAGCAACAAAAACAAGCAGGATTGTGTAAAAAACCAAAGCGTAATACATATACACATACATGCATATGTACAAAGTGCAGTGATCTCTAATACGAGCGCTCATTAGCACATAATAAAGAAAAGATCCACCTTTAGGTATACCCTATAGGAAATTTGGACATAAAATATATATAAAACAAATATACATAGAAAAATAAACATATAAAAAATTTCCGGTCTATAATAAATAACAACATCAAATTTAAGCGATATTCTTTACGTGATTTGGAAAACTCTTATTTATATAAAAGAGTTCACGTCTAAACATTTCGGTCAAAACTCTTATTAACTTAAAAGAGTTCGCGGTTACAAACACTATAAAATACGTAAAGCGTCTTATCATATTAAGTTCGTTCAAAACTCTTATTTATTTAAGAGTTCACGTCTACACATATACATATATAAATACATATAGAAACGAAAATATTTTTCGAAATCTCGATTTATCAAAAAGCCATTGGTTTTATTGATTTTTTGAAACTCTTACATACAAAAGAGTTTTCTTTTCAACATTTTATATACTATATACTAGTATACTTTATACACGTTTTCTAAATATCTACAAGTCTAGTTTTCACTAAGACGGTTTAATTCATTCTATAAATCTTTAAATGAGTTCAGACTCAAAGGAATCTAAAACAACACAGTCACTAAAAGTTCCAAAAATGGTTTTAGATGAAAAGAGCCCATGTACACCTGCTGAGGCTACACGCTCAAAGCAAGGTGCTACAAAAATAAAGAGGGGTAAAGATATTTCGTATGCAAAATTCATTGCTGAGAGTGACAGTTTGATACGATACTGCACTCGATTTTCATCCTCACCGATTCAAGACAATTCTGAATCGGTCTTAGAAATCAAAAAAGATAATTTAGACAATTTTTGGACGCGTCTCCAAGCGGCATATGACGCAATCGTAGAATCTGACGAATCAGATCTACCTGAAAATTTCAAATCTTCAGCATACTCCAAATATGAAAACTGCTTAGACCAGTACGAAGAGACGAAAGCTATGATTTCAGATCAGCTAAAATTAATTAATGCAATTGCACCTACTCCACTTCCGCGAGTAGAGATGACACAAGTACAAAGTCACGAGGCAAGTTCGGGCATCCACCTCAAGGTGCCCGCATGTGACACAGAAATTTTTCATGGGGGTTATGAACAATGGCCGTCCTTCCGGGACATGTTCACAGCCGTTTACATAAACCACCCAAAATTATCTAATGCGCAAAAATTGTATCACCTCCGATACAAAACGAAAGGTCAAGCTGGCGTTATAGTAAAACAGTTCGCATTAAATGACGACAATTTTAATATGGCTTGGGAAGCTTTAAAATCAAGATACGAGAATGAACGAATATTGGTCGATAAGCAGATAACAATTCTGATGAACTTGCCAAAAATTCAAAAGGAAACCAGTGAAGAATTTATCAAACTTCAATCCACTGTTTCCAATTGTTTGTCGATTTTATCGACCCAAAACATTCCCACAGACAACTGGGACCCTATACTGGTGAATATATGCACAGCAGCATTACCAGAAAAGTCTTTACTATTGTGGGAGCAATCGCTCTCATCACGTAAAAAGTGCCCAACGTGGCAACAAATGAGAGATTTTCTCACTACCCAGTACGAAATCGCAGAACGGGTAGACAAAAAAATAAATACAAGTAAACCAAAAGGTATTCAGCAAGACTTCAATAGAAGCTTCCACAAGCCCCAAGCCAATAGCCACAATAATTCAAATAGAAACCTTTTTAAAAATCAATCGTTCTCTTCCGAACAATATAAACAAACGTCATGCGAACTGTGCAGAGGAGGTCACAGATTAAAATTATGCGAAAAATTCAAAAAAATGAATGTTAGCGATCGAAACAATTTCGTAAGATCGAAAAAATTATGTACCAACTGTATGTCACATGCGCATACGCTTAAAGATTGCGAAAGCAAATTTAATTGCGTTTACTGCCATAAAAGACATCATTCAATGTTACATATAACAAATTTTTCCAGCTCACCCCCAAACAATGCAAACGTTAAACGAGCAACAGGATTAGTTGCCACAGCAAATTCTGAAATCTGCCAAGAAGCACCATGCTGCTCAAAGGCATTAAAAACCCAATCGCTACATAGCGAAAATCACAGTAGGGTACTTTTACCCACAGCAGTTGTCTCCATCGAGCACCGAGGAGAACTGTTTAAACTCAGAGCCTTAATAGACCAAGGATCACAACGATCCTTTATAGCGTCTAGGGCACAAAACAGGCTACAGTTACCAACAAAACTGGCCAACTTTGAAATCACGGGAATGGGTGGAAGAGTTGTTCAAAACTCAAATAAAATCTGCCCGATCACCCTCTTTTCCCCCAAAGCGGATAAGCGCATACAAGCAGAAGCTATTGTCTTACCGCAATTAACCAATATGTTACCCAGCTATCACATAAATAGCAAACATTGGCGAAAGGTTTCACACCTAAAGCTAGCAGACCCCAACTGCAACACCCCCGCTCAAATAGATCTACTATTAGGCAGCGATCTAATACCACAAATTATTCTTGAAGGTATTGAAAAAATTACCGAAACACTTCTGGCGCAAAATACCATTTTCGGATGGGTCCTAAGCGGACTAGTTGCGGAACCAGTTACAACATTAACAACTCAAGTTGAGGAAGTCTCAAATGAGTACCTCAATTCACAATTGAGAAAATTTTGGGAACTAGAAGAACTCCCCCCCATATCAGTCACAACCCCTGAAGATCAGTATTGTGAGGATTTTTACAAAGCCACAACTGCTAGATCAGAAAATGGTCGGTACGTCGTACGACTACCACTTAAGCAACAATTTCCTAACACACTCGCCTTAGGTCACTCTCGCACCTCTGCAATTCAGCAGTTTTTAAGTATGGAAAGAAACCTACTTAAAAAAGGCGAACTCAAATCTGAATATGATGGTGTGTTAGAAGAATACCTCCATTTAGATCATATGGAGGAAGTAAACCCAGGGGAGAAAATCGTCAACGGCAAATACTACTCCTTTTACTTGCCACATCATGCAGTAGTAAAGCCAGATAAAAAGACAACTAAAGTAAGAGTTGTTTTCAACGCCTCAAGATCCACTAGCTCGGGGAATTCCCTAAACGATATCCTGTTTACGGGACCCACGCTCCAACCTGATTTAATGCTGCTTATTCTAAACTGGCGTATATACAAATACGTATTCAATGGGGACGTTGAAAAAATGTATCGGCAAATAGGCGTACACAAAGACGACCAAGATTTTCAACGTATTATGTTCCGAAGATCCCCCACCAGTCCTTTACGCGACTTTAAATTAAAAACAGTTACCTTTGGCGTAAACTGTGCCCCATATTTAGCCATTCGAACGCTCCACGAATTGGCAGAAAACACCAAGTCAGAATTTCCTCTGGCGACCCAGGTGTTAAAAACACAAACGTATGTAGACGATATTCTGTCTGGAAGTCACAGTCTTCCACAAGCATACGAATCATTATCACAAGTAATCCAAGCCCTCACATCCGCAGGGTTTCCATTAAAAAAGATTACGGCAAATCACCCGAATATACTCAAAAATATTCCAAACGAAAATTTGTTGGACACTAATTTCCTTATATTCGAAAAGGAAAGTACAACAAAAACGCTAGGCATCCAATGGAATGCGATATCGGACCAGTTCTCATACACGACAGAGTCCATATCCGCATTATCAGCCATAACGAAAAGACAGATTTTATCCTCGGTGGCAAAACTTTTCGACCCCCAGGATGGCTTTCGCCAATTATGATCCAAGCGAAAATCTTAATACAAGAATTATGGCTAGATGGAACCGACTGGGACGAACAAGTGAAACCTCTTCGCTTAGAAAAATGGTCCCAGTTCGCAAAAAATCTGAATGACATTTCTCAGATACAAATTCCACGATGGGTAAACTACTCTCCCGAACACAAAGTCGAATTACATGGCTTTTGTGACGCCTCAGAAAAGGCATATTGCGCTACTATCTATGTGCGCACGCAAAGTGATACCACGACCACAAGCCACTTATTAGTAGCAAAAGCAAAGGTGGCACCTTTAAAAACTATAAGTCTCCCACGACTTGAGTTATGTGGCGCACTACTACTTTCAAAATTAGTAGCCATGGTGCAAATGCATTTAAATATGACAAAATGCAAACTATATATGTGGTCCGATTCAGAAATTGTACTAGCCTGGTTGGAAAAACCACCACATGCATGGAAGACGTATATTTCTAACCGAACGTCTCAAATTCTTGACCTAGTGGGATCAGCCACGTGGCGTCACGTAGCCAGTGCTGACAATCCTGCCGATCTAGGTACAAGAGGGTGCAAGCCACTGCACCTTGCCACTACTACCCTCTGGTGGAATGGCCCCCGATGGTTGATAGAATCTCCTGATTCTTGGCCACAATCCCCCATGCGCAACATTATCGCCCCAGAAGGTCGAAAAATCGCCTCCTTTCATACATTATTGGATGATACCGACATCCTTGAACGATTTTCATCGTTTCCAAGAGCTCTCAGAGTAGTTGCTTATATGTTCAAATTTATAGAGCAACTCAAAAGCAAAATCAAGGGATCACAAAATTCCCCATGCAACACAGTGTCGCACCTAGAGTTACAAAAGGCAAAGGTCGCATTAATTGCATACACACAAGCGCGCTATTTCAGCCGCGATATATCAGCACTAAGAGAATCGAAGCCGATTGATAAAAAGAGCTCACTCTTAGTTTTCAACCCATTTCTGGACACGAAAGGTCTGCTTCGTGCCAATGGTCGGCTCGCTAATTCGAGCCTAACATACAATGAACGCCACCCCATAATAATTCCAGAGAGGTCACCATTTGCCACATTATTCCTCCACTACATCCACACCTTAATGCTACACGCCGAACATCGTCTCATGCAACAGATGGTACGCCAGGAGTATTATATCCCCCGTCTTAAGCCGCAAATTAAGAAGTGCATCTTCACGTGCAAGATTTGCACTATGCACAAGCAGAAGATGCGAACGCAGATTATGGCAGCACTTCCACCGGAACGCTGCAATTTCGCTCTGCCTTTCACCACAACAGGTGTTGATTTTGCTGGGCCTTTCCAGGTAAAGGCTTCTATGTTAAGGTCTCCCACTCTCATGAAAGGCTATGTGGCTGTCTTTGTATGTTTCACGACAAAGGCAGTACACCTTGAGCTGTGTAGTAATCTGACGACGGAGGCTTTTCTCGCGGCATTTGCTCGCTTCGTCGCTCGACGTGGCTACCCATCAAAGATCATGAGCGACAATGGCAAAACGTTCATTGGAGCTCAACGAGCCACCGAAAAGCAATTTGTGGATTTCCTAAAACAAGTGTCACCCGACATCGTACAAAAGTACGCCCCTCAAGGTATCAACTGGCAATTTATACCCCCAAGCGCTCCTCATATGGGCGGTTTATGGGAATCAGCTGTGAAAAGCTTCAAATCCCATTTCAAACGGGTAGCTGGAAATTATAAATTCAATTACGAAGAGTTCACGACGCTATTA
Source organism: Bactrocera zonata (assembly GCA_037783105.1). NCBI lineage: Eukaryota > Metazoa > Arthropoda > Insecta > Diptera > Tephritidae > Bactrocera > Bactrocera zonata. The sequence goes on from JBAWJQ010006679.1 coordinate 264,678, forward strand.
AATCGAATTGAAGCCGTTCTCAATTCACGGCCACTCACAGTACTATCGCAAGACCCCTCAGATTTCACTGCCTTAACTCCAGGGCATTTTCTAAAAGGAGCACCCATCCTGGCCATTCCTGAGCCAGGCGTGGAGTCGCTATCTCTATTAAATCGATGGGAACGAATTAAAATTCTCCATCATGATTTCAGCCGCCGATGGAAGGACGAATATATAAAGGATCTCCACAAAAGATACCGCTGGAAGACTCCTGAACAGCCGCCTACACTTGGAGACTGCGTCCTCATTCATGATGATTGTCTACCCCCTACTGAGTGGCGGCTTGGCCGCATAGAAAAGCTACATTACGGCTCCGACGGTCACATACGAGTCGTGGATCTCCGTACCCAAAACGGAACACTAACCAGACCGCTCGTGAAGCTGTGTTTTTTACCAACCACCGACAACCGCGAATCCGAAAACCGCAAAAACAAACCGATATTATCGTGTCCCAATCAGCTAATCAAATGAAAACGAGAAATACGCCAATACCAACCGTTACAAAAATAACAACCGTCCGAAAATAACAAACCGTGAATAAAAATAACGAACCGTAAATAAAAATTACAAACCGTAAAGAACACTAACAAAAAATGGTCGATCCATACGACGGCCCATTCATGCCACATATCGTGGCACGATTGCCAATATCCAATTGTATGACAGCTTTCTAATTAACAATCTCCTTTATACATAGATCACCATGGATGTAGACACATCAGTCGCAACCTCGTCGACCGCTCGGGCTATCAATACGCCACGCACCGGGCCTACACCAGCGCCCCGAACTGTGGCTGCAACAGCGCCGGCAACTACACCGGCAACAACGCCGGCAACTGCACCGGCAACAACGCCGGCACCTGTACCGGCAACCGCGCCCGCAGCGGTGCTTACCCCCGCACCTCGTGGTGGCACCCGACCACCATCGACTGCAGCGAGAACTTCAGAGACCCGTGGGATAAGGTGTCCCATCTGTCGACGCCCTCATCGTCTCCACCATTGTGGAATATTTAGGGGTATGCGGCCTTTGCAACGGCAGCAAGTGGCTCAGGCCCACGGGCATTGCCTCAACTGCCTGTCGCACACTCATGCGACTACAGAGTGTGAGTCACGTGGGCTGTGCCAAATGTGCCACCGGCCGCATCACACGCTGCTACACCGCAGCTCGCCACGCGAAGTGAGCCGGCCAACCAACCATCGCGGCCGCATACCCCGAGTCCAACCCGCAGCTCGTTCCGCACCCCAGCGGAGTGCAACATCATTGCGGCGTCGACAGCCTGGGCCACCATCGCGTCGATCTACGGGTCTGAGCAGCGTTGTGGCAACGCTGCAACAGCTGCAGCGCCTTTTAGGCTAAACAGTCGTTTAGGGGGGCCGGGATGGCTAAATGAGCACCTGACCCCCCTCTAAATATAATATAACTACACCCCACACATACACACCATAATCAACACATCTTCACCCCACACTGCACATCCTATACTCAACACATTGGCATCATGCGGATCACTTCCGGTCATCCCACACTACGTACCACACTCAACACATCATCTTTTACACCACACCTTTCGCACCACACATGAGGACACCACACACAATCAACAAAAGGAACTGGCGGACGAGGCCAACTCTTTTTCTATTACGATCCGCGCGCATATACGCATCATTTTATCTGCACTTTTTCTTTTCGTCGCTAATCAACGGGTGAGTACGCCGGTACACGATATATCAACTATATATAATAACCAATTATCAAAAAAAAATCAATCTTAAGACCAAAGTCAATTAATGATAAAGTATATTTTAAAGAGAATTCTAGTCTTTGAAAATTTAAAAATATATACTTATATATACGATATAAATATATTATATATACATAATTGGCGAAATCACAGTGTTAAAACGTTAAATAATTGAAACCTTGGAATAACAAAAAATTGTTTATTAAAAAAAAAATAAAATGAGTCAATTTGATGCTAACCGGGATTTGGGAAATTGATAAGAAAGATAATTAACCGACCAGGAGCAACCAATGGCTCAGATGGCTAGAGTGATTACTCAGCAGGAAGAAGCTATTACCAAATTAGGTTACAATAAATCAAGTGCAACCAAACGGGGCAGGAAATAAAATCCAAATTAATACAGCAGGGAAGACCGAAAACAACATACGGAGATATATTTAACAGATGCAGAAATATAAAAGTAAGTAATTTAATAATAATAATAATTTGACAATTTTCAAAAAGCTAAAGTTGAGATAAATAAAATTTATTTATTTGATGAGGATAAGCCTTATATTTATAAGCCAAATAGGGTACAGATATTTAGTTAGCTTATTAATTGAAAAAATTGATGTACCTATGAGAACACATTAAAAATTGTTCACTTAACGATATTATAAATAAATGTTCTAAAATTAAAGCTTTAGATGACATAAGAACCATACATATTACAAAAAACCTAAGCAAACAAAATGTTACTACGAATAAAACGCAGTATTTTCACACTAATCAAAACAAAAAAAGAAAAAGTTCAGTTACACGAATTAAACCAAGTACTAATAGGTATAACCACAATAACTAAAAACATACAAAATACTATCACACGCCAAAATGAAGAGTGTTTACACAATTATAAAAAAATTTATGGCAGAGAAAATAGTAGCAATAATACCAGATTTTCGCGTAGAAGGACAACAATAATATCACTTTGACACCTGAACCAATGGAAATAGGTGTACTCGAAGAAAATGAAGTAAATTTTTAATAACGCCTCAATAGCAAATCTGGTCATAATTATTATTATTATTATCGGAAAACTATCCCAAATTAACAATGAAATATACTATAAAATACTAAATTTTAAAGGGGATAAATCAAATAAAAACTGTAGTAACCACACCATTGATAGCTTGGTACCCTTCAACAGAAAGTCTTGAACTTTTCAAACACAAAATTTTTAGGTATAATAGGCCAATATTAATTGTGCGGAAAGCTATGTTGAAATTTAAAAAAATAATGAAATTTATTTCGAAGAATCTAGTTATTCTCAATACATAGAGAATGTTTGCAATTGGAAACATACTGAACATAATTATGTAAAAGATAAATTCAATTTCTCTCAATTTCTCCCTCAAGGAGACAAATTTCCAATTCCAAACTTACATTTAATCTTAGACAAACTAGGTAAATCACAGTATTTCACCACCCTGGATTTGACCAAAGGTTTTCACCAAATCTCAGTTAGAGAGGAGGCATTACGAATTTACTCGAATGCCATTTGGATTGAAAAATGCTCCATCAACTTATCAAAGATTGATGAATAGAGTCCCTCTTCTTCTTCTTCTTTACTGGCGTAGGCACCGCTTACGCGATTATAGCCGAGTCAACAACAGCGCGCCAGTCGCTTCTTCTCTTCGCTACTTGGCGCCAATTGGATATTCCAAGCGAAGCCAGGTCCTTCTCCACTTGGTCCTTCCAACGGAGTGGAGGTCTTCCTCTTCCTCTGCTTCCCGCGGCGGGTACTGCGTCGAATACTTTCAGAGCTGGAGTGTTTTCATCCATCCGGACAACATGACCTAGCCAGCGTAGCCGCTGTCTTTTAATTCGCTGAACTATGTCAATGTCGTCGTATATCTCGTACAGCTCATCGTTCCATCGAATGCGATATTCGCCGTGGCCAACGCGCAAAGGACCATAAATCTTTCGCAGAACTTTTCTCTCGAAAACTCTTAAGGTCGACTCATCGGTTGTTGTCATCGTCCAAGCCTCTGCACCGTATAGCAGGACGGGAATTATGAGCGACTTATAGAGTTTGGCTTTTGTTCGTCGAGAGAGGACTTTACTTTTCAATTGCCTACTTAGTCCAAAGTAGCACCTGTTGGCAAGAGTAATCCTGCGTTGGATTTCCAGGCTGACATTGTTGGTGGTGCTTACGCTGGTTCCAAGATAGACGAAATTATCTACAACTTCAAAGTTATGACTGCCAACAGTGACGTGAGTGCCAAGTCGCGAGTGCGACGACTGTTTGTTTGATGACAGGAGATATTTCGTCTTGCCCTCGTTCACTGCCAGACCCATTTCTTTTGCTTCCTTATCCAGTCTGGAGAAAGCAGAACTAACGGCGCGGGTGTTGAGGCCGATGATATCAATATCATCGGCATACGCCAGCAGTTGCACACTCTTATAGAAGATGGTACCTTCTCTGTTGAGTTCTGCAGCTCGAATTATTTTCTCCAGAAGCAGGTTGAAAAAGTCGCACGATAGGGAATCGCCTTGTCTGAAACCTCGTTTGGTATCGAACGGCTCGGAGAGGTCCTTCCCGATCCTGACGGAGCTTTGAGTATTGCTCAGCGTCAGTTTACACAGCCGTATTAGTTTTGCGGGGATACCAAATTCAGACATCGCGGCATAGAGGCAGCTCCTTTTCGTGCTGTCGAAAGCAGCTTTGAAATCGACGAAGAGGTGGTGTGTGTCGATTCTCCTTTCACGGGTCTTTTCCAAGATTTGGCGCATGGTGAATATCTGGTCGGTGGTTGATTTGCCAGGTCTAAAGCCACACTGATAAGGTCCAATCAGTTTGTTGACGGTGGGCTTTAATCTTTCACACAATACGCTCGACAGAACCTTATATGCGATGTTGAGGAGGCTAATCCCACGGTAGTTGGCGCAGATTGTGGGGTCTCCTTTTTTATGGATTGGGCATAGCACACTTAAATTCCAATCGTTGGGCATGCTTTCGTCCGACCATATTTTACAAAGAAGCTGATGCATGCTCCTTACCAGTTCTTCACCGCCGTGTTTGAATAGCTCGGCCGGCAATCCATCGGCCCCTGCCGCTTTGTTGTTCTTCAAGCGGGCAATTGCTATTCGAACTTCTTCATGGTCGGGCAATGGAACGTCTGCTCCATCGTCATCGATTGGGGTATCGGGTTCGCTTTCTCCTGATGTTGTGCGTGCACTGCCATTCAGCAGGCTGGAGAAGTGTTCCCTCCATAATTTAAGTATGCTTTGGGCATCAGTGACTAGATCACCTTCGGGGGTTCTACAAGAGTATGCTCCGGTCTTGAAACCTTCTGTAAGCCGCCGCATCTTTTCGTAGAATTTTCGAGCATTACCCCTGTCGGCCAGCTTATCAAGCTCTTCGTACTCACGCATTTCGGCCTCTTTCTTTTTCTGTCTACAAATGCGTCTTGCTTCCCTCTTCAACTCTCGGTATCTATCCCATCCCGCACGTGTTGTGGTCGATCGTAACGTTGCGAGGTAGGCAGCCTGTTTTCTCTCCGCTGCGGCACGGCACTCCTCGTCGTACCAGCTGTTCTTTTGCGCTTTCCGAAAACCAATGGTTTCGGTTGCAGCTCTACGTTAGGAGTTTGAAATGCCGTCCCACAGTTCCCTTATACCGAGTTGTTGACGAGTGCTCTCAGAGAGCAGGAGTGCAAGCCGAGTAGAAAAACGTTCGGCTGTCTGTTGTGATTGCAGCTTCTCGACGTTGAACCTTCCTTGTGTTTGTTGGCGTGCGTTTTTTGCTGCACAGAGGCGGGTGCGAATTTTGGCTGCAACAATATAGTGGTCCGAGTCGATGTTAGGACCTCGGAGCGCACGCACATCTAAAACACTGGAGACGTGTCTTCCGTCTATCACAACATGATCGATCTGGTTGGTGGTTTTTCGATCCGGAGACAGCCAGGTAGCTTGATGTATCTTCTTATGCTGGAATCTAGTACTACAGATAACCATATTTCGGGCCCCGGCGAAGTCGATCAGCCTCAACCCATTTGGGGATGTTTCCTCGTGGAGGCTGAATTTACCGACCGTAGTGCCAAAGATACCTTCTTTGCCCACCCTGGCGTTGAAGTCGCCAAGCACGATTTTGACATCGTGGCGGGGGCATCTCTCATAAAATAGAGTCCTTAGCGAGCATATTAATAAAATATGCGTCGTATATATGGATGATATATTAGTATTTGGTACTTGTTCAGAAGAGCGTTTAACTAATATGTATTTAAAACCCTAAGGCTAGCAAAGTTGAAACTAAGTTAAAAAAAATGGACAAATCTGAATTTCTGAAGAAAGAAACTCAATTTTTGGGCCACATTTTAACATTAGAAACAATTAAGCCAAATCCAGCCAAGGTTGAAATCCTACAATACCTAAAAATACCTAATACCACAAAAATAATCAAATCATTTGTAGGAATGACAGGATTTTATAGGGAATTTGTTAAGGATTATACAAAAAAATTAAATTTGAAAAATTAAAGGACATAGTTACAAATTCATTTATATTACGATATCCTAATTTTAATAAAAAATGTAGAATGACAACTGATGCTACCAATTTTGCAATAGGAGCAGTTCTGTCTCAAGATGACCACCCATTGCATGCATCAAGAACTCTAAATAATCACGAAAAAAATTATGCTACTATCGAAAAAGAACTCTTGACGTTGAAATATTTTAGGTTTTATTAGACAATTTGATTTGGAAGGCAACCATTGAAATGGCTGAAGACAAAATATTCCGGGAAAGACATAAGTCCCCGACTTCAAAGATGGTTAGTGAGTTTGGGCGAATATAATTTTATATCGAATACACTAAAGGGAAAAGCAATTATATGTATAGCAGAATTTTTGAACAGAATAAGAAGCGATGAAATTATTTCCCAAATAGAAATTTTCCAAGGGGATGAAGTTAGCAGCATGTCATTAGAAGCGGAAACTGTCCATTCAAAAGAAGTCTTTTTTCAAGATTTGAAATTCCAATAATAGATACAATTTTTAACATGCAAGTAATAATAATGTAAGGAAACAAACCGCCGTCGAAACTTATATGTAAATGTACGTAAAAATTAAAGAATAAACTATATAATCGTCATATTAAAGAGCAAATACATCGGATAATAAATAATTTGCAACATATGTTCCGGCGGCAAATATGATCGAAATCCCATAAAAAACTAATTTTTTATTACTCAAACACCCAAAACTACTAATGAAGTAATTCATGTTGATACCTAGCAAATAGCAAACATTCATTTATCATCTTCATAGACAAATTTTCCAAACATGCTAAATGCCTGACACTTACAGATAGGAATAGCGGAAACATTGTAAGTCAATTGTAACATGTTCTTATCTATAAAAAGAAAGGGAAAGAAAATGGTATTCGACAATGAATTTAGGACTTAAAATATTGAAGATTTTCTAAATAGAGAAGGAATACAATACCACATATATACCGAATAGTCACACTGGAAAAGGAACTCCTCCTGATTAAAAAATGTATATTTACGAGATATTGGACTTTAAACTTCAAAAATTCTTAAAATTCGAACATTACAACAAGCTATTTCACTACGTTTAACACACTTTATGCACATTTTTCACTTCAAATTAATTAAATTAAATTGTAAACATTTAAATAAATTTACAATTTACCCTTTCTGCATGTTTTATAAGCAAGAAATCTATATTTTTTTAATTACTTTTTTCTGATTCTGAGGAAATTGAGCACTGCCATATGATAATAAGCAAATACATATAAGCAATTCGCTAAAATTTCTTTATTTCGGTATAATTCCTCTTTCTTTATTTAGCAACCTTAGCTCTAATAAAACAAGTGTCTATAAATTATATTTCATATTATAATGAGTACAAACAATCTTATACCCGAGACAAGAAAAAATCGATGTTTTGAGAATTTTTGGAGGGAATGAAATAATTGATTAAAACGAAATTTCAAGGGTCTATAACAGTGGTGCGCACGCCTCAATACTACTACATTTTACGTTTGCGCTGCACAAACATTGCTATAGATTTTCGTACGTACCTAGCGTACGTGTTCAGCCGCTTTCGTGTGCGTGTGATATTTTTCGCAGTAGCAGAATTATCAGTCAAACACGCGTGTTTGGATTTTTATTGCGTTGGTATTAAATGAGCGCCACTGGTTTATAGTTATATAATATATTTAAATATCCTCCGAAAATTTTTTGGATACGAAATCTTTGATATTCTGCCTTTGGGAAGCAAGGGCCCGATGCATGTCGCATGTGCATTTGTTGGACGCTGGTCGCAATTTCTATCGGAAACAAAGAATTCAAAGAGATTCATATTTTTTAATAACTTATTTTCTAGTTAAACTAAAAAAACTCCAAAAAAATTAAAATACCACAATTTTTTAAAAATTTAAAAGAAGTGGTTTTTGACAAAAAAAAAATTTACTTTATGTTGTTTAAAAATATGTTCAAACTTGACTTTTCTGAGTTTTTTTTTTTAGTTTAAATAAAAGATAATTGGAGGATGGAGTCATGTGAAGAAGTTCACGCAAGTGAGGAAAGTTCTCTGATCGCCATTCACGTGGGGGTGGCCAGAAACGATTCTTTTACATATGACTCAAGCAGCTCACGACTTCCGGTCTTTGACCAAGTATCCTCTGGGTAGCCTAAGAACATCCGTTTGAAGGCGAGCTAAAGTGAGAAGGCGAAACATCCCCTGCATAGGGTTTTGCGCTGGGTTTGGGACTCGCCACGTAAAAAATACCCCCAATAAAAAATAAACAACAGCCTCGGATGAGAGTCCCCCCTTTCGATGACGACCATGGCAAACAAAATAAGGACTACGAATTGAGGGCATGCACCTGGAATGTCCGGTCCCTTAATTGAGACGGTGCCGCTGCCCAGCTGGTAGATGTCCTCGTGAAAATAAAGGCTGACATCACCGCCGTCCAAGAAATGCGATGGACGGGACAAGGACAAAGACAAGTAGATCCTTGTGGCATTTACTACAGTGGCCATATAAAGGAGCGCAAGTTTGGTGTGGGATTCGTGGTGGGAGAGAGACACCGTCGCCGAGTACTATCATTCATTCCGGGGAATAAACATCTAGCCACAATCCGCATCAGAGCGAGGTTTTTTAACATATCGCTAATTTGCACCCACGCCCCGACGGAAGAGAAGGACGATGTGACCCAAGGTGCCTTCTATGAGCGCTTGAAGCACACCTATGAGCGCTGCCTCCGCCACGATGTTAAAATCGTTCTTGGCGACTTTAACGTCAGGGTGGGCAAAGAAGGTATCTTTGGTACGACGGTCGGTAAATTCAGCCTCCACGAGGAAACATCCCCAAACGGGTTGAGGCTGATCGACTTCGCCGGGCCCGAAATATGGTTATCTTCCAGCACAAGAAAATACATCACGCTACCTGGCTGTCTCCGGATCGAAAAGCCACCAACCAGATTGATCATGTTGTGATAGATGGAAGACACGTCTCCAGTGTTCTAGACAATGCATGAGTATGAAGTGCTTGATAAGCTGACCGACAGGGGTAATGCTCGAAAATTCTACGAAAAAATGCGACGGCTTAAAGAATGTTTCAAGACCGGAGCATACCCTTATAGAACCCCCAAAGGTGATCTAGTCACCGATGCCCAGAACATACTTCAATTATGGAGGGAACACTTTTCCAGCCTGCTGAATGGCAGTGAACGCACAACGCCAGGAGAAGGCGAACCCGATTCCCCAATCGATGACGATGGAGCAGACGTTCCATTGCCCGACCAAGAAGAGGTTCGAATAGCAATTGCCCGCCTGAAGAACAACAAAGCGGCAGGGGCCGACGGATTGCCGGCCGAGCTATTCAAACATGGCGGCGAAGAACTGATAAGGAGCATGTATCAGCTTCTTTGTAAAATATGGTCGGACGAAAGCATGCCCAACGATTGGAATTTAAGTGTGCTATGGCCAATCCATAAAAAGAAGACCCCACAATCTGCGCCAACTACCGTGGGATTAGCCTCCTCAATATCGCATATAAGGTTCTATCGAGCGTATTGTGTGAAATATTAAAGCCCACCATCAACAAACTGATTGGACCTTATCATTGTGGTTTTAGACCTGGCAAATCAACAACCGACCAGATATTCACCATGCGCCAAATCTTGGAAAAGACCCGTGAAAGGAGAATCGACACGCACCACCTCTTCGTCGATTTCAAAGCTGCTTTCGACAGCACGAAAAGGAGCTGCCTCTATGCCGCGATGTCTGAATTTGGTATCCCCGCAAAACTAATACGGCTGTGTAAACTGACGTTGAGCAAGACCCAAAGCTCCGTCAGGATCGGGAGGACCTCTCGGAGCCGTTCGATACCAATGAGGTTTCAGACAAGGCGATTCCCTATCGTGCGACTTTTTCAACCTGCTTCTGGAGAAAATAGTTCGAGCTGCAGAACTAAATATAGAAGGTACCATCTCCTATAAGAGTGTACAACTGCTGGCGTATGCCGATGATATTGAAATCATCGGCCTCAACACCCGCGCCGTTAGTTCTGCTTTCTCCAGACTAGAAACGGAAGCAAAACCAATGGGTCTGGCAGTGAACGAGGGCAAGACGAAATATCTCCTGTCATCAAACAAACAGTCGTCGCACTCGCGACTTGGCTCCCACGTCACTGTTGACAGTCATAACTTTGAAGTTATAGATAATTTCGTCTATTTAGAAACCAGCATTAATACCACCAACAATGTCAGCCTAGAAATCCAACGCAGGATTACTCTTGCCAACAGGTGCTACTTCGGACTGAGTAGGCAATTGAAAAGTAAAGTCCTCTCTCGACGAACAAAAACCAAACTTCATAGTCGCTCATAATTCCCGACCTGCTATATGGTGCAGAGGCTTGGACAACGACAACAACCGATGAGTCGACGTTGCGAGTTTTCTAGAGAAAAGTTCTGCGAAAGATTTATGGTCCTTTGCGCGTTGGCCACGGCGAATATCGCATTCGATGGAACGATGAGCTGTACGAGATATACGACGACATTGACATAGTTCAGCGAATTAAAAGACAGCGGCTACGCTGGCTAGGTCATGTTGTCCAGATGGATGAAAACACTCCAGCTCTGAAAGTATTCGACGCTGTACCCGCCGGGGGAAGCAGAGGAAGAGGAAGACCTCCACTCCGTTGGAAGGACCAAGTGGAGAAGGACCTGGCTTCGCTTGGGATATCCAATTGGCGCCACGTAGCGAAAAGAAGAAACGATTGGCGCGCTGTTGTTGACTCGGCTATAATCACGTAGGCGGTGCCAACGCCAATTAAGAAGAAGAAGAAGATAATTTAAGTCAAAGATAATAAACTTTGCTCTAATTCCATACGACTTTTAGGTTTTTTCGCCAATTAAGGAAAATCATAAAAATGAAAAACCGAGAAATAGCGCGTCAACGTTTTCGCTTTCTGCCCAATCGCTTATATATCTGCTAGACGCTCAGTGATTTTTCCCCTTCTAGCTTCGACAATATTTCGAATTCCAATCTATAACTTTGGGGAAATATTGTTAGATAATTTTTAAAGAGATTTAAGTAAAAAAAATTGACTTTTTGAAGATTCTAAAGCAGGCTTCCCCCTTAAAGTAGTACTACGCGAAAGTACTTCAGTCACTCTGGGTATTGGCTCGACCAGGTTTTTTTGTTAAAGCGCGAAAGTACTGCAGTCTCCCCGAAATGATATACAATTTATAATATTATCATAGAGTTTTAGTTATTTGCGTTTATTAAATAAAAATAACATATTATACATATACATATGTATAATGAAAAAGCGTTCACAACTCAATTATAACTAAACAATGTTAATATAAAAAAAAATATCACGCGAAAATACAAACAAAGAAAAATCGTTGAAAATTTGGTGTTGAAGATAAGGCAACGCTCGTTTTCCGTTTCAACCATGAGTGTGCTAAATGATTTTTAAATTAATAAATTTAAAAAATAAATAAATTAATTAATAATAAAAATTTTTGAATTTTTAATCGGTAATATATGTAAGTGTTAGCAACATTATTTTTGCAAATTCCATTTATACCGAAATTCGCTTTTTTACCCCTACCGCCAAAGTAATCGAAATCGTGCCTTTGAGAACTATTTACCAAATACATAATAAATTTTTGAAGCTATCGCATACTATATTGATACTTACTATATAACAGCACAATTAAATGCACTTCAAAATAAAATAATAAATTATGCAATAAGTGATATTTGACAAAGAAATAAAAAAATCAAAAATAAATAAAGAAAAATGATTAGGGAAGAATATACAGAAATTAGACAAGAAGGATTCATAAAACACTGTAAAAATTTAAGACATAAAGAGGAACCAAAGTTCAGGAAAAAAAAACTTACAAGGAATCCATACCACTAACATAAAAAGACCCATTAAATTTGGGAATTATTCATCGAACATCTACACTAAAATAAATTAATTTAAATTTACAGGTAATAATATGGATATTATTATTAATCTCATCATCGTTAGTAGGAGTAAGAGCTAATTTAATCACTCAACAAATAACACACACTAACGGATAGATAGAAATTTATAATAAACTAGCTAATCCCGCAGCCGTTGCCCTGTGTGCTTTAAATGAAAAGAAGAAAGTTGAATTTATATAGTGTTGAAAATCATTTATTTGCGATTTTTCTTCATTTTTTTAATGTAGCGCAGGTTGATAAACAAAATTTTTTGGTTTCTGTTCTGATGCGGAAATGTACAGCGAATATGGGTTTCCAACTCGTGAACACGCCACGCAAATGCAAATTTCCCTGGAAACTGAATACGTTTGAACTGAAATGGCTGCCCCTTGCATTCGATAACTGCGTCACAATCAGTCGGGTTCCATTGCAAAGTTTTGGCGCATATTATGTGAAACATAATAATAACAGATCCAACCATACCAACCATGAAAGAATTTAAAAATTCTACTGAATAATTGACGGCTTCGCCTTCCTTTTCAAGACGATCGATTTGTATGAGCGCAAGTCTCCCGGAATTTGACTTTGAATCTTTCAGTTTAAGTCATTAACATCGGTATTTTTGGCGGCTAAAATTGCGCGTGCACTCAAGCAATCGCAGTTACGATAATTTGGTCAATGTTCGGATAAACATTTGTGAAGAGTTCACTTTTCGATGAAGTGAATTGACAAAAGGCAGGTGAAATTGATATGAAACCACTGGAAGTATCAACCGAAATTTGCCCATTTCCAATTCTTAGCGAATACAATGTAAAATGTCATCGGCAATGTGATTTTTTTCTTATCCCATAATAGACGCGAATTCAAAGGCTGATATGTCGAAATTGTCATCGCGAAAAGTATGCGAACTTCAGTGGCATGCGCAGTACCTATCGAATCTTCCATCGATGGACGGGTGCGTTGGGTGCGGCAAACCCCTTTTTTGCTACTCAGCAGAATATATTCAACATCTAACAGCAGGGTTAAACCACGTCAATTTGCAATTGATCACTTGTGAAACACAAAAAGTTTTTACTGAATAATTTTGAATAATTTTTCTTTTGAATAGCGGGAATAAAAAAGAAAGCGAGCGAAATTGAACGATTCAAATAATTTACAAATCAAAATATTGAAAAACAAAGCAAACAAAAATTGAAAAAAAAATGAAATTTGTATGGAAAGAAGTTACTTTTTGGAATTATCCAATTTTCCAAATTTTCCTTATGAAACGATAATTTTTTTTTATTTCTGAACCTTCCCCGATCCACAACGAACAACCTCTGAAAATTTCATCTAGATTGGTTCAGCCGTTCTCTTAGAATTACTAACAAACAAACATTCATTCGTTTGTATGGGAAAAAGAAAAAGGCTGCTTTTAGGGGGTTTCCGGCAAATATTAGATTTTTTCTCGACGTAAAAACCATCTTTGAACTTCAACGAACATTTAAGAAAAAGAATTGGCCACATTGGTCCAGGCGTTGTTGAGTTATGCGCTTAGCAACATATTTTGCGATTCAGTTTTATATATAAGATTGATTAAAGCATAACCATAGAATTTGATTTAATTTTACATAAAGTAGATATCGTTGGCTTAATATAGAAAAGGCGTATCTACATTTTTTTCGAAATCGAGTTTGTAATGTATTCTGGTAGACCACTTTCAAATACTCCTCCCCTTAAAAAATTAGTGGGCTATGATCGTAAATAACGGATTTATAGTCATATAAAAAAAGCCCTAACTCATTCGAAGTTTTTTTTGACAGAAAAAAGCCGTAAGTCATTTAAAGTTGAATTTAAAATAGACATACTATCAAAGCCACAACAGAAATTGCACTATTGTTTTGCTTTTGTATTTACTTTAAAAGAAAACGGGATTTCCCCGAGTTTGTCTAGTACGAGCATATTTTCTGTGCTACGTTGCGTTCGTCGGTACGTTTTTGTTTTTTGTGTCAGTTCAATTAACGTTTTTGTGTTGGAAACAGTTTTTTGATTGAAAGTTTTAATAACATGAATTGTGCAAAAGAAAATTCTGATTCAGATGGTGTTCCAAAAAGAAAAAATACTGCTAACAAATCCGAATGGAAACAAAATGTAAATAAAAGAAAAAGAATGGAAGGCGTGGAATATTTGGGTATATCAAAAGAAGAACTTTGTCAAAAACCTTCTAGGCAATTAGGAGAGCCATGTTCATCACGTCTTTGTGTAAAAAGTGCGGTGAGAAAGTGTTCGACGTTTAATCAGTCCACGCGAAAAGAAATTTTTAGTTTGTTTTGGGAAATGTCCTGGGAGCAAAAGAGGCAGTATGTTGCAGGTCTTACAAGCTTTTCTGAAACAAAAAGGAAAACCTCTGAAAATTCTAGACGGAATCAGTCCATATCATATTTCTTGAGTCATAATTCAAAGCAATTACAAGTGTGCCGTGAAATGTTTTATTCAACACTAGGAGTAAAGGAAAATATGGTTCGAAATTGGATTAGCAGCGCCGGTAAACACGGTACTCAATGCAGTCCCGATAAAGCTTTAATTTTGCGCAAAAATGCTAAGCGATCATCAGCGCAACAAAAACCGACGTGACTTTATTGTCGAAAAGTTAGCAAAAAGTTTTACTTCGAATCGGATTTTTCCTCATATCAGGAGATTTACAAGCTTTATGTCAAGGAGTGTGAATCTGAAAAAGAAAATGGATGCCTAAAATTGTCGTACCCAATATTTACGCAATTAATAAAGGAATTAAATTATTCTATTTTTAGGCCAAGAAAAGATCAATGCAATTTATGCGTATCACATAAAGCTAATAATGTTTCCGATGAGCTATACGAAAAACATAGAGAAGAAATCGGAAAAATGCGTGCAGAAAAGCAAAACGATATCAAAAATGCTGAATCCGGACTATGTGCAGTATTCTGTATGGATGTGCAGTTAAATAATGCAGTTAATAAACGCGAGTGCTGCATATTATAAAATGAAGCTTCAACTACATAACTATACTGTCTATAATATTGTAACGCATGAATCAGATAATTATGTGTGGGACGAAACAGATGGAAATTTAGTCTCTTCCGTTTTTGCTACATGTATTATTAAGCACTTAAGGAATTTCCATGCTCGATCGCCTGAAACCCATCACATTATTATTTACTCGGATGGTTGCTTTTACCAAAATCGTAATACTGTTTTGTCTAACGCCTTGTTGAATTTTTCAAAGGAAAGCGAAATAACAATTGAACAGAAGTTTTTAATAAGTGGTCATATGCAAATGGAATGTGATGCATCGCATTCCCTTATAGAGAGAAAAATAAATAAAAAACAAATAAACTTGCCGTCTCAATTTGTTCAACTCATTAAGGAATCTAGAAAAGTTCCAGCACCTCTACAAGCGCACTATTTGCGTTATGATTATTTTTTAAATTTCGAAAATATTTCAAAGATATACACATCAATACGACCAGGTAAATATTGCACACTGAAACAACTCTTTAGATATATATGGGCCATTGAAGTTTTTTTGCTGTTCATGGGATTAGAGTCCCATATTTTTGAACACTGATTCTTATGTAAAATTTAACGAGGAATCGAATGGAAAAGTCAATTTTGAAAAAAAGTTGGTGGAAAAGCACAAAAAACCGGATTTTTGGGAAAATAATGTTTTGTTTTGGATTTTGAGCGACAACTTTGCATTTTTTTTTGCTGTTCATGGGATCAGAGTCCCATATTTTTGAACACTGATTCTTATGTAAAATTTAACGAGGAATCGAATGGAAAGGTCAATTTTGAAAAGTAGTTGGGGGAAAAGCACAAAAAACCGGGTTTTTGGAAAAAAAAATGTTTTTTTTTGGATTTTGAAAATTATTTTGGATTTTGAAAGTATTTTTTATCAGAAAGCTGAGATTTTTTTACATAAAATTGGATAACTTAAAAATTTTTTTCACTCACTTTTGAGGTCGTTAAAAAATAAAAGAAAAAGGCATTTTTTTGTTTGATCTCAATTTAAAGTGCGCGTCAAAAAACAACGGAGCAACTTTGACCACTAAAAAGTTAACAGATATTCTTCTATTGGTCTATATTATGATATTCTAAAGTTTGGTCAAAATCGGAGAACCACGGGTACAAAACCATGTCGCCAATTGATGGAATGGCCCATATACTTAAGCTTTTCTTAAATTACAGGCAGGGGCATTGGAGATCATACAGTAAGCATGCTTCGAGCCTTGGCGTATGACTCGTCAGGATCAATTTATTTTAAAACAAATGTAACAGATGAATATCAGTTACTCCCACAGAGATCGAGGTTTCCGATTGAATATGTGTCCCCCGATTGTCTTTATGAAGAGAAAATAGCCATATCTAAAAAAAAGTGGGACCATTTGCAAGATCTAAAAAAATTTCTTCCAGCAAATTGCCACAATTTTAATTTACCTTATAAAACCTAATTTGTTTTCAGTATAATAACATCTGCTTTGAAATATATATTTTAGTTTTAGTTATTTATTTATTTTACTTCAAACATGAATTATTATATAAGTGTGTCCTAATTTTAACTTACGACAAAAAGCCCTAACTTAAATTTATTTTCAAGAAAAATAATAACATAAAGCCCTATCTCAAATAACTCTAAAGAAATTAAAAATAATAACAAAATTATATCACAACTGAATTTGTTACCTGTTTTGAATAAAAATTGCAATAGAAATGTTTTTTTGCATCTTAAGTTTTTAAGGTTTTATTCAGTTTTTTCCTCCTGAAAAGTAACGAAAAGTGTAGATACGCCTTTTCTATATTAAGCCATCGATATTTAGGAAACAAAAAACATATTCGCATCAATGAAAGATAACATACATAGATAATTATTTTTAGCGAAAGTCAAAGAAATTATATAATAAATCAAGTAAATACACTCATAAGTAAACTAAATAACACCAAAAATAGGTGACTAATAAACATAGTAGGCAATGCATGTAAATATCTTTTTGGTGCGATGGATAATACTGCCCAAGAAGATGTCACCAACCACCTTAACACAGTCAATTCTAACTTACATAATTCTATAACAGAATTAAATGAGCAAATAAAAATAAATTAATTAATTTTAATTAAATTAAAATAAAAAATTAATCACTTTAACTCAACAATACAGCTTATTAAAGAAACAATAAACCAGAATCAGAAAAATGTGCCTTATCAGATGGGAAGATTGCATAAAACTATAAAAGATGTTTTAAAATACCTATTTAGAAAAATTATTTATGTTAAATTCAATTAAAAATCATATAAATCATATTGAGCATATTCAAACATATATAACTACAGCACAAAATGGCATACGTGATGCTAATATCCTTACAAGAAATTAAATAGGTTATTATAATATAAACATTAAAAAAATTAATAAAAAAACAATATTTGAAAAAGAAAGAGAATTAATATTTGTAATCAAAGTGCCTAAAATACTTTTTAATTTACAAGTAATAACTATAATACCTGTCCCTTATTTAAATAGAGAAAGAAATCCTGAAATGCCGAATGTATTCAAATATAATGATAGGATATACATGTGAGTACAATGAGAATAAATACATAAAAGAATGTACAATATCAAAACACTGTATAATATATAGATAAATTATGTGAATTAATTACAAATGTTAACTTAGAAATAATTAATATTAATGATGAAATTATAATTGTAAAAAATGCAAAAATTACTTAATTCAAAATAATTGTGGCTCGAAGATATTACAATTAAATGGAAATTATGTAATAAAATACAACAACTGTTCAATAAAATTAGCAAATCAGAAATTTTCAAATCATTACAAAATTATATTACCGCCTTTCAAAAATATCACTTTAATGTCACTCCAACTTTAGTAGAACTAAAGTTAACGTAAATACATTATCTAAAAGAAATTGAAGAAATAAAATACAACAATAAACTTGTAACATACAGTGTACCGATAGCGGCAATGTTAATAATAATATCCGTTTCAATAATATTAATGTGCAATTATTGTAAAAGAAATAAAGACATTGTTCAGGAAATTCCTTTGTCTAGGGGTAGAGGAGTTACGTACGTATATACAAGGTGTGTTTCAAAGTAAACAGGACTTTAAGAAAAACATAACAAATGGTTTTTTCGGCAAAATCAATTTATTTTATTCAAAATAGTCTCCTTCTGCTTCAATACAGCTTTTTGCACGGTCCAAAAGCAGGGTTGTTATTTACTAAGCAGAGCTATTAAAATTTTTCATGTGCTACAGCTCCCGCTTGTGTTTGTTGTTTTTTTTTTATTTTTTGCTATTTTTTCTATCATTCTTGGTTTTAACCTAACAAAACTCGGAGCAGAGTAGAGCACATACTTTTACATTGTTATGCTAAGGCTATGCTGTGGCTTCCAACAAAGTGAGAACGGTAGCAAGAGCTAAAAGAAATGCTACGGGAGTAGTGTAGTTTTTTAAACGCTGTCCAAAAGCATGTCGAACGAATGTTTTTGCTCGTTGGCCGGTATGGCCGCCAGTATGCTGATGCAATCCTTTACGGCCTTATTGGCACATTGGCACTGATCAACAGTGTTGCCAACTTTATTTTTATCAAACCACCAAATAAGGCCGTATTAACCACCAGAAAATTACTAAATTTCGTCGGGCTCTCAAAACACCAGAATTCCACTAGAAATTACAGTGCGACACAAAATATTACTTATTCATGAGCGACAACCATCTGCGATACTTGTGAAATGTCGCGTGCTTAAGCGTAGTGTTATATAGCTGCAAACTCGCTATAGTAAAATCACTAGGTTCTTTAATTCGCCCATTGCAAACGCGGTAGGGCGTTCGACTCGCGGTGTGGCAAAGGAAAGCGAGAAAATATTAGATTTTAAATTTAAAACAGAGTAGGAATAATTAAAAATAATAAAATAGAGAATATATAAATAAATAGATTTTGGTTTGCTAATGACAATAAAATAGTGTACTGCAATTGTCATTTCATTATTGTTTAACTTTGCAACCAGTATATCTTTATTTCTGTTTCCACCAAATGGCTATCCCGCTTAAATAAAATAAAAATCTCTGTTTCGCTGATGTTTATAATTTATAAGTTTATTTAGAACGGAAATATCTCACTTTGAACAAATATTGTTTACTTAATAATTTATTTATTATGTACACACATATTTAAGCAATCGATTTGAACGGTAGTATATAGATATCGCAGATTTCTGTTGCCGAAAAATTAACTATAGCGGGCGGAACGGGTGTTGTTGACGGAAACTGAGTTGAATGCCAATGTAAGCACGGATGCGTATATAAAATATCAAATTGTTGATGTGCGCAGGGTGTTGAACAAATTGTGGTAGCGAATTGACCCGTCGAATTGTTTAGGATGAATTAAATTCCCATCCCGATGTCCATCCTTTTTGTTAAGTGGGTGCAGGTGTGGTGAGTTGTGTTGGTGTGGCGAGGGGATGTAAGTGTATGATGCCATCGGATGTGGTGTATTAATCTGTCTTGCTAGGGTGCGCCAGTTTTTCCCAGGTAGAGTGAGGTATACATGCGGGGAGATGTTTAAGTCATTTAAACATACTGGGCCCCCCAAGGCAAATTGTTTGCTTAGTATTACGTATATGATGTTCAAGGTATTTCGGCGGGAATTGTTGTTTGAAACAAGTAACTTCAATATGTATGAACGGGTCATATTGAAATTCCCTTCATATTTTATGACTTGACGACTTGATTTATTTTTAAACTCGTTTATATACATTTTTATTGGCGGTTATTGACAATTTCTTTAATGGCGGCTTATTATTTGTGGTTTTATTTAAAATTTCTTTCCCATCGGCTTGGTAAACTATCTGTTTGTTAGTTGCTTTTTCTGTGTTATCGGTTTATAAAGGATAGTAACTCCACGCCTGGCTCAGATATGGCCAGAATGGGTACTCCTTAGCCCTGGAGTTAGGACTACGAAATTAGAGGGATCTTGCGAGAGAAAGGCCGTGAATGGAGAACGGCTTCGATTCGTGGTAGAGAATTCTTCATAATTAATTAATGCTTTGTATAGCTTATTCCCATTAATCACCAATGTGAGGAGCGCTTATGTAGATGTGATTATGATTAGATTTTTTGGATCATTTTATTATGAGTATTGTTTATGTGCATATGCACTAATTTTCCAAGTAGTAGGCCGCCACCGCTCTTGGATTTGTTCAGAATTGTTGCTTTTTTCCATTATTGGCGAAAGCCATCCTGCAGGGCCGAATGTTGTATGAGCTTTTAATATAGGGACCGTCAGAGGTAACTTTGACTTTATTTTTTGTACCAATTTGTAGAGTGTTGGAAACTGTGGCTCTAGTGGTAGTCGTACGACGTACCGGCTATTATTTGATCGAGTAGTTGTGTCTTTAGAGAAGTGCTCACAATACTGATCTTTTATGGTTTGGTTTGTTAATGGAAGTTTCTTTAACTTTTGAAATTTCCTTAATTGTGAATTAAGGTATTTGTTTGTGCCATACTCAACTTGAATTGGTATGGTGGTGACTAGTTCTGTATCTAGTTCACTTTGTGTTTCGAATTTTGGGTTTCGTGATTTGCTTTTGCAATTATACACATGGTTCTTTGTGTATAAGCGCTTCTTTGAGGTGAGATAGGATATCTGCTGTAATGAAACATAGAATTGTGCCTTTTGTGACAATATAAGCAATTAAATTTGCTTTTGCAAGTTTTCAGATTATGCGTATGGGACAAGCAGTTTGTACAGAGTCTTTTTGATCTGATAAAGTTGTTCCTTTCGTTAATGTTTATTTTTTTAAACTTCTCGCAAGATGTAAGTTTATGCCCTCTTTTACATAGTTCGCATGACGTTTGTTTTTTTTGTTCTGATGTGAACGTTTGTGTTTTGTAAAAGCTTTTGTTTAAATTTTTGTTGCTTCTAGCTTGGGGTCTATTTGAGCTTCCATTTTGGTCGTGTTTAGTGTTCTTACTTTTGATTATTTTTTCTTCTAACCTTTTCGCAATTTCATATTGGGTGGTGAGAAAATCTTTCATTTGTTGCCACTTTGGGCACTTCTTTCGTGATGAGAGCGATTGCTCCCATAGAAGTAACGACTTTTCTGGTAATGCGGCAGTGCAAATGTTTACCAGAATAGGATCCCAACTGTCTTTGGGAATATTAAGTGTCGATAGAACCGACGAACAATTAGAAACAGTGGATTCTAGTTTAATGAATTCTACATTTGTTTCTTTCTTAATTTTAGGCAAGTTTAATAGTGTCGTTACTTGCTTATCGACCAGTATTATTTCGTTTTCAAATCTAGCTTTTAGAACTTCCCAAGCCAAATTGAAATTGTCGTCATTTAATGCGAACTGTTTAACTATTTCGCCTGCTTGACCTTTTGTTTTGTATCGGAGGTGATACAGTTTTTGTGTCTTTGATAGTTGTGGATGGTTGATGTAAACGGCTGTGAACATGTCCCGGAAGGACGGCCATTCTTCATAACCTCCGTAAAACGTTTCTGTATCACATGCAGGCACCTCGAGTTGGATGCCTGAACCTGCCTCTTGATTGTCTATTTGTGGCAGCTCTACTCTACTGTGCAGAGTAGGTGCAATTGCTTTAATGAGCTTTAATTGACCGGAGATCATAGCTTTCGTTTCTTCATATTGATCCAAGCAGTTTTTATATATTGCGTAAGCCGAGGATTTGAAATTGTGTGTATCTGAATCGTCAGAATCTAGAATGGGGCCATGAGCCGCTTGGAAGCGAGTCCAAAAATTTGTAAGATTTTGATTTTTGATTTCTAATAACGATTCAGAGTTTTCTTGAATCGCTGAAGAGGCAAATCTAGTGCAGTATCTTGTTAAACTGTCACTTTCTGAAATAAATTTAACAACCTCTTTTGAGAGTGTAGCTCCTGTAGGTGTATTTTGATTTTTATTATTATTCATTATTTTTACTGTATAGTAAAATATTTGTCGAAATTAGTTAAATTTGTCTCTGTGTAAACCGAATTCTCTTTCCAATAAATAAAAGTTTCTTTCGTATAAAACGGATTCTTTATTTTTTATTATTACTGTTTCTTATTTACTTGCTAAACGATTTTAGTTTGAATTTTGAAAATATCCGCACTTTAATATTATTAACACTTTTTACGTCCTTATGTTAGTATTTAGGTACACCCTAATACTTAGACTTGTATGTGTGTATGTATGTGCTTATTAAAGTACTTATGTTTTGTGCGATTGAGAGCTCGTTAAAGAGATCAACTCGCTTTTTGTATACACTCCTGCTTGTTTTTGTTTGCCAAAGAACAAGAGGTATTGAAAGATAATTGCCAATGTGGACTTAGAATATGTGAATATGTGCGTGTACAATTTTTGTTCTGCGATTTGTTTTTTTGTTTTGTGGTTTTAAATATCCATATAGATTATGCACTTACAAGCATTTTGTATTATGTATTTATGAACATAAATAGAGAATATATATATAGAGAAATATGTTTGCATATATGGATGTTTGCTTTTGTATTTTCTCGTTTTTTGTTTTATTTTAGATGTTACAATTTTGATTATTGTATGTGCCTCTGCTTACTTAATTTATGCAATCCTGCTTATTGTTTTATTAAACATAAGAGGTATGCCTGAAAATATGGGAAGTAAATTGAATTTTGTTTTTTTGGTAATATGTATTATGTGTATTTGAATACACGAACGTAAGCTAGTACATAGGCATCGAAAATTTTAATATTTGTATTTATGAACAGTTTTCGGGTTTCCCGGTAAATTAAACCCAAAAATTAGTACCGTTTGATAACCGCTTTAAATTGTTAAATGGAATTTGTCATAGGTTTTATATTCCTACTATATATGTGCATATATATACATATGTGCATATAATATATTAAAAGGACTTGATACGCTCACTTGGTATTTTGGTATGATATGGTGTGCTGGGTATATGTACATATGTTGCGCTAATGCGTTTTGTTCCTCTTTCTTTGCTCCAGCTGGCTGCCTCCTTCTGCTGTTGTTTTGTTATGTATATGTATATTTGTTGTAATATTCGCTCCCGTTTGTTTCGTTTTTTGTATGCTTTGTTGTTTTAATGTTTAGGCGTTTTTAGATTTCGCGCCCGATTTATGTTTTGTTTTTAAGTTTCGCGCGTTTATTTATTCCTTTTTTGTTTGCTTTTAGGTTCCGAATAGTGTTTGTTTTTGTTTGTATAAAACTGTTAACATATGCCTTTGGTTTTGTGTACATCTATATGTAAATATAAACACAGTGCTCTCCTAGTTTTTCATATGTGAGTATGTATGCTTTTTGTATTACAGCTGTTTTTGTGTTTTCTTTATACTCTCGCAACAAAGTTGCTAAAGAGAGTATTATAGTTTTGTTCACATAACGGTTGTTTGTAAGTCCTAAAACTAAATGAGTCAGATATAGGGTTATATATACCAAAGTGATCAGGGTGACGAGTAGAGTTGAAATCCGGATGTCTGTCTGTCTGTCCGTCCGTCCGTCCGTCCGTCCGTCTGTCCGTCCGTCCGTCTGTCCGTCCGTCCGTGCAAGCTGTAACTTGAGTAAAAATTGAGATATCATAATGAAACTTGGAACACGTATTTCTTGGCTCCATAAGAAGGTTAAGTTCGAAGATGGGCAAAATCGGCCCACTGCCACGCCCACAAAATGGCGGAAACCGAAAACCTATAAAGTGTCATAACTAAGCCATAAATAAAGATATTAAAGTGAAATTTGGTACAAAGGATTACATTAGGAAGGGGCATATTTTGAGGTAATTTTTTTGGAAAAGTGGGCGTGGCCGCGCCCCCTAAAAAGTTTTTTGTACATATCTCGGAAACTACTATAGCTATGTCAACCAAAACCAAACAGAAACGTTTCCTTCAGGCATTTACATATACCGTTTAAAAATGGAAGAAATCGGATAATAATCACGCCCACCTCCCATACAAAGGTTATGTTGAAAATCACTAAAAGTGCGTTAACCGACTAACAAAACACGTCAGAAACTCTAAATTTTACGGAAAAAATGGCAGAAGGAAGTTGCACCCAGGCTTTTTTTAAAAATTGAAAATGGGCGTGGCGTCACCCACTTATGGACCAAAAACCATATCTCAGGAACTACTCGACCGATTTCAATGAAATTCGGTATATAATATTTTTTTAACACCCTGATGACATGGTCGAAATATGGATGAAATCGGTTCACAACCACGCCTTCTTCCAATGTAACGCTATTTTGAATTCCATCGATGCCTTCTCTGTATAATACATACATATACATGAAAATACAATTCAATACTCAAAGTACACAAATTGATCTAATCTAATTAATTTTACAGCAAAATAAAAAAATATGTAAATGACGGATAATGAAATCTCGATTATCACTTTATCATGCGAGAGTATAAAATGTTCGGTGACACCCGAACTTAGCCCTTCCTTACTTGTTTTGTTTCTGTTTTTATTTGCTCACCACACTAGCATATGTATGTATTTATATATTAATTCTGTTTTTTGTATTTGTACAGTTTTGCATATTTTGTTTTTATAACTTTGTTTTTTTCATCGTAGTTTTGGTTTTTGTAATGTTTCGGAGCTGGTTTTTCTAATATTTTTCTCCTCTTATGATTAGGTTTTTAGTTTTATTTTTGTTTTTGTTCGTTTCTGCATTTTGCATCACTTCACTTTGTTACTGAAATGCTTTTTTTTTTGTCACCCTGTTTTTTGTTTTTGCTTAGGTCACTGCACTTATGTATGTAGTTTATTATTTTTTTTTTTTGCCACCACAGTTTGAACATTTTTGGTTTTGTTTGTTTGATTGTTCGCCACTTCTTCACCGCACTGCACTGGATTTTCTTTTATTTTATTTTGTTTAAAAATCCATAGTGTCTGTCACTATGGCTCGAAGGACCATGTTTAACTTTGCAACCAGTATATCTTTATTTCTTTTTCCACCAAATGGTTATCCCGCTTAAATAAAATAAAAATCTCTGTTTCGCTGATGTTTATAATTTATAAGTTTATTTAGCACGGAAATATTTCACTTTGAACAAATATTGTTTATTTAGAATAATTTATTTATTATGTACATATTTAAGCAATCGACTGGAACGGTAGTATATAGATATCGCAGATCGCTGTTGCCGAAAAATTAACTATAGTGGGCGGGACGGGTGTTGTTGACGGAAACTGAGTTGAATGCCAATGTAAGCACGGATGCGTATATAAAATATCAAATTGTTGATGTGCGCAGGGTGACGAACAAATTGTGGTAGCGAATTGACCCGTCGAATTATTCAGGACGAATTGAATTCCCATCCCGATGTCCATCCTTTTTGTTGAGTGGGTACAAATGTGGTGAGTTGTGTTGGTGTGTCGTGGGGATGTAAGTGTATGATGCCATCGGATGTGGTGTATTAATCTGTCTTGCTAGGGTGCGCCAGTTTTTCCCAGGTAGAGTGAGGTATACATGCGGGGAGATGCTTAAGTCATTTAAACAATTATTAAAAAGATCGATTAAATCATTATTTGAATAATATAGAATATGCACGACTTTTAATTCCTTCATGATTACTTATCATACAATGTAGTAGTAAATATTTATATATTGCAGTTTTAGCCCTCTCTTACTCTCTATGTCTAAGCAACATTTCATTAAGTGAACACCACTCTAGTTTTGTATTGAAGTAATTCTATGGTTGAAATCTTAGACGAATAAAATATTAACTAGGACTAATGTTATAAATTGTATCAGTAAATTCTGCAAAGTTTCATATCAAATGATAAAAAAACACAGCAAATATGTATATTGCTTTGATAGTATACAGGTACTTAGGTAAATTAAGTAAGTAAGTATTCTTTGTTGTGCACCACAGAGTCTTAACATAAACATACATATGTAAGGAAAACAATATAGGTAACAACAACAGGCAGTCTTATCGCTAGACACTTAATAAAATATTTATAGGAAATATTTGTATATACTTAAGTAGTAAATAATTGTTATCAACTATGTATTTAACATCATTCTAATTGTTAAGATGTCAAATAATAGCTTCAGTTAATGTAATGTAAATGGACCAGCAATTTGATTCATATAGCCACCATAAGTTTACTACATGTTCACTATTGTTCACAGGTACAGGACACTTATATAAGTTATGGTTACCTATAAATAGATATGCATAAATCATGATTGTTATATAGATTTAAGAGCATGTAAGATGTATTGGTAATCCTAAATAAAGAAAATTAATAAAATTAAAGGGTTTCATTGTGAATGATGGTGCCACGCTGATTTAATACAAACAATAGGTTATTATCATGACATTAAATATTTAGCTTAAACTAAAAATGATCATCATCAGAAGAGTCTGCTTTATCTGCTTGTTCAGTTTGGGAAGAATAGATTTCTTTAGTTCCAACTTTTTGTATTACAGTATTTGGTAATGTGTAGTTATTGCAGAATGCCAATTAAGAAGAAGAAGTTATTGCAGCATTTGACAATTGAAGAAAGGAGATCAAACTTCATTCGGTTTCTCTGTTTAGTCTTGACAACGTTCATCATGCTAAACAATCGTTTTACATCAGCGTTAGAGTGCGGTAAGACTAATAAAGATACCGCAAATATCGCCAAATCCTGAAATCTATTTTCTCCTGCTATATCTTCGAATTTCAATACCTTGTACCAAAATTCCTTTGTATTTTTCCAACTGAGTAGATGTATTTGACGCCACTGCTCGTCAATCTTCGCAATATCTTGTTGTTTTTTGTTAAAATGCAACATCAATTCAGTAATCGGTTCTTTGTTATGAGATAGTGCGTGTTCTGCGCTGATTTTCTGTATACTTTTCATGAGTTTCAAGTTTTCGGGCAATCTGTTTTTCAATTCTTTAATCAAAGATGCAACGAACCGGATGCACCTATTGCGGATTATTTCTTCTTGATTTGGCGGAAGTCCTTTATCTTTCATTGTTTGCAAGTGAGTTTCAAATCTGTACCCCAAATAGCATTTATTATCTATAAAATCTTGAACATTTTGCGTAAAAATATCTACCTTCTGGGTAGGCAATATTATCCTGTCAACAAGTGTATCAATTAAATTAGTCAGTTCGTCATACAGTTTAGAGTGGTCTTCGTCTTTCGATTCAAATATATATTATCCCTGTTAACATTAGTGAGAATTGGATAAATAAATGAAATGTATGCATAATTCACATCATCAGAGTACATTGCATGCAGCAATTGGGCTGTGTAGCATTTTTCATTTAATTTTGTCATATTAGAATGTGTTTTCAGTTCCAGCCATTGTGTGCAAATCCGTGCAACTGCGGACTCTACAGAAATCCACCTAGTTTGGCAAGACTGAACAATTTTTAAAGGGTCATGACCATCATTTATTAGTTTGTATAGTACTTTATAGGCAGCTTGCCTTGATGAAGAACGGTTGAACCAATCATTTGTTTCTTTAAGAATGAATTCGAGATTCCTGGGTAAGAACTCCTTTGTTGCTGCGGAGACTGCTAATTGTAAGGAATGACAAATGCAGAGCACCAAAACTAGACTCGGTAGTTCTCTTTTCAGTTTAGCATACACACCGTTATTAACTCCAACCATGACTGCAACATTGTCAGTTCCAATGCCCATTAAATGTTTTAGGGGTATACCGAATCGTGTGAGTGATGCTTTTATGGCGGCAATAATGCCGTCTGCATCACACTCGTAGAGCATTGGGATATCTAAACATGTATGTAGATATAATTTTTTTGTGATAAATAATAACAATTCCCAAATATTTAAGCATTTGATCGGTTGATTCGTCAATCAATAAACTATAGGATTAATCTTTCAAATCTTCTATCAAATTAAAAAAATGAGGTGCTAGAACGTTTTTAATAATTTGGGTACATTTAGTCCCATGCAGGTGAATTTTGTCATCCTCCTTGTGCGTGTGATTAATCACGTCTCCCAAATGATCCACTACACGAATGCTAGTATGTGCCGCTGTATATAATGCTAGCCGGTGTTCTTTTTCTTTTTCCCCATGCTTTCAACTTTGAAAGGCAATTTTGCTTGTTTAGTTACAATCTGTGAAAGAAAAGGAACTTACATAAATCAAATATAATTGAAAAGGTGTTACTTCATTAAATAATATTCGCCTGCAAAGGTCTTTCCTGTATACACTTAACATAAAGCTGAATTCGTATAAAATGTACGTACTTTTTTATTATGCAGGTGCTTTTTAGATAATCCAATGATTTCTTAATAATGTACCACATAATTTACACTTAGCTACTGGACCGGCAGTGCTTTCTACTACTTGCAACCAGTCCCTCAGTTCTGGTACACGTAACCAAAAATCACGAAACTTTTGGGTGTACTGTGGCTTAGGCATAATTAATTAAATACCTACTATGAAATCAGTTTTCATTCAAGTAAGATTGTTCGTTGCACTTATTTTCACAGGGTATACTTACTTGTACCTTGAGTTATGTATCCCTTTCTGTTAGCGCTATAATTTAAAAATCAAAGAGTAAAAATTCAATCACTTATGTATATATTTCTCTTTTCGGGAAAACTTCAATAGGTTGACACTTAAGTATATTCACAATGTTTTTCTATTTGTTATTGAATATGTATGTATATGTTTTATTTGTATTTTTTATGTATATACACTGCTACTGCTGCCGGTGCACAACCACACGACCGAACGGAATTTGTTTTGGGAATTTGAACCACAACTTCGACGAAAAGCGAAAAATCAAATAGCTGGCGAGACGCGTGTTGAGTTTACGGGCGTAAAAATCGACTGGGGGCCACCCCGACCTGGCCAATCCTTTTTTATTCGGTTGGGCTGTGAGAACGATGTATGTTGTGGTATGGTGGTGTTTGGTGCGTGGGGTTGCGTGGTGTGATGCTGTATGTTGTGTATGATGAATGTTGTGTTGTATGATAAATGTCGTGTTGCGGGATGAATGTTGCGTTGTGGGATGAATGTTGTGTTGTGGGGCGAGATACCAGGAAGTCGCATAAACAAAGATTAAGAAGTATGTATCCTCTATCATAACAATAGCAAACTGTACTGTACTGTTTGTTTAGTTTACTTTACTCACTGAACTGATCAACTGATCTTACTGTACAAATAACGTTCATAATCGTTTACTCAAGAAGTTTGTAGACAATTTTCGGGAATACCCGACCCGACAGATTTGATTTGAGCAATTTTGCCTACATTCTACACTTAAGCCATGTTTGAAGTTCCGGGCCTAAATGCTCATTTTTAATTAAGTACAACGTATATAGAGCATTTTATGAATCACACTAGCGGTTAAATTACGTAAATTACCACTTACTGGAATAATCTAATCCACTATAAAATCCACTAGCAACTAAACCCAAAAAAATCTCGCTGTAAGGTACGCCTAAAACACCAGGTCTAGTGGAAAATCCACTAAGTCGGCAACACTGCTGATCAACTTAAATTTACATAGGTCAACATTGTTTTTACCACACGAACTTTGTGATAAATTCTGCTTATGTTGCTGTACCCTCATTAACAACGTACAATAATATTGTTTCAATCAGGTTCATTTTGATTGTTCTTTATGCTTTCGATTTTCGGCGTCTATGATGTCAATTACTATGAATATGAACAAAGTATAATATCCCGTAAAGCATTCGAAATATTTTTGACAGTGCATCTTGTTTTGAGTTGATAAGGACAGAGAAAATCACGCATCACAAACAAAGTTGATGTTTTTTAAGATTATCACAGGCGTGTTTTATTTGACCAACACGTTAAGGTATTAGCAGGGGATAAAGGGATGCACAACTTATTCCAGTGTGAGAGCGTATTAAAATTAGCGTTTTTTATAACATTTCCCATTATGGCCAGATCGGAGAAAATAATTACTTGAGGGACATTTAAATTAAAGAACCATACATTCATTACGATTAAAATTACGATATAGAGGTCGTTTAATATGTGGAGAAACTATTCAAATATTTTAATGGTTTGTTAAAACAACTGACTTTTGACCATTCATTACCCAATAAGAGGACTTAGCTTGTTAACTTTCAATCAATAAATGTTTTTAATAATTTTCCAATGAAAATATTACTATGATGCCTCACATTACAAAACATTACATCAAATACATTTAAATTTCACAAATTTATTTAATTTTGATTGTTTTACATTTTCTGTAAGTGGTCCTGAACGATGCAGATTTTAATCTGGCCATCCCTTGTTTCCAATTGCTAAACGTCAAAATCTCCTGAAATTTGACAGCTGATCGAGTTTAGGAGGTTTTGACGTTTAAAAATTGCTCTCTCACTTCCAATGAGAGATGAGTTGGGCATTTCTTTATCTGCTAGTTAGACTTAGCTAACCTATTTACTATGAGCGTCAAAAGTGAGTCAAAAACCTATGGAAAGTTTGGTTTTCGTGTAATTACAAACACAAATTGTAAGACATAGCAATTCCAATTATACAAACATAAAGGTTTATTCAATATTAAAAGAACAAAGCAGTTGGGCATCCTTTTATCCCTTTTATCACTGTTAAAGGTTTACATGAAATTAGCAATTGGAAAGCGACAGAGTTTAGGTGGTTCTTTTTATGTATATGTATGTATATCTTCTTCTTCTTTACTGGCGTAGGCACCGCTTACGCGATTATAGCCGAGTCAACAACAGCGCGCCAGTCGTTTCTTCTCTTCGCTACTTGGCGCCAATTGGATATTCCAAGCGAAGCCAGGTCCTTCTCCACTTGGTCCTTCCAACGGAGTGGAGGTCTTCCTCTTCCTCTGCTTCCCGCGGCGGGTACTGCGTCGAATACTTTCAGAGCTGGAGTGTTTTCATCCATCCGGACAACATGACCTAGCCAGCGTAGCCGCTGTCTTTTAATTCGCTGAACTATGTCAATGTCGTCGTATATCTCGTACAGCTCATCGTTCCATCGAATGCGATATTCGACGTGGCCAACGCGCAAAGGACCATAAATCTTTCGCAGAACTTTTCTCTCGAAAACTCTTAAGGTCGACTCATCGGTTGTTGTCATCGTCCAAGCCTCTGCACCGTATAGCAGGACGGGAATTATGAGCGACTTATAGAGTTTGGCTTTTGTTCGTCGAGAGAGGACTTTACTTTTCAATTGCCTACTCAGTCCAAGGTAGCACCTGTTGGCAAGAGTAATCCTGCGTTGGATTTCCAGGCTGACATTGTTGGTGGTGTTTACGCTGGTTCCAAGATAGACGAAATTATCTACAACTTCAAAGTTATGACTGTCAACAGTGACGTGAGTGCCAAGTCGCGAGTGCGACGACTGTTTGTTTGATGACAGGAGATATTTCGTCTTGCCCTCGTTCACTGCCAGACCCATTTTTTTTGCTTCCTTATCCAGTCTGGAGAAAGCAGAACTAACGGCGCGGGTGTTGAGGCCAATGATATCAATATCATCGGCATACGCCAGCAGTTGTACACTCTTATAGAAGAGTCTGTTGAGTTCTGCAGCTCGAACTATTTTCTCCAGAAGCAGGTTGAAAAAGTCGCACGATATGGAGTCGCCTTGTCTGAAACCTCGTTTGGTATCGAACGGCTCGGAGAGGTCCTTCCCGATCCTGACGGAGCTTTGAGTGTTGCACAGCGTCAGTTTACACAGCCGTATTAGTTTTGCGGGGATACCAAATTCAGACATCGCGGCATAGAGGCAGCTCCTTTTCGTGCTGTCGAAAGCAGCTTTGAAATCGACGAAGAGGTGGTGTGTGTCGATTCTCCTTTCACGGGTCTTTTCCAAGATTTGGCGCATGGTGAATATCTGGTCGGTGGTTGATTTACCAGGTCTAAAGCCACACTGATAAGGTCCAATCAGTTTGTTGACGGTGGGCTTTAATCTTTCACACAATACGCTCGACAGAACCTTATATGCGATGTTGAGGAGGCTAATCCCACGGTAGTTGGTGCAGATTGTGGGGTCTCCTTTTTTATGGATTGGGCACAGCACACTTAAATTCCAATCGTTGGGCATGCTTTCGTCCGACCATATTTTACAAAGAAGCTGATGCATGCTCCTTACCAGTTCTTCGCCGCCGTGTTTGAATAGCTCGGCTGACAATCCGTCGGCCCCTGCCGCTTTGTTGTTCTTCAGGCGGGCAATTGCTATTCGAACCTCTTCATGGTCGGGCAATGGAACGTCTGCTCCATCGTCATCGATTGGGGAATCGGGTTCGCCTTCTCCTGGCGTTGTACGTTCACTGCCATTCAGCAGGCTGGAGAAGTGTTCCTTCCATAATTTAAGTATGCTTTGGGCATCGGTGACTAGATCACCTTTGGGGGTTCTACAAGAGTATGCTCCGGTCTTGAAACCTTCTGTAAGCCGCCGCATCTTTTCGTAGAATTTTCGAGCATTACCCCTGTCGGCCAGCTTATCAAGCTCTTCGTACTCACGCATTTCGGCCTCTTTCTTTTTTTGTCTACAAATGCGTCTTGCTTCCCTCTTCAACTCTCGGTATCTATCCCATCCCGCACGTGTTGTGGTCGATCGTAACGTTGCGAGGTAGGCAGCCTGTTTTCTCTCCGCTGCGGCACGGCCCTCCTCGTCGTACCAGCTGTTCTTTTGCACTTTCCGAAAACCAATGGTTTCGGTTGCAGCTGTACGTAAGGAGTTTGAGATGCCGTCCCACAGTTCCCTTATACCGAGTTGTTGACGAGTGCTCTCAGAGAGCAGGAGTGCAAGCCGAGTAGAAAAACGTTCGGCTCTCTGTTGTGATTGCAGCTTCTCGACGTCGAACCTTCCTTGTGTTTGTTGGCGTGCGTTTTTTGCTGCACAGAGGTGGGTGCGAATTTTGGCTGCAACAATATAGTGATCCAAGTCGATGTTAGGACCTCGGAGCGCACGCACATCTAAAACACTGGAGACGTGTCTTCCGTCTATCACAACATGATCGATCTGGTTGGTGGTTTTTCGATCCGGAGACAGCCAGGTAGCTTGATGTATCTTCTTATGCTGGAATCTAGTACTACAGATAACCATATTTCGGGCCCCGGCGAAGTCGATCAGCCTCAACCCATTTGGGGATGTTTCCTCGTGGAGGCTGAATTTACCGACCGTAGTGCCAAAGATACCTTCTTTGCCCACCCTGGCGTTGAAGTCGCCAAGCACGATTTTGACATCGTGGCGGGGGCATCTCTCATAAGTGCGCTCCAAGCACTCATAAAAGGCATCTTTGGTCACATCGTCCTTCTCTTCCGTCGGGGCGTGGGCGCAAATCAGCGATATGTTGAAGAACCTCGCTTTGATGCGGATTGTGGCTAGACGTTCATTCTCCGGAGTGAATGATAGTACTCGGCGACGGAGTCTCTCTCCCACCACGAATCCAACACCAAACTTGCGCTCCTTTATATGACCACTGTAGTAGATGTCACAAGGACCTACTCGTCTCTGACCTTGTCCCGTCCATCGCATTTCTTGGACGGCGGTAATGTCAGCCTTTATTTTCACGAGGACATCAACCAGCTGGGCAGCGGCACCTTCCCAATTAAGGGACCGGACATTCCAGGTGCATGCCCTCAATTCGTAATCCTTATTTCGCTTGCCATGGTCGTCATCAAAAGGGGGGTCTCTCATCCGAGGCTGATTGTTGGTTTTCATTGGTGCGTTTTTTTACGTGGCGGGTCCCAAACCCAGCGCACAACCCTAAGTAGGGGATATTTCGCCTTCTCACTTTAGCTCGCCTTCAAACGGATGTTCTTAGGCTACCCAGAGGATACTTGGTCAGAGACCGGAAGTCGTGAGCTGCTTGAGTCATATGTAAAAGAATCGTTTCTGGCCACTCCCAAGTGAATGGCGATCAGAGAACTTTCCTCACTTGCGTGAACTTCTACACATGACTCCATCCTCCTGAACTTCTACACATGACTCCATGTATATACATAGGTGTATTTGTCCTAAAAGATTACGTTGGTGATGACCATTTCTACAATTTTCTCTAATTGCTCACAGATACAAGGCTACTATCATCCCTGCAAGACGGATGTAACACATTGGAATATGTTCAGCTGTTCCAACACTCCAGAAAGTCCAAAATTTCAGAAAAAGTATTTTCAATTAAATGGGAGATGACGTAAGTAAGAAAAAGGAAAACTATCGAATTTCAAGTTTAATATTAATATGCTAAAAGAGCCAAGGAAATTCACAATTTTTCAAGAAGAAGAATTAATAACAAAGACGGAGAAATACGCAATATTTGGGTTAATTTTTTGTTTGGCATGTTTCATTTACTAAATACTATACTTCTATTACTGGTGTCGCACAACAAAACTTTTAAAGGACCTTATGACGAATGATGAATCCTCACCGCTACGCTCGCTCTTATGGGATTCCTATTCAATGAAGAATGTGTGGCAGAAAACACCAAAATTCGACTAACAGAACATCCCAAGAATCTACTGAAGAATCAAGAAAAAATGATTGAATTAAGTTTACTATAAACGGCTGGACATTGCTGGCTGTGATATCACACGATATCTGCTTAAGGTTAGTGACGCTTAGTATATACCAGAGAGCTGCAATGAGTATGATAAAATCAGAACAAACACTCGTGCCAAAAACACAATCAAATCAATTCAGATCAGCATAGACAACATTGTTGATCAATTCGAGTACCCGTCAGCGTACACTGATCTGATGCAACACGAACAATCTATTCTTCGGCAATCACGATCGAGTAAACGGTATGCCTGGCTTCGATTCCAATCGTACTATGTCAGTTCATAGCATCGCGACAATTGTTTGAATGGATGTGAAACTTCGGGTAAACTATAAGTAAATCAATCTATAAATACAGCAAACAACAATTTTCTGCTGGACTGATTTGAATCATGTATGGTAAAAAGCTTTGAAAATGTGCGCATGTTACAAATTTTCCATTATACATATAACATATGTATATACAAACATATGTATTTGAAATAGAACAGAAGTACACGAGTAAATCAGTGTTTAGGTGATGATATACAAACCGAACGCTGTCGATCATTTCAATCATTAAAGCATGAGGTATAAGCTGATCGCTAATGATTCAAAGTTGTTCTCTATCGCTGATTTGAAGACAAACGATTCGCTTCGTGTACATGAATCGAACTGACAAAATCAGACATAGTAACGGCATAGATAACTTGATACGAGTCTCTTTGGTTCGAGAGAGAGTTGTCAAAACTCAGATTTTTTATAACATTTGCCAATAATGCCACTGCTGAAAAATATTAGATTGGGCATTTTATAAACAACTTTTGGGTATTTTGCAGTTTTCACATTACCACTGAGGTATGCAAACAGCGCGTTACCGATATTATTTTTGGGTGCTCGGTTCCGCAGTAGGCCTATATCACCCATATATATAAATAATTTTACAAACTATTGACATTTAATTTTACAAAACTTCAACAACGCACTAATTTTGGCAGTTTGTTTTAGCGCTGCCATAGATAAATTGATCAGAATCTCTTTTCTTGCTCTCTCGCTTGTCAGCTGGCAGCGAACCCGTTTCTGTTTTCTAAGCTGGCAACAAAAGACAATCAGGGTACCGTCAACCAGCAGTTAGTGAAAAAGGCGGGATGCCAGAAGTACACCGCTATAATTACTTGACGAAATTAATGTGAAATGAAATTTCATTGAACTGTGCGAACAGATTTTGGCAAAATAAATTTTTATGTAAGTTAATTAATGATTTTGCATTTTAACATTTATATATGTATGCATTTTCAAAATGTTTAATTTTAGAGTATTGTATCATTTATTAAATACCCAATCTAATATTTTTTAGCAGTGGCGTCATTGGCAAATGTTATAAAAAATCCGAGTTTTGACAGCTCTTTCTCGAATCAAAGAGTGAGAGAGCAATTGCTAAACGTCAAAACCTACTAAACTTTGACAGCTAATCGAGTTCAGCAGGTTTTGACGTTTATCAATTGGAAACGGGCGATGACCAGATTGAAATCTTACCAAAAAAATATGTAAACGGAGGGATTTGTTGCATCGTTCAAGACCACTTATAAAAAATGTAAAACAATGAAAATTAAATAAATTTGTAAAATTTAAAGGTTTTTGATGAAACGTTTTGTAATTTGAAGCATTATAGTATTATTTTCGATGGAAAATGATTAAAAACATTTAATGATTGAGAGCTAACAAGCTTAAATCCATTTATTGGGTATTGAAAGGTCAAAAGTCAGTTGTTCTAATATACTTTAAAAAGATTTAAATAGTTTCTCCATATAATAAATAACCACTATTTAGTAATAATTATTCGTACTAAATGTTGGGTGTTGGGTTAATAAATGCCCAAAAATTATTATTTTGTTCAATCTGGCCATAATGGAAAATGTTATAAAAAACGCTTATTTTGAGGCGCTCTCACACTGGAATAAGTTAAACATCCCATCCGCTCAGTAGATTTTAACGAAATTTATACAGCTTTTAGAATACATAATAAACTCGGGCCTGATCGAAGATTTTTTTTAATTTCGATTTTTTAAGACCAATTAACTGCAGATTTTTTCCCAAAAATTTGGAAAAAAATTTCCTGAGGCCGCCATTTTTTAATTTTTGAAAAAAAAAATAAAATCCTTCGACCAGGCCCAGGATTACCTATTTATAATAATAAATTGTTTGTCCGATTTATTTTAGATTAATATCCAAGGACTTATAGTTGTTACCGCAAGTACCGTTTTTTGGAACTGGGTCAACACAAACAACTATAACTTTGGAAATTAAAATTTCTTTTTGAAATTTTCTTGACTTCAAGTCAACACATTCTATAATAATGCCATATTACTACTTTTGTAAAATAATACGATTTAATAGCAAAAAAAAATACTGAAAATTCTCATTTATTTCGTGCCTCTGACTAACCCCTTACAACACCCACCATTTAGTACGAATAAAAATTTGATATGCTAAAACAATTGTCTTTTGACATTTCCATACCCAATAAAAGGATTTGAGCTTTTTAGCTCTCAATCAATAAATATTTTTAATAATTTTCCATTGAAAATAATACTATGATGCTTGACAATACAAAATGTTTCATCAAATGCATTTAAATTTCACAATTTCATTTAATTTTCATTGTTTTACATTTTTTATTAGTGGTCTTAACAATGCAACAAATCCCTTTCTTTATATATTTTTTTGGCAAGATTTCAATCTGGCCGTCGCTCATTTCCAATTGCTAAAACTCCTGAAATTTGACAGCTGGTCGAGTTCAGGGGGTTTTGACGTTACCAAATGTTCTCTCACTTCCTATCTCAGTATATACAGTAATAAACTTTTGCTTTCTTTACATACATATACTCAACTCTAAGAAATCTTAGGGTGTTGTGTAACACTTTTTTTGCTACTTTCATGGTAATCGGGGTGTTGTTTTAGCATTTGAGCTACATATAAATTTTAAATTTTGATGATCAACATTTTAAAATATATTAAATAATGCAAGTGTTTACGTTATTTAAGTGATTATAGTGAATTACTTTGAATATCTGGTCAATTTTATTGGGATATTACTTATTGTTTAATATTAAATCAGTTTTTTTTTTTTTTTTTGTGAAATTTGCATGCAGTAGGATACAATCCTGGGTTGTCGTTTGACATATGTATACAAATTGACAAGATCGTAAGTCGTTATTGACAAAGCTTTATTAAAAAGTTCGTTTACTATTACAAATTAAAGTCCAAAAATTTGCATTTTTTGCAATTATTTATTATCATAGTTCGTTTTCTTTTTTTGCATTGAAATGTCTTTTAACAAAAGTCTCACCCACAATCAATGGCACTACTGAACTAGCTTCTGCATACACCTTAACTGGTGAAGCTTCTTTCTTTATATTACCCCAAGAAATAGCCTCATCTGGTCGAGCATTAGATTGATTTCTCTTATTGCCAACCCAAGATTTTTACCTTGAAGTCCCGTATTAACATACGACTAATAATTTTGAGAAATCAATTCCTTGATTCCAATCATAGCCCCGCACGATGGGTGTGTTTTCCGGTATATTTTCACTTCGTTTAAGTACCGCTTCTTTGGCGATATCTGGTTCAACGGACGTTTTCTATTGTATACCATACCAAATCGACCACTTTTGAACCCGACCCCTTTAGATTTTGCTGAAACTTAGCCATCCTTTTCTACCCTTTGAAAAACATTTTTGAGAGTTTTTTCAAAATTTTTTGACCAATTTTAAAAAAGTTATGAATTTTGCAATTTTTTGCTAAAAAATGGCTTCTTTATTTTCAAATAGCCATAACTTTTGTAGAAATTGACTTTTGGGGACCATTTTTTTTTTAAATTTTTGTTTTTGAATGAACTTTTCGAAAAATACAGGAAAAAAATTTAACACGATAAATTATATAAAATAATCGGTTTTTTTAAGTAAAATCGTAATTTTTTTTTTTGAATTTCGCCATTTTTGTTTTTTTTTTCAAAAAAAACTTCAATTAATTTAACAACTATCCCTGCTAATCCCGGAGTGGGCCGACTTTTTTTAATATTTTTTTTATTTATTTAAAAAAATGAAAAATGAAAAAAAAAAAATTTCCCGTAAACTTTATTTTTATCATATAAAAAATATAATTTAACGATTTTATGATATAATATTTACAATTTATAGACTTAATTTACGAATATAATCACCAAGATTCAAATTTTTTTGGTAAGATTTCAATCTGGCCATCGGTCGTTTCCAATTGATAAACGTCAAAACCTACTGAACTCCATAATAATTTGTGAGACTCCATCGGCCCAATGTTATTTGGGTGGATGTAACAACTGTCCAGGGGTGGAAGAGTTGAGTAACATTCTACTAACATGTTTTGAGAATCAGGAGATTGAGAATATTACTTATAAATATTGGATATCAAAACCGAGAAGTAGTTTGGAAACTTTTATCAAGCCTACAGAAGAATTTGTTGAAAACTTTTGTAGTGAACTAAAAGTTCTTTTACCTCACTCATTTATTGCTAAAGAACAAGCCAAATTTTTGAAAAAATTGAAAGAAACACTGAAACCAAATGAATTTGTCATTATTTGTGATTTTGCAGAGAATTATGCGTTTGTTGTACAAAATGCAGCATCTGGCTTTCACTGGAATAATAACCAAGCAACAGTTTTTCCGGTGGTTATTTATTACAAAGTACATGATGACCTTGAACACAAAAGCTTAGTAATTATTTCAGACTGTAATAATCACGATGCCGTTGCTGTTCATGTTTTCATCAAATTAATAACTGATTATGTAAAAAGTCTTCCTGAATGCTGTAACAAGATTTATTATTTTTCTGATGGGGCTCCTCAACAGTTCAAAAACTTTAAAAATTTTGTGAATTTATATTATCATGAAGATGATTTTCATATTCCTGCTGAATGGCATTTTTCTGCGACTGCCCATGGCAAAGGTCCGTGTGATGGAATTGGTGGCATTATCAAACGACTCGTAGCGAGAGCCAGTCTCCAACTTGCAGTTGATAAACAACACCGATAGAATTTTTTGAATGGGCATCTAATCCGAATAACTTACCAAATATCACAGTTAAGTTTTCTCCAGAAAAAGATTATAATACAGCATTAACTGATTTAAATGACAGATTTTTGAAAACGAAACCAATTGTAGGAACTCAACACCTACATTGCATAATTCCGGACAAAAATGGTTGTTTGTATGTTAAAAAATTTTCAAACTCTACTGAACAAAAAATTTGTAAAATATTCAAACGCCAGAGAAAAAATTAATAAATAATTTTTTGTATTGTTTCTGTGAAATCATTGGATATTAGCAGTATTAATCATAAAACTTAGTCATTATATTCGTAAATTAAGTCTATAAATTGTAAATATTATATCATAAAATCGTTAAATTATATTTTTTATATGATAAAAATAAAGTTTACGGGAAAATTTTTTTTTCTCATTTTTCGTTTTTTTAAATAAATAAAAAAAATATTAAAAAAATCGGCCCACTCCGGGATTAGCAGGGATAGTTGTTAAATTAATTGAAGTTTTTTTTGAAAAAAAAAAAACAAAAGTGGCGAAATTCAAAAAAAAAAAATTACGATTTTACTTAAAAAACCCGATTATTTTATATAATTTATCGTGTTAAATTTTTTTCCTGTATTTTTTCGAAAAGTTCATTCAAAAACAAAAATTTAAAAAAAAAATGGTCCCCAAAAGTCAATTTCTACAAAAGTTATGGCTATTTGAAAATAAAGAAGCCATTTTTTAGCAAAAAATTGCAAAATTCATAACTTTTTTAAAATTGGTCAAAAAATTTTGAAAAAAATTCTCAAAAATGTTTTTCAAAGGGTAGAAAAGGATGGCTAAGTTTCAGCAAAATCTAAAGGGGTCGGGTTCAAAAGTGGTCGATTTGGTATGGAATACCCCATATATATAACCAATTATTAAACTTTAAATAAAATATTTAGTACCTTTATACAAACCAAACTTTGTTTTGATTTAATTCGAATGTTCAAATATGGAATGCTGCACCTTTTAAGTTTTCTGTCGGTCAAATATAAACAAATACATTCAGAAGAAAACTCACCACCGAGAAATCTAAAAACAGGCCTGCATCTTATTATTAAGAAATCACTACAAAAACAATATCTGAATATCAGTAAATGATATTTTTATGGGCGAAATATTGCACACTATGGCATTTAAATCACCTATTAGTAAACATATAACATTAATAAATAATTTTCTTTTATATTAAGCAACAATATTTATAGTTTTTGTTATTTAATAAAATAAATTTGCTAAGTATTTACTACCTCAATTTATACAGCACTGCGTTGCTACCACTGAAAATCCAAGATGGCCGCTATTCACCCCTCAGAAAGTAACCACGAAAAGGTTATTTACTGTACATACTGTGGTGAAAAACGCTACCGCCTTCCTTCCTTTTCCTTCCTCATCGGCAAAATGTGTGCACAGTGAAAAACGTGGTAAAAACGCAGAAATCAGCCATCTTTGTTTATTTTCATTTGAACATTGTTGCCATTGCTCAGTGCGCATATATAGTTTTAAGTACATCTTTGTTTTCAATTACAATTTTTTACAATATAAAATATTAAAACTGAAAACAAACTACTAAAAATAGTTTATATATTTATAAATAACAGCATTCGACTCTGATTTTGAGTTATTTTAAGAAAATTTCAAACATATTGAACAGATTGTATTATAAAAGTTGATAATTACTGCAGTATATCGATATTGTCAACCCTGCGTTGAGAGAGAGCAACCAGCTGCGCCATTTCAGCGGCAAAAATCCAAATGTCGTGAATTCTCACGTCATCCCACGTCAAAGAGAAAAGGGAGTAGCGCTTTTTACTGTTCAGTTACATTGCGCGCCAATAAGATAGGTCGTGCCAGCTGACTCGGGCCACGATTTTACGTTTGTCACTGGTTCTGCTATTAGGAAAAGTATTACAGAAACTTACAAAGAGTTCACAGTAGAAACTAAAGCCAAAAGTTATAGCAAAAAATTTAATAATATTATTGTTTAAAGTTATACCTTCTTTTTTACAGGCGTAGAAACAACTTACGTGATTATAGCCAAGTTATCAATGGCATGCCAGTCGTTTCTTCGTTTTGCAAGGTGGCCCAGTTGGAAATTGCAAGCGAAACCAGGTCCTTCCCAACATGGTCTTTCCAATGGAGTGGAAGTCATCCTTTCCTCTACTTTCCCCGGCGGGTACTGCGTCGAATACTTTCGAAGCTGGGGTGTTTTTTGTCCATTCGGATGACATGACCAAGCCAGCGTAGCCGCTGTCTCTTAATTCGCTAAACTATGTCTATAACTATGTCAATGACATCGCATATCTCATACAGCTCATTGTTCCATTGAATGCAATATTCGCCGTGGCCAAAGTGCAAAGAACCATACATTTTTCGCAGAACATTTCTCTCGAAAATTCGTAACGTCGACTCATCAGCTTTTGTCATAGTCTATGCGTCTGCGCCATATAGCAGGACGCAAATAATGAGTGCCTTATAGATTTTGGTTTTGTTCGTCGAAAGAGGACTTTACTTCTCAATTGCTTACTCAGTCCGAAGTAGCCCCTGTTGGCAAGAAATTATTTGCGATTGATTTCGAGCCTGATGTTGTTGTTGGTGTTGATGCTGGTTCCAAGATAGACGAAATTATCCACGACTTCGAAGTTATGATTGTCAACAGTGTCATGGGAGCCAAGTCGCAAGTGAGACGACTATTTCTTTGACGACAGAATATATTTCGTCCTGCCCTCGTTCACCACCAAACCCAATTGCTTCGCTGTCTTATCCATTCTTGTGAAAACATAACTAACGGCGCAATTGTTAAGGCCAATGATACCAATATCATCGGCATACGCCAGCAGCTGTACACTCTCATAGAATATTGCACCTGCTCGATTAAGTTTTGCAGCTCGAATTATTTTCTCCAGCAGCAGGTTGAAGAAGACGAACGAGAGGGAGTTGCCTTTTTTCTAAGCTCGTTTGGTATCGAACGGCTTGGAGAGGTCCTTCCCGATCCTAATGGAGCTTTTGGCATTGCTCAACGTTAGTTTACATAGTCGTATTAGTTTTGCGGGGATACAAAATGCAGGCATCTCGGCAGAAAGGCAGATCCTTTTCGTGCTGTCAAAAGCACCTTTGAAATTGACCAAGAGGTGGTGACGGATCTTTTCCAAGATTTGACACATGGTGAAATCTGGTCGGTTGTTGATTGGTCTAAAGCCGCACTGATAAGATCCAATCAGTTTGTTGACGGTAGGCTTTAATCTTTCACACAATACGCTCAAAAAACCGTATATACGGTGTTGAGGCTTACCCCACGGCACAGATTGTGGAGCTTCCCTTTTAGTCGATTGGGTAAAGCACACTTTAATTCTAATCGTTGCAAATTTTGTTGTTGTAGGGCAAGTCGTTTAGGAGATATGTATTTTAAACTTTTTAGAGGGTGGGGTCACTCCCACTTTTTAAAAAAGGTTTGCCCACAGGTGCCCTTTTCTTCTGCGATCTTCTGTACCAAATTACAGCTTTATATCTTAATTTAGTCCCTAGTTGTAGCACTTTATATGGTTTCGGTCAATGTCGATTGGTGGACGTTGCAGTGGTCCGATTACGCCCATCTTCGAACTCGAAATTTTCTTTGTACTAAGAAACCTATTTACCAAGTTTCATTAGGATATCTCATTTTTAAGCCAATTTATAGCTTGCACGGACGAGCAGACGGACAAACAGACAGTCAACCAGATTTAAACTTTTCTCGTTATCCTAATCATTTATATACTATATATTAGGTTGTTAAAAAAGTCTTGCGGGATTTTCGCTGGTTGGCGCTGAAAGCGCCTAGTTCTAGTTTTATTCATCGGGTCATGCTATACCTTTTTGGAAATCTCATTTCACGCGCTAACACGTGTTTGATTGATTGTCGTTTCTTTCAAGTCGTTCGTGAGTTATAGTGTCGCAAACATGGAGCAAAATAAAAAAGAAATACGGCACATTTTACAGTACTACTACGATAAAGGCAAAAATGCATCTCAAGCCGCCAACAATATTTGTGCAGTTTA
The DNA here is from genome assembly GCA_037783105.1 of Bactrocera zonata. Taxonomy (NCBI): domain Eukaryota; kingdom Metazoa; phylum Arthropoda; class Insecta; order Diptera; family Tephritidae; genus Bactrocera; species Bactrocera zonata. Next base: position 308,609 of record JBAWJQ010006679.1, read on the forward strand.
TGGACCCGATACAGTTTCCATTTCCACCGCACAACGATGGTTTCAACGTTTTCGTTCTGGTGTAGAGGTGGTCGAAGATGTGTCCTGCTCCGGAAGGCCTGTCGTCGAAAATTGCGATAAAATCGGTGAATTCGTCGAAGTAGACCGGTATAGTAGCAGCCGTAGCATCGGTCAAGAGCTGGGCATGAGTCATCAAACCGTTTTAATCCATTTCAATAAATTCAATAAATCATTCAATAAAGATACCGCAAGACTTTTTTGACAACCTAGTATATATATCGATATAAATACATAACCCTATATCTATCTCAATTAGTTTTAGGTGATACGTACAACCGTTAAATAAACAAAACTATAATACTCTGTAGCAACTGGTTTTGAGAGTATGAAAATATTGGATTTTATTTATAACAATTGAATTTATTAGAAGTAACAAATGGGTAGCATATACATATAATAACACATCGAGGTAATAGGTTGGTACTGCTAACGGATGGGTAACAAACACGATAACCTGTTTATGTATGTGTTAAATGTAAAAAAAAACTGTTAACCAAAATAATATCACTAACAGAAATTTGAGAAACAATCTGCTAGCCACGGCTAGCGACTTTTCTCAGGAATTTCAATACAATTGGTATTGGTTATCAGGTAAGTTGCTAATATTTTATTAATAATTAAAATAGAATCTTTTCAGAACAAGAAAAATGCAGTTAATAACGTTATTAAAAAATTGTGGATCCTACGAATTCCATGCAACAATTCGGCATATGCTGTTAGTTTGTTACAACGCGATGTACCATAGATGGATAAGCAAGAACAAACACGTCAACAAAAACGCATATTAGAGAGTGCAGCCAGTAATTTCTGTAAGAAAATGCATAAATAGACAGCAGGATCGGAAATCTAAGTTTGGCTTAGACTACAACAGCACAAGGAGTACACAAATGGAAGTGGATGAAAAAGAGCACTGTATTGGTGTAAATGAGAAATTCTTGGCCGAGCAATTAAGATCCACGGATGTGGCTGTTAACCTAGTTGTAGAGTTTTTATCAAAATAGCCAGAAGAAGCACCAGATCATTTCATTAATGAACATGTCCCAATACAGGTAATGTCTATACCACAGCAGATGGTGAAGATTGCAAAAATGCTTGGTGAGCAAATTGGATCAGGCGTAGCATCTTTCAGCAAAGATACGCCAACGAGACCAAGAAGGGTGGAAGTCTGGACACTTGTGAAAGGTAAACATTTTATAAATAATATTTGTGTTATGTAATAGGTTGTCAAAAAGTCTTGCTGTATTTTTATTGACTGATTTATGGAATTTATTGAAATGGTTTATAACGGATTGATGACTCATGCCCAGCTCTTGACCGATGCTACGGCTGCTACCATGCCGGTCTCTTTCGACCAATTCAGCGATTTTATCGCAATTTTCGACGACAGGCCTTCCGGAGCGTGGCGCGTCTTCGACACCTCTACACCAGAACGAAAACGTTGAAACCATCGCTGTGCTGAGAAAATGGAAACTGTATCGGGTCCAAAAACTGCACAAATTTTATTGGCGGCTTGAAATGCATTTTTACCTTTATCGTAGTAGTACTGTAAAATATGCCGTATTTTCTCTTTATTTTGCTCCATGTTTGCGACACTATAACTCACAAACGACTTAAAAGAAACGACAATCAATCAAACACGTGTTGGCGCGTGAAATGAGCTTTCCAAAAAGGTATAGCATGACCCGATGAATAATACTAGAACTACGCGCTTTCAGCGCCAACTAGCGAAAATACCGGAAGACTTTTTTGACAACCAATATATGTATGTATTTTACATTCCACACATACGACACTCGACCAATAAATGCATTGAATGAAATACGGAAGTAGTGTAAACAAATAACTTGCACATTACTTTTTTCAACATTTTCGATATTTTCAGAAAAATGTTTTATCCGCCGGGAACTGGTACAACAATGTTAATTGTTCGTTTAATATACAGGTATAAACAAAGAACAGTTTCTCCAGCCACTTCAATCCTTCCACTCGCTAATAGAAATGCAGAACAAATAATTGTATATGTGACCTGGTCTACGAAAAGGGAGCTAACGTGCAAAAACTAGTTTTCTGGGAAACAGCTGTTAAAAATAAACAACTCGTTTCGTCAGTTTCTCGTTATCTCATTAATTGTTCTCCTTTCCAGAGGCTTCATCGTGTAAGTTGCTAGTGTGGAACATTTAAAAAAGTAACACTGAAGAAGTGACGTTTACTCTAATACCGCGCAGCTGCTGTTGTCTTGTTTTCATTCGTCTCTCTTTCCGGATGTTCTGTTATCACATTTGTGTAAGTGTTTCTGTTGATTATAGTCTTCGCATTTCGCATGAAATGAAACATGAGTGTTGATGAGGAGTTCAGTGCCGTATACGGACAATATTTCCATGAAAAGGATGATGAAAACAATGAAGAGAGCGATTATGATGAAGACGAAATATATGTATCTCAGGCAGAAGATGATACCGAACAAACTTTTGTTAAGATTGACCTGTCTGTTGTTGAAGTAAAGGAGGAGGAGCTGGTATCAAAATTTCTGTCAAAAAATTGTTGTGATAATAAATGTCATTCACTGATACCACGGGAAATGATCGAGAGTACGCGGAACAATTGTTTAGAGATGTCGAAAAATGAACTTGAATTTGTGATACTAAGTCACATCGAAGCTGGAATTATGAGTAACGAAAAGCTAGAAAGTGTATACGCAAAGCTTGCTGGGCGGAAGAAATATGGACAGAGACAGGATACAGGAGTTATGAGGCATAAAATTACATTTACCTTCTACAGAGTACCTGTTTGTCGTTCGTTTTTCCTTTTTGTACATGCGTGTGGGAAGAAGCGTTACGAACATTTAGTACGTCATTTTGCCGCACAGGGTGTAACAGTGCGTTTTTAACGTTTTTCTAGTGCATAATCATGTCTTTATAGCTTATAATTCAATGTATTTTGTTCATTACAAAAAAATTATATATTTTCGTATTTTTACTCTTCTTTCTCTACATTTTTAGGGAACTATCAAACAAGTTATGACTTTTTGGATTCTATCACGTGAAAAAGCATCTCATCTTCCATCCGAATCAACTAAAAAGTGAAAATTGATTTTTTGACACCTAAGCGCCCTTTCCATAGACCAGGTCACATATATCAAAAGATGTTGGGTGAGCTCTTTGAACAACAAATCGAACAACTTTTTGTAGCATTTTCATAGCATTTACGGACGCGCAATTAGTTGTTGTAAGTGTAATGTTTCCGGCATTGCGACGAGTTCGTTGGGTGAAAAGAGTGAGTGATTTACCAAAGCCTGAAGGTGATAAGACACAACTTGATGAATATATTGATGATATTTACAATAAAATGGGAGAATGTAAGTCAACAACTATTGGTTAATATTTAAATTTCGAATTATTATTTCACACACATATAGCCTAGCCTGAAATGCAAAAGAACGTATCATCAAAAAATTCGAAATTGCGTGTCTTATTGATTACGTCTCACTGCTTCAAATTACATACATAATATTACATATGTTCAACATTTTCAGATTCTGCGGTCAGATATAAACCAGTTTTAACCAATATTAAAGTTTTTTTTCAATCATGTTCCATTTTATTTCGTGTTTCTCTCTTGCCACTGAAAATTTCTGAAAATGTTGTTACATTATTTTGCATCTCAGGTGACGATATGTATTCATTGAAGTGGCGGGAGAATTTCTCAACACTACACTGCTGGACTTTGTCTACTTCAAAGCAAGATTAAACACAGTTGTATGCCAAACGATAATTCGGCATTTCCTTATTCAAACGACAAAGTAGTAGTATTGAAAGCGGTGGCACCTATACTACAAGTTGGTGATAAAATTGCATATTTTACTTGGGTGAGTGCCAGTTGGAGCGTACAAACTTAAATAGCATGGTATTGGTAGTTATAGTATTTATGTTTAAAATTTGATGTAGATACCTTAACAATTACAAAAATAATAATAATTTAATTCTGTTTAAACCCCTCAATGTTAGGGGACTCAAAATTCACTAACACTCGCGATCAATATTGCAAATGAAAATGCGCGGGATATTTGGTGTACAATTCCTTTAATGTTTTGTATATTTAAAATACAATTAAGTTGTATATATCTACAAACAGATGAATTTAGAACGGTGTTGTGTTAAATTAAATTATTGTTGAGTTGAGAAAGGATGCCGCTAGCAGGAACTGGATGGACCCGAAATTTTTTCTGGCGCGTAGGAACTTGTGGCGAATATCCAATCGAATGAAGTTCACGCGGCGTAGCGCAGCACGGAATGTATCCAAAACGAATGTGTGTATAGCGACTGTTGGTAGCGAATTGTATGTGACGAATTGCTGGAACGAATGTTTTGAATCTGCTTAGGAGACCATCCTTTATGCTGAGTGGGCGGATGTACAAGTGTGGTGAGTTGTCTTGTGTGCTTGTGTGGTGTCGTCAAGTACTAGTGTGTGCTAGTTTTTCCGGTCAAAGTGGGGGGATGCTTAACTCATT
>JBAWJQ010006680.1:0-84872 GCA_037783105.1 Bactrocera zonata
TGGCTAAATGAGCCTTAGTCGCCTGCCCCACACCACATCTACACCCATCACTAACACGCACACTCACCACACTCACCTCGACATCACCACACTCCACATCAACACCACCCACACACGCGAGCGCAGGATCCACACACTAAAACACACACCACATCACTTCACTAAAAAAGGGTCCGCTTTACACAGCTCAGTTCCGATTCCACCGCCGTTGAGTCAACTACGCTTTCTCGCCACCGCTACGCAGCGTCCCATCGCCCGAGTTTTAAGTTTCCTCGCGAATTGAAGTTACATAGCAATTAAGTGAAATTATTGTGTATACCCCTTCTCTGAATCGAATGTGCACCTTAACTTGTTAAAGTTACTTATTATTGTTAAGTCAATTTATTGGACAAAAAGAAATCCCCCACTAATCGAGTGGCATTGTGAAATCAATATACCAAAGGTTCTTTTTTTTATTCCGAACACCTAAAGAGCACAAGCGGTAAGTAAAGCGGGCAGTGACCCCAACATATGGTCCTTCGAGCCGCAACGAACGGCACTATTGAAAAAAAAAAAAACTTACAAAAATTCGTGCACAAAGGTGAGTCACCTTAGGTGACATATACATACTTACACATACACAAAAATCTAGTGCAATTTACATATATAAAAAAAAAAATATATATATATATATTGCAAGTGAAACCGAAGTGTGACAACTACATACATACTTACATACAAAAAAAAAAAAAAACAGTTGAAACGGAAAGCACAAAACGGCTCCCTAGTGTCACATCAAAATCCAAAAAAAAAAAAAAAAACTAATAATAATTTTTATCAAAATCAAATATAAATATATAAGAGTGAGACATATAAATATATAAATATACATATAAACAAAAATACAATACTGTGCTGAACAACTAAAAACAAAAAAAAAAAAAAACAAAAAAACCGGGCGCGAAAATTAATTTAACTTTAAAACGGGCGCGAAGCTTTTACAAAAAAAAAAAAACAAAAAAAAAACAAAAACAGTGACATTAAACAGTGCAATAAATTTCAAAAAAAAAAAAAAACGAAAATATATAGAAATAATAAAATTAATAATTGGTGAAGTAAAATATATTAAAAATATACAAGACATCTACATAAGTACGAGCAAAACAACAATAAGAAGAGCACCAGGAAAGGGATACCGTGGTCCACCCTAATAAAATCACATCAGCAGCAGCAGGAAACAACTGGGACACAGCGACAAAAGGAAACACCCCCCCCCCCATTTAACCGAATACTAAAGCCCTCAAATACCCTTGAAGCGGCACAAAGTGAGTGTATCGACTCCTTTTATTCGTATAACATTTTTATTTATTAGCATATATGTATGTTGAAAGTTACAGTTCATTTTTCTAACAACTGTATACTTTAATAAAACGGTTGCTACCAAACTGTTTGAACTTACGGTTGATTTCCGGGAAACCGAAAACAGTTTGGTACACTACATATGTACATACAATATATGTATGAACAGTATATAGTATAATATATAATTATATATATACTGGCATACATATCTAAAGAAAAAGGTCCTATACGCTTACCCTTGTGTATCCAAACACACAAATTAAAAAAAAAAAAAAAAAAATTTTCAAGTATACACTTGACCCCATTTTCCGGCAATACCCCTTATACTCCAAAAGTATAAGCAGGATTGCGCAACACTTACTAAGCTTGGACAAATTCGATCAGTAAAAGGAAAAATAAAAATAATAAAATACAACATACATATATGCAACTACTTATATTCATATTTTATATTTAATTGTACATATATCGACATATAAGTACCAATCAATGTTGTAAAATAACATACACACTTATGTATGTATAAATATTATAATAAAACAATTTCTACAAATTGCACTTATTCCAATGTGTACTTAGAGTGCATACCTGCATCTCACTAATTTTCTTCCCCCGCATCATTCGTACTGTAAAATCTTACATACAGACATACGGCATACAATTTGCCTTTGACTGTATTTCCTACGTTTAAACTAAAACTATTTTCAACTTCCGGGAATTAATTTGAAAATTTAATAAAGTTAAACAGAGCGCTAATTGCAATTATAAATATTTCAATTTAACCTCAAGAAAATATACGGTCAAATCAAAAACAAAAAAAATAATAATAATAAAAGACAAAACCAGCACATACTTTACATACGTTTTGATATTTCTAATTGTTTTCACATACATACATATATCCAAAGGCCAAATGGGCATATTTCAAGCAATACCTCTTGTTCTTGCTAAAGCACAAGCAAGCAGGATTGCAAACGGAAAAATCTTTATATACAAAGGTCATTAACCCTTTTCTCGTTCTTTATTATCGCTCGTATACGCAAGTATAAACTAACGAGTGCAAATCAATAAATAAAGTAGAAAGAAAGAAAGAACAGACTAATAGCAACTATTAGGAGGACGAATAAATAAATAAAACAAAAAGAAAGCAAAACAAATTAATAGCAACTATTAGGAATAAGGAAAACGAAACACTCGTTCGTTGGTTCCTACCTTGCGGATACAACAATAATACAATATTATAATAAGAAAAACGAAACACTCGTTCGTTGGTTCTTACCTTGCGTATACAACAAAAATATAAGATCATAATAAAGAAAACAAAATACGCGTTCGTTATTAGATACTGGTGTATACAACAAACATACAAACCGCGTATCTTAAAGATTCAAACGTATCTATTGCTACCATAATACACTGAGAGAAGTTTTTTCTGTCTCACATTTTCAATTTTTACCTATTATCTAAATGAACGGAGATTCTAAGGAATCTAAATCGATTCAATATCTAAAAGTACAAAAAATGATTTCTGAAGAAAAGAGCCCATGTATGTACACCCGCTGAAGCTACACGCTCAAAGCAAGGTGCTACAAAGCAAAAAAAAATTAAAGACATTTCATATACTAAGTTTATTGCTGAGAGTGACAGTTTAATTCGATACTGCACTCGATTTTCATCTTCACCGATTCAGGACAATTCTGAATCGGTACTAGAAATCAAAAAAGAAAATCTAGGCAATTTCTGGACACGTCTCCAAGCTGCGTATGACGCAATTCTAGAATCTGACGAATCAGATCTTCCGGAAAATTTTAAATCCTCGGCTTGCTCCAAATACGAAAACTGCTTAGACCAGTACGAGGAAACGAGAGCTATGATCTCCGACCAATTGAGATTAATAAAAGCAATTGCACCTACTCCACAACCGAGAGTAGAGCTGCCTCCAATTCAAAGCCAAGAGGCGAGTTCCGGCATTCACCTTAAAGTGCCAGCTTGCGATACAGAAATATTTCATGGAGGTTATGAACAATGGCCGTCCTTCCGGGACATGTTTACGGCCGTGTACATAAACCATCCTAAATTATCTCAAGCGCAAAAATTGTATCACCTCCGATACAAAACAAAAGGTCAAGCAGGCGCAATAGTAAAACAGTTCGCTCTTAATGACGAAAATTTCAATTATGCTTGGGAAGCTTTAAAAGCTCGCTACGAGAACGAAAGAATATTAGTCGACAAACAAGTCACAATATTAATGAATTTACCAAAAATTCAGAAAGAAACAAGTGAAGAATTTATAAAACTTCAATCCACTGTTTCAAATTGCTTGTCGGTTCTAGCGACACAGAATATTCCCACAGACAACTGGGACCCCATACTGGTAAATATATGCTCCGCGGCATTACCGGAAAAATCTTTGCTTCTATGGGAGCAATCGCTCTCATCACGAAGAAAATGCCCAACGTGGCACCAAATGAAAGATTTCTTAACTACCCAATATGAAATCGCGGAAAGGGTAGATAAAAAAACGGTCAGAACTAAAAACGTTCAACACGACCTAAATCGAAGTTTCGTTAGACCCCAAGCTAGTAACAACCACAATTTAAACAGAAGCTTCTTTAAAAATCAATCGTTCACATCCGAACAATATAAACAAACGTCCTGCGAACTGTGTAAAGGAGGGCACAAGCTGAAAGCTTGCGAAAAGTTTAAAAAACTTAATATCAATGAAAGGAACAACTTTGTCAGAGCAAAAAGACTCTGTACAAACTGCTTGTCCCACTCACATAATCTCAATAATTGCGAAAGCAAATTCAATTGCGTATATTGCCACAAGAGGCATCATTCAATGTTGCATTTCAATAACTTTCCTAGCACACCCCAAAGTAGCGCTTTCTCCAAAAGAGCCACGGGTTTAGTTGCAACCGCAACTCCCGAAACACAAAATCCCGAAATTTGCCAAGAGACACCATGTTGCTCAAAGGCTTTAAAAACACAAACGCTTCACAGCGAGAATCAAAGTAGGGTACTACTACCCACAGCAGTTATCTCCATCGAACACCGAGGAGAACTTTTCAAATTGAGAGCCCTAATAGACCAAGGGTCACAACGATCATTCATAGCGTCTAGGGCACAAAATAGGCTAAAACTGCCAACAAAACATGCCAATTATGAAATTACGGGAATGGGTGGAAGAGTAGTACAAAACTCAAATAAAATCTGCCCCATTACCCTAATTTCCCCCCAAGCGGATAAGCGCATTCAAGCAGAAGCTATAGTCTTACCGCAACTTACAAAAATGCTTCCAAGCTATCATATTAATAGCAAGCATTGGCAAAAGGTTACACACCTAAAGCTGGCAGATCCTAACTGCAACACCCCCGCTCAAATAGATCTTCTATTAGGCAGCGACCTTATACCTCAAATTATTCTAGAAGGGGTTGAGAAAATTTCAAACACCCTTCTAGCTCAAAATACTATATTCGGTTGGATACTAAGTGGACTAGTAACAGAATCAGTTACCACCATGACCACTCAAGTGGAAGAGATATCCAATGAATTCCTTAATTCACAATTAAGGAAATTTTGGGAATTAGAAGAACTCCCCCCCTTACCATTACAACGCCAGAAGATCAGTATTGTGAAGACTTTTACAAAGCCACAACTACTAGATCAGGAAATGGTCGGTATGTCGTACGACTACCATTTAAACAACAATTTCCAGACACACTCGCCATAGGTCACTCTCGCACCTCTGCAATACAGCAGTTTCTAAGTATGGAAAAAAACCTACTTAGAAAAGGTGAGCTCAAACAACATTATGATGGAGTCTTAGAAGAATACCTCCATTTAGATCACATGGAGGAAGTAAGCCCATGTGAAAAAATCATAAGAGGCAAATATTACTCTTTCTACTTGCCACATCATGCAGTAGTAAAGCCTGACAAAAAAACAACGAAAGTCAGAGTTGTCTTCAATGCCTCCAGAACCACTAGCTCTGGGAATTCCCTAAATGACATTCTATTTACGGGACCCACACTCCAACCAGATCTAATGCTCCTCATATTGAACTGGCGTATATACAAATACGTTTTCAATGGGGATGTTGAAAAAATGTATCGACAAATAGTCGTACATAAAGATGATCAAGATTTCAACGAATTATTTTCCGAAAATCTCCCAATAGTCCATTACGCGACTTTAAATTAAAAACAGTTACCTTTGGCGTAAACTGTGCCCCATACCTCGCCATTCGTACACTCCACGAACTGGCAGAAGACACAAAGTCAGAGTTTCCTCTGGCAACACAAGTCTTAAAAACACATACGTATGTAGATGACATCCTGTCTGGGAGCCACAGCCTCTCACAAGCATACGATTCCTAATCACAAGTGATAAAGGCCCTCAACACCGCAGGGTTTCCCCTAAAAAAGATCACAGCTAATCACCCAAGTATCTTAAAAAATATACCAAATGATAACAAATTGGATTCTAATTTCCTTATATTTGAAAAGGAAAGTATAACAAAAACACTGGGCATCCAATGGAATGCGATATCGGACCAGTTCTCATACACGACAGAGTCCATAACCGCATTATCCGCCGTAACAAAGAGGCAAATCTTATCCTCAATGGCAAAACTTTTTGACCCCGCAGGATGGCTTGCGCCAATTATGATACAAGCGAAAATCCTGATTCAAGAATTATGGCTAGACGGAACAGACTGGGACGAACAGGTGAAACCTCTTCGCTTAGAGAAGTGGTCCCGGTTTGCTAATAATCTAAAAGACATCTCGCAGATACAAATTCCACGGTGGGTAAATTATTCCCCCGAATACAAAGTGGAACTACACGGCTTCTGCGATGCCTCTGAAAAGGCATATTGTGCCACGATCTATGTGCGCGCACAAAGCGACACCGCAACCACAAGCCACCTACTAGCTGCAAAAGCAAAAGTAGCACCTCTAAAAACGATAAGTCTACCACGACTTGAACTCTGTGGCGCTCTGCTACTAGCCAAGCTGGTTTCCACAGTGCAGACCCACATGAACATGACCAAATGCAAATTATATCTATGGTCCGATTCCGAAATCGTTCTAGCCTGGTTAGAAAAGCCACCACACTCGTGGAAAACATATATTTCTAATCGAACCTCTCAAATACTTGACCTAGTAGGAGCAGCCACATGGCGACACGTCGCCAGTGCCGACAATCCTGCTGATCTAGGTACAAGAGGGTGCAAACCCCTGGATCTTGCCACCACCACGCTCTGGTGGAATGGCCCCCGATGGTTAACCGAATCCTCAGATTCTTGGCCACAATCGGCAATGCGCAACATAATCGCCCCAGAAAGTCGAAAAAGCGACACCTATCATACAATAGTGGATGATAATGAAATCCTTGAACGATTTTCATCGTTCCCCCGAGCCCTCAGAGTTGTCGCATATATGCTCAAATTCATTGAGCAACTTAAACTTAAAGTTAAAGGAGTAACTTACACTCATTGCGATACATTGACGCACCAGGACTTACAAAAAGCAAAGGTCGCGCTTATCGCCTCAACCCAAACGCGCTACTTCAGTCGCGACATATCGTTACTAAGAGAATCGAAGCCAATTGACAAAAAGAGCTCACTCCTAGTACTAAACCCATTTTTAGACACGAAAGGTCTGCTTCGTGCCAATGGTCGGCTCGCTAATTCAAGCCTGACTTACAACGAACGCCACCCCATCATAATACCTGAGAAGTCTCCTTTTGCCACATTACTCCTGAATTACATCCATATATTAATGTTGCACGCCGAACAGCGCCTCATGCAACACATGGTACGCCAAGAGTATTATATTCCCCGTCTTAAGCCCCAGATCAAAAAATGCATTTTCATGTGCAAAATCTGCACTATGCATAAGCAAAAAATGCGAACTCAGATTATGGCAGCACTTCCACCTGAACGCTGCAATTTCGCTCCGCCTTTCACGACTACAGGTGTCGATTTTGCTGGGCCTTTTCAAATAAAGGCGTCCATGCTAAGATCTCCCACTCTCATGAAAGGCTATGTGGCTGTCTTTGTATGTTTCACGACAAAGGCAGTACACCTTGAGCTGTGTACTAATCTGACGACGGAGGCTTTCCTCGCGGCATTTGCTCGTTTCGTCGCTCGACGTGGCTTCCCCTCCAAAATCATGAGCGATAATGGCAAAACATTCATAGGAGCCCAACGAGCCACAGAAAAACAGTTTGTGGATTTCTTAAAACAAGTGTCCCCTGATATCGTACAAAAGTACGCCCCTCAAGGTATCAATTGGCAATTTATACCTCCAAGCGCTCCTCATATGGGTGGTTTATGGGAATCAGCTGTAAAGAGCTTCAAATCCCATTTCAAGAAACTAGCCGGCAGCTATAAATTTAATTATGAAGAATTCACGACATTATTAGCTAAAATAGAAGCCGTTCTCAACTCACGGCCGCTCACAGCCCTATCGCAAGATCCCTCCGACTTCACAGCCCTAACTCCAGGGCATTTCCTCAAAGGAGCACCCATTCTGGCCACACCTGAGCCAGGCGTGGAGTCGCTATCCTTATTAAATAGATGGGAAAGAATTAAAATTCTCCATCATAATTTCAGTAGCCGATGGAAAGAAGACTATATAAAGGACCTCCACAAGAGGTACCGGTGGAAAAATACAGAAAATGCGCCAAAAGTTGGAGATTGTGTCCTGATTCACGACGATTGCCTGCCACCTACCGAATGGCGGCTGGGCCGCATAGAGAAGCTTTATCCAGGCTCCGACGGTCATATTCGCGTAGTCGATCTCCGAACGCAATCCGGAAAGCTAACAAGACCGCTCGTCAAACTATGCTTCTTACCGATCGCTGATAACCGCGAAACAAAAACCGATAAACCGCTTAAATAAACCGAATATAAAAACAAAATAAAATAAAAATTTATAAAAATACCTATGTACATCTATATATTTAAAATCACTCACAAAAGTAGTCGATTAATCTAACGACCCACTCATGCCGCATAACGTGGCAGCCATGCTCATATGTCCTATATGCAACCAAATTCTAATTGAAATAACCCTCTTCCAAACAGATCAATATGGATGCAGACATGCCAGCAGCCCCGACACCAACCACTCGTTCGGCTGTCAATGTGCCACGCCAAGCGGCTGCCCCAGTTGCAGCGCCCCGAACAACCACCCCAACGGTGCCTCGGAGTGGAACGGCCGCATTGCCGTCAACACCCGCGCTTGTCGTCGACCCACCACGCCGTAGATGTCCTCTATGTCGTCGACCCCACCGGCTGCCACAATGCGTCATTTTTAAGGGATTGCCACCAGCAACGCCAGTTGGTCGTGCAGGCGCACGGCCATTGCCTCAATTGCCTGACGACTATCCACCAAACGCACGAGTGTACGTCGGGCAATCTGTGCCAGATTTGTATGCGCCCGCATCACACTATGTTGCACCGTACAACGCGGAACGACACCAGCCAACCTCCTGCCGGCCGCAACCGTGGCGCAGTCCGACGACCTCCATTAAGCCGGGATGCACGGTCTCGTCGAACCATAGGGCCATCATCATCCCGTGCCCAGCGGCCACATAGTGGGGCATCAACACGACGCCAGCAACAACGAGCGCGTCCGCGCCGCACCTCAGGCCTCAGCAGCGTCGTGGCCACTCTCCAGCAACTCCAGCGAATTCTAGGCTGAAATATTCGCCTAGGGGGGCCGGGATGCCTAAATGAGCCTTAGTCGCCTGCCCCACACCACATCTACACCCATCACTAACACGCACACTCACCACACTCACCTCGACATCACCACACTCCACATCAACACCACCCACACGCGCGAGCGCAGGATCCACACACTAAAACACACACCACATCACTCCATTAAAAAAGGGTCCGCTTTACACAGCTCAGTTCCGATTCCACCGCCGTTGAGTCAACTATCGCTTTCCGCCACCGCTACGCAGCGTCCCATCGCCCGAGTTTTAAGTTTCCTCGCGAATTGAAGTTACATAGCAATTAAGTGAAATTATTGTGTATACCCCTTCTCTGAATCGAATGTGCACCTTAACTTGTTAAAGTTACTTATTATTGTTAAGTCAATTTATTGGACAAAAAGAAATCCCCCACTAATCGAGTGGCATTGTGAAAGCAATATACCAAAGGTTCTTTTTTTTATTCCGAACACCTAAAGAGCACAAGCGGTAAGTAAAGCGGGCAGTGACCCCAACATAAGGTTTACACCAAGGGACTTAAATATTCAGCAAAGAGATTGCTAAAATACTGAAACTCATGCATTAAATTTTATTATATCACTGAATTTTGCTGAGATATCTTACATTCGAACATATAATACATATATGGGGAACCTTGATGAAGTCCTCGGGTCATTTTTATTAGACAGTGTTGGTTATATGTAGTCTTGGTTAAAATAGATAAAAGCAAGTCAATATTACCCCCAACTCCCATATACTACTTATAATGGTTTCCGTTATTCTAACAAGTTTTATACCGAATTTATAGGTATTTATATATGTATAAGATTGCTTAAAAATATGTTTTCGAGTATACCTAAGCAATGCCAAAATTAATGCGGGCTGATTCCCCTTTCCCTGCTCCCAATATACCCCATAAAATGATTTCCGTCCTTTCACCTGTATTTAAACTGTTCACGTTGATCCAAATGTGTAATATTTATAATAAATTGAACTAAATGGATGTACTTTTTTTTATAAATTATGTGGTTTAGTGCTGAATTCGGTTGATTTAATATCACACACATCCCATAATTTCCCGGGCGTAGATTCTTGCAAGTTGCAAGAGTATAAAATATTCAGTTAAACCCGAACTTAGCTCTGCCTTACTTGTTGCTCATGAATTGCCAAAAAGTAACGGTTCATTGCATACCAAATACTGAAACACATAAAACCTAAAAATTAATTTTATGTGCTTTGGGCTTTGTGCCTGAACGTTAGTGAACTATGTATTTCGTTCCGTTATTTATATGGTCAGAATGAAATTGCAAATTTTCTAATATGACGTACATATGTATATAATAACAAGTAAGGAAGGGCTAATTAAATGTTATATTTTTAAATTCTAAGATATGTTTTTACAAATAGCAAAATGTATCCTACGAGAGCATAAAAATGATGCCCTCTGAATTACATGAAAATATCTGAGAGATTTATCGATATTTTTGGTGAAAAAATAGGTTACGTTAGGTTAGGCACTGAGTTCTTCGTGTTCGATATCAGGGACCTTGAAAAGTTATAGTCGGATCACGATAATTTTTCCACAAGGAATATCTCAGCTCAAATACCTTATTTGTGTAAAGTTTTATTCCGCTATCGTCATTGGTTCCTAATGTACATATATATTAGGTTGTCAAAAAAGTCTTGCGGTATTTTCGCTAGTTGGCGCTGAAAGCGCGTAGTTCTAGTTTTATTCGTCGCATCGGGTCATGCTATACCTTTTGGAAAGCTCATTTCACGCGCTAACACGTGTTTGATTGATTGTCGTTTCTTTCAAGTCGTTCGTGAGCTATAGCGTCGCAAACATGGAGCAAAATAAAGAGAAAGTACGGCATATTTTACAGTACTACTACGATAAAGGCAAAAATGCATCTCAAGGCGCCAATAAAATTTGTGCAGTTTATGGACCCGATACAGTTTCCATTTCCACCGCACAATGATGGTTTCAACGTTTTCGTTCTGGTGTAGAGGTGGTCGAAGATGCGCCAAACTCCGGAAGGCCTGTCGTCGAAAATTGCGATAAAATCGCTGAATTGGTCGAAAGAGACCGGCATAATAGTCATCAAACCGTTATAAACCATTTGAAGAAGCTTGGAGTCACTAAGAAGCTCGATGTATGGGTGCCACACGAATTGATTTAATAAAAATACCGCAAAGCTTTTTTGACAACCCATTATTATACAGAGAATACATCAGATGGAATTCAAAATAGCGTTATATTGAAAGAAGGCGTGGTTGTGAACCGATTTCACCCATATTTCGTACATGTCATCAGGGTGCTAAGAAAATATTATATACCGTATTTCATTGAAATCGATCGAGTAGTTCCTGAGATGTGGTTTTTGGTCCATAAGTGAGCGACGCCACGCCCATTTTCAATTTTTAAAAGAAGCCTGAGTGCACCTTCTTTCTGCCATTTTTCCGTAAAATTTAGTGTTTCCGACTAACAAGGTTAACGCACTTTTAGTGATTTTCAACATAACCTTTGTATGGGAGGTGGGCGTGGTTATTATCCGATTTCATCCATTTTTGAACTGTATATGTAAATGCCTGAAGGAAACGACTCTATAGAGTTTGATTGCCATAGCTATAGTAGTTTCCAAGATATATACAAAAAACTGAGTAGGGGGCGGGGCCACGCCCACTTTTCCAAAAAATTACGTTCAAATATGCCCCTCCCTAATGCGATCCTTTGTGCCAAATTTCACTTTAATATCTTTATTTATGGCTTAGTTTTGACACTTTATAGGTTTTCGGTTTTCGCCATTTTGTGGGCGTGGCAGTGGGCCGATTTTGCCCATCTTCGACTTAACCTTCTTATAGAGCCAAGAAATACGTGTACCAAGTTTCATCATGATATCCCAATTTTTACTACAGACAGACAGACATCCGGACTTAAACTCTACTCGTCACCCTGATCACTTTGGTACATATAACCCTATATCTGACTCTTTCAGTTTTAGGACTTACAAACAACTGTTATGTGAACAAAACTATAATACTCTCCTTAGCAACTTTGTTGCGAGAGTATAAAAATTAGTTATTTGCTTTCTGATGTGTCACTAGGGTTTCACATAAAACGGGCATGCTGTTTTCTTTCACCTTGAATCCAGATAAAAGGTATATCAGTAATTTTGTTATATTTGCACTTTTAAGTATATCTTTATATAAATATGGTATCTAGTTTTGGTCAGAAAGTATTTCACAATTCGTGTTTGTTGCTTGCTTGTTGCTAACACATATTTTAAAGGTAAATAGCACATCGAAATGTAAGAATAAACACTAATTGGACTGTTTGCACTTGTAAAGCCTAAAGATTTACCCACGAAATATTAGCGTAAGTAAATAAGCATTAGGTTTAGTTTTTATGCTCTGAACAGAGTAGATTAAGTTTCCCACAAAGTTTGTAACATCTAGGTACAAGTACTTGTATATACGCGAACTAGCCCCTCATATAAACATACCGATCAAACTCAATACCTTGTTTGGAAAACTTTTTTATTTGACAAGGTATCTTAACAAAATTTGACATAGATAGTTACCAAGGACCATTATCACATATACAGAATAAATTAATAATTTTTAAATTATAACAAAGTCTAATTTACTTTTTGCTCTTTGTAATATATGTAGCTGCAATGAAAACTGTTTGATCAAAACCAAGATAAGGATAAGTAATGGAGTACTAGACTGGCATTGTTTGATTTGTGTTGTTAATATGCGGGAATATACATCCGTCTTACAATTATTTTTGTTTTAATTTGCCTGTATTTTGAACAGGGCTTTTTTGTATATTGCCTGTTTTGTAAATACAGGACTTTTTAATTTTGGCCGAGCACTAAATCCGGCTCGAAGGACCAAAAAAAATGATTGATTTGTAAGATCAAGTAAAGATCTTATTTGAGCTGAGAATATATTCATTCTGATTTTATTCTGCATTTTCCTTGCTTATATACAAATTTTAAAACTATCTTAAATAACTAAATATATGTGGATGTGTGTATGTTTGTATGAATTGCAGCATATTGTTTATTGCTGCTTGACATGGGGTTGTTTTCAAGTGTACAATTTATTACATGTGTGTGTGTGTGTGATGTTATCTTTTCTGTAAATTTATGACTTGCGCCCCATGCATTTTTATTAATATTAGATGTGCATTGCATGTAAATGCATTATGTATACATGTATGTATATTAATATATAAATAGATATTTATATTTAGTAGAATTTCGGCTTTGCTGATAAGTAAGCATGTTCAATGATATTTGAACAGGTATGTTTCAAAATTGTTTCAACAAGTATGTTCACGGTCAAGTGTTTACCAGATTAAGTTCGGTCTGAATAGCTCTATTGTTTTAACCTGTATTTAACACTTAATTGTTAGTAATCTGATGAGATCAAACTTTTGCCTTTTGCTTGGCCCAGTAAAAAATATGACTGCAATGTGAAGTCACTGAATACCGTATCTAACACCTTCTGTAAAAAACAATTCGATGGTGGAAAAAAATAGCAATTTAAATAAAATAGTATTTTAAATAAAATAGCATGGTAAATTTGATTATTGGATTCTTCCCTTTAAAGTATACCAATTTTTAAAATCGGATCATAACTATTTAATCCTCCAGATACCGGCAACGGGAACTCCTGAGCCTATGGCTGACTTTATACCAAAAATATCTGTAAATGTGTGAGATATATTATTGAAATTTGGAAAGAATCTTTTCCTGACAATAGTAAGTCTCTGCGTTAAAAATAGGTTGAATTGGTTCAATATTTCCCTTAGCTTTCATATACCTAATGTATATACCTTCCGGCGGACTTTATACCCAATATGTGAGTTATCTTAATTAAATTGAGTAAGCTTGTTTTTCTCATAACCATATTATATAATATTAATGGTTAAGCGCTGAAGTTGAGTGGAGTCGATGTAGAAATTGGTCTTAATCTCATATCAGTAATATCATCAATTGCGATTTTCTGGTTGACGTTTTGTATATCAACTCAATATATTAAATTTAATTTATTCGGTTAAGTTTATGTCAGATACATTTGAGGATGATTTTAAACAATTTCGCTGAGGGGAAGTAAAATATAGCTATAAAACAACTTGAGTCTATGACTTATATTATAATTTAATAAAATAATAAATAAGTAAAACATTGTACAGCACATTATGTGTTTATTTCATCTGTAGTAATAAATGGTTTTCAAAGAAATTTTGTTAAAAATTATCAGAAAATATTTCTTGGATAGACTAATTACAGATACTTACCATAAATTTACAGTTTCTTTAATGCTTACTTACACATAGTTATATTAAGATATATTATTTATCGATCGATCATGTACTTGTATGATGGTTGTAGAACGATTTATTATTGACTTTCAACCACCCATAAAAAATTTTTCAAAAGTTTAGAAAATTTTGTCGAAAATCTTTAATTGGATTTTGTTTAGAAGTTGAGCAAAGATGTCTACATAGTTGGGTGATGAAGCACCTTTACGGGCAAATTTTCAAAGGCATATACATATATGTACATATGTATGCACATGAATAGGTATTAAGATTACTGATAACCTTACGCGAAGTAATTTTTTTCTAAATATCTTTATGACGTCGACAAAGTCTTATATTAATATGAAGATACAGATAGGTGATAACATGCTCTATGATTGCTATAAATCTTTAGGCGGATTTCTAAGACTCTTAATTAGCAGATGTATCTTTCGAAATAATAAGGCATTCGTATTCTGTTCGTTAACGCGAGTAGTTGGCCATCTGGATAGAAAGTTGCAAGTTCATAAGAAAAATTTTAAGTACAATTTTTGTATATACATATACGACATTAAGATAAATTTATGAGAACTCTGAATTGTATTTATATTAAAACTACTTGAGATCAAGGAAATTAAAAAAACCACAGGCGTACTAATTAACGCGATTGAAAGTGCAACGAAATATAGCTACTTATATATTTGTATATGTTTAAATTGGTTTCTTGTGTTATTTGTTAAAAAGTGTTTATTATTCTATATTCAAAATGGATGAAAATGTTGGGTCTACAACACCAGCAAGTGATAACCGAAAAGGTATAACTAAACATATTGCAATTAAATTATAGAATTACTTACCCTTTAATTACTTACATATGTAAGTACGGGTATGTACAGGAGTTGATATCCTATGTGCAGACGCCCGTGAAGTGTTAGGTTTTACTCAAAAAAGAATATCCAACGTAAACAAGCTCTTTGTTTTTTATTGAAATCGTGACTGGCATTTTAATTTTTCTTTTTTTTTTGATGTTTTGAATCAAGCTAGTAAACATTCAAATTTGAGAAAATTTTGTTCTAAAACAAAATTTTCCGCTCTGCCTTTGACTTATTCCATAAACCATTCCTTTAAAAGTTATCTTCTTCTTCTTTACTGACGAAGACACCGCTGGAAGAGGAAGGAGAGAGTGTGGTGTAATTTTTAATGGCTTAAAAACGGTTTATCTAGAGTTTCGGCAAAACTACGAATCTTATCGAAGAAAGTTGTGAGGAAAAGTTGAAAAAATCTACAACTATAGTATATGCGAATTGATATTTTATTTAACATTTTTCTTGAAAATAGAAAACGTTCCCTATTCCCCATATACCTTACATAAAGATTTTTGAACTTCATGTTGATATATGGATTATGTTAATGGAACTTAGAGAGTGCCTGTAATCCCTGGTGCCTAAAGTAGATTAAGAGCTATAACTAAGCTTCAAATTAAGAAACAAAACAGTAGTTTGATACAGATGATTGTAGTAGTGTGGGTTATCTTGGGGAAAATTGGACAAAATTATTTAATATTCATATGACTCCATTAGTTTTAGGAGCTGCAAATAACTGTTAGGTGAATACAACAATTATACTCTGTAGCAGCATGATGCAAGAGTACAAAAGTGTTGCATTATAAAGTCAATCAAAGAGGCTATATCTTTCTTATGAGCTACTTTTAATTTTTGAACTAGAATAAATAACATGATGTATTAATGAAAAATATAAAGATAATTGTAACATTTTGTTTATTATTATTTATGTAAAAATATGGACCAGCCGACTTCGAGCAAGCCATGAATTTAACAGGTTTCGGGACATTCAATTTAGTGTTGCTTATAGTTGGTACATTTGCGACTTGCGCCGCTAGCTTTGAAACCACCACAATGTCGTATATTCTTCCAATTGCTGAGTGTGATCTTAAAATGACACTTTTTGATAAAGGAATTTTAAATGGAGCTACATATGCCGGAATGATATCGTCGGCTGTTATTTGGGGCTATCTCGCGGACACAATTGGGAGGAGAAAAGTTCTGATTTACGGTTTTTTAATAGACGCCGTTTGCGTACTTTGCAGCTCTTTGTCGCAGAATTTTGAAATGCTTGTTGCATTTAAATTTTTGGGCGGCTTCATGTAAGACTAATTTTGACTTTTTGCGAATTGTCTTCAATTAGAAAACATTTTACATTACAGCGTGAATGGTCCTGGTGCAGTACTATTAACATATTTAACTGAAATGCACGGCTCCGCTCATCGACCACGAGTTCTTATGGTTTACGGGATGGTTATGTCTTTGGCAACACTTATAATGCCACTATTGGCTTGGGCGATATTTCCACAAGATTGGGAATTCGTATTGTTTAACTATTTAATAAGTATTATATTTACTGTGAAATCCTATTTAGAATATTTATTTTGACCACTTACCCTTTTAGTACATCCGTGGCAAATATTTTTGGCAGTATGCAGTCTACCAAGTATAATCGGTGGATTAGGACTAATTGCGTTGCCCGAAAGTCCTAAATTTTTAATGTCTCAAGGAAGAAATGCTGAGGCCCTCCTAGCATTTCAAAAGATTTATTCTATAAATAAAAAAACAAGCAGGAATACTTATCCAGTATATATCATCCTTGATTAAGTCATTATACATTTCATAATATTATTATATTCTTTAGGTCAAAGAGCTGGTTGAGGAAGTTCCGAATCGTATCTCGAATGTTGATGAGCTTATATTTACTGTAGAAAACAAACCAGTTAACCAGAAATACAAACGTGAGCCCAGAACATTCTCCCAAGCTTTCAAGGAAGGAATGAAGCAGATTAAGCCTATGTTCACAAAACCTTTATTAGGTCACTCCCTTCACGCGTATGCGATGCAATTCTGTATTTTGCTTGGGTATGCTTGGTCATGTAAGACTGAAATTGCTAACAATCAAAGACTTATCTTTTGCAGCTTAAATACTGTTCGACTGTGGTTGCCTCAGCTTTTTGCATCGATCGCTGAATACGAAGCTCTAGATAACGGTGAATCAAGCTCAGCGAATCTATGTGCAATTCTAGAGTATAGTGTTAATAAAACATCAGTGATTACAGACTTTCACGACTCCTGCACTAACGTAAAATTTTAATTACTATTTACTAATTTGTTTTAATTTATCAAATAATGTTTAATTTACAGCTACCAAACGTGTCAATAGATCTATACGTTAATAATATAATCGTATCGTCGGCTGGTTTAGTAGCATATTGTTTTGCTGGTATAACTGTGAGAGCTATAGGAGCTAAAAATTTACTAAGTACAAACATATGTGATTAATCTATTTGTAAAAGGATATTGTGAATAATCGTTCATACTTTTTAGTTTATGGACTCTTAATATCTGGTTCTCTCGGCATATCGCTCTATTGGTCGGTAAATGGTCTTTCCACACTTATTATATCATCTGTGTTTTTATCAGTGGCGGCGGTATCAACATCATCTCTATTAGGAGTGGTACTTGCACTCTTTCCAACTTCTTTGAGGCAAGTATCTAAACTTTTGTGTATATATGCATAAGGAAGGTATTATATGGAAAATTTTGGTTATGTTGGAGATATGTGATATAGATGTCCGATTATATTTATTTTCAATACCACTGTCAAGCATGTAGTTAATATTGAACTGTTCTACAAAATTACGTGCTCTTAGGTTTTTAAATTAAAGGCAGGCTATCGGAAATTAAAATAACTGAACATTCGGTCGTTTGGGATCTAGCCGATTCCGGCAAATGATCAATAGAATGTGTTCGTTCGAGCTACGTAATAATTACAGCAGTACAGCAATAATGTTGCATATTTACTGACACTGAAATTTTTATAACCATTAAAAAATAAACCTCGCCTTAAAAAACATTGGTTCAAAACAGGGTTTGGAGCCATAGTCTCTCAAACAAAGTTGAGTTGTCAGAATGAACCGTAGAATATTTCCCCCATCGCAATTTTGCGTGTTTTTGGCTCCCTGTAAATCAACCCCTTCTAATACACTTTGTTTGCGACGAAGTTTGGAATACCTAGAAGGAAACGTCAGAGATCCCATAATACATATACCATAAATGATCAGCATGGCGAGCTGAGTCGATTTAGCCATATACATTTGTCGGCATATATGCGAACTAGTCTCTCAGTTTTGAGATATCGATCACGTTTTCTTGTGCCTAGCAAACCACCTGCATGGCTTCCGAAAAGTGCACAGTACCATCACAGCTCTTAGCGTCATAAACCCTGTGAAAGAACGATCTTCCGTAGCGTTCGACCTGTCAAAAGTCTTTGACATAGTCAGTCAAACAACGCTACTGCAGGACTTCGAAAAACACCACGCTCCCTCCAGCACTGAAGAGGTGGACCATGAACTACTTTAGCGGTCGTCAATCATCCATCCTATTTCGAGGAAAAAAGTCAAAACTGAGAAAAATTATACAAGAGGTTCCGTAGGGTGGTGTCCTCTCCACGCTACTGTTCAACTTCTATATCTCGAAACTCCCACAGTCACCAGAGTGAGTTTTTATCACAACAGCACGTTTCTTGGGCCATCCGTTGAGTGACGTCGACGACACCTTAGCTGCCGCTATAATGATTATTATTTAATTTGACGAAATATCTTCAAGAAATTGGCACGGATTATTGTCTAACGCAACGGGGCGATATCCGAAGGAATTCTCCAGATCGAGTCGCTATATCATACAGCTGCCATTAAAAAAACTTATCCATTAAAATCCAGTTCTTGTAAGAAATAGTTTGTATTTATGAAGTGCAGTTTTGTTGCAAGCGAAGTTAAAGTTGTTTCTTGTTTTTTTTTTTTTAAGATTTTCTGATAATAATATCTTTCTAGATCACTGGTGGTTGCAATCGCAATGATGTTTGGTCGTTTGGGCGCTTTGGCTGGAAATATGTTGTTTCCTGTTTTTATGGAAATGGGATGTATACAACCTTTTCTAATGATCGGCGGTGTATTGCTTGGTAATATTTATTTTCGATACTTTTATTATTTATGTAAATTTTATTTCACTTTGGATATCTTGGTTATTAATTGCCTCTAAAGAAGTTATATAATTAATTAAAAAAGTAAATATTTAAGATTAAATTCCTGAAATTGAAATTGAGGATGTTCTTCATAAAACATTCAAAATCCTTTTAGTTAAACCGTAATTTTGAAAAAAAAAACTATAAATATTTGGAAGGGCATGTTAATATTGAACACATGATGAAATACAATATTGTAATGCATATCTCGTATTTGATGTCTTAATTATACCCATATGTACATATATTCATTCAATATTTTTTTCTCATGCAGCTGCTGGTGCTTTATCTTTCATTTTGCCAGACACGAAGGAAATGTCCTTAAAGTGAAAAGTAAATAAGTTACGGAAATCGGCGTTATATGTACTACAATATATCGACATATTCATAACTTATAATATTAATTACACATAAGACATATACCCTTGTGAGTAAATCTCATGGAAAACAGTAGTTGAATATAATGTTAATTCCAATTAAATCTTTTGTCAACTAGTTTTATTTTCTTAAAATGTAAATATGGAAATCCGTATTGATATGTATAATTGTGTAATTTACTTAATTTTTTAATTATTGTTTTCGTTTTTAGCATATGGATTAGGTTTTATGGTAGTGTATGTACTGACGGTTTTTTTTTTTATAGAAAATAAGTTTTAAAATGTGCAAACATAATTTCAACGTCTATTAGAGATAACTTGGACACAACCGACCGCGATTTACCGCGTGATTTAAAACTGCTTCGGAACAGTTTGTGTGGTGTTAGTTATTTTTGATAGAAAGATGTATGAATGGATGGATATTGACGATGTTGGCTAATAAATAAATCTGTTGAATTTCTGATAAGCATGTTATAGTGCGTTGTATCGAAAATCCTCCGTAAGCCTTCGGATAAGCTTACCAGACAATGGAATCACCAATCCAAATCACACAAGTCATTCTACAAACGCTAGCAGTAAAAGCCTTAATTGCAAAACTGTTTAATTTCTTGGGTTTGTCGATTTTTACCTTTCCGTGTTATAAGCTATGTACATAGCATGTACAGTAAAATTTCTCATTACTGAAAGTTTACATAGCCGGTCATCTTCTATAACTGGACAAATTTCATGAGCACAGCATTTTCATTATTATTTCCATACAAAAGCAATTCCTAATACCTGACATGAGTGCGATCCATTGATCACAGACGGAAACTATTTTGTAATATTTCGTCTTATTATTAATGCCTCGAATTTATTAGTTCAATGGAAATATGTGTATGTAAACTCTGAGTTGAAGTACATACTACAGAGTGTACATTTTAAACGTTAATTTAACTCATATACATATGAACATCTCTCTTAGCCGGACAAAAACACTGTGACGGTGGGTGTCCGGATATGAGCAGTTGCACCGTTTATAGTTATTTGAATGAATCCAAAGTTTGGAAAGTCGAATATTCTCAAATCAAGGCGACTGTAACTGTAACAGCTATGAGAAAATGTGTACAAAGTTAAATTGAATGATTATGTTTCAATTTATTTTTTTTCTCACAAAACATGATTTAATTACTTGTATATTAGATTTTGTCGATAGCCCAAAAACAATAATTTGGCAAAGTAATTGGATCCACAATGTCAAAATAAGTCGTTCTCATTTGTAAAGTTTTGATCTTATAGTGCGAACAGAAATTTTCGAAAAATTTACACCAATGAAAATGCGTTTTTAAAGTAACAACTGAATACGAATAGATTGTAAGCAACACAAAATCACTAAAACGTAAACAGAAAATGTATGAGAAAAACAAAAATCAGCTAACTTTGGCATTATGGATACAAATGCTGGAAGATGGAGTCATGTGTAGAAGTTCACACAAGTGAGGAAAGTTCTCTGATCGCCATTCACTTGGGAGTGGCCAGAAACAATTCTTTTTTACTTATATGGATCAATCAGCTCACGACTTCCGGTCTTTGACCAAGTATCCTCTGGTTGGCTACCCAACATTCGTTTGAAGGCGAGCTAAATGGAGAGGGCGCTGGGTTTGGGACCCGCCACGTTAAAAACGCTCCCAATGAACAGCCTCTATGACGACCTTGGCATATCACCGCCGTCCAAGAAATGGAATATACGAGACAAGGACTGAGGCGAGTAGGTCCTTGAGTCATTTACTATAGTGACCATATAAAGGAGCGCAAGTTCGGTGTTTGATTCGTGGTGGGAGAGAGACTCCGTTGTCGAGTACTGTCATTCGCTCCGGTGGATGTCCGTCTAAAAACGCCACAATCCGCATTAAAGCGCAGTTTTTAAACACATCGCTTATTTGCGTCCACGCCCCGATGGCTAGGATACCAATATTGTGTTTGGCGGCTTTAACGTCAGGGTGGGCATAGAAGGTATCTTTGGCACAACAGTCGGTAAATTCAGCCTCATGGAGAAAACATCCCCAAATGGGTTGAGGATAATCGACTTCGCCGGGGCCCGAAATATGGTTATTTATAGTACTAGGTTCCAACATAGAAAAATACACCAAGCAACCTGGCTGTCTCCGGATTGAAAAGACACCAACGAAAGACACGTCTCCACGTGTGTACGCTCTGAGCTCCTAACATCGACTCGGACTTGGAAAAGCCAAGATACGCACCCGCCTCTGTGCAGCATAAAAAGCACGTCAACAAACTCAAGGAAGGTTCAACGTCGAGAAGATGCAATCACAACAGACAACTGAACGATTTTGGACTCGACTTGCACTTCTGAGAGCATTCAAGGGAAGCGAGGCAAATTTGCAGACAAATGAAGAGAGAGAGGCTGAAATGCGTGAGTACGAAGAGCTTGAAAAGATGCGGCGACGAAAAGAAGGTTTCAAGACCAAAGCATACTCTTGTAGAACTAAAAGAGGTGATCTAGTGACTGATGCCTAGAGCATACTAAAATTATGGAGGGAAAACTTCTGCAGCGCGTACTGAATGGCAGTGAAAGTATAACGTCAGGAGAAGGTGAATCTGATTCCCCAATCGATGATGGAGGAGCGGACGTTCCATTGACCGACCATGAAGAAGTTCGTATAGCAATTACCCATCTGAAGAACAACAATGCGGCGGGGGCCGACGGATTACCGGCCGAGCTATTCATACATTGCGGTCATCGTTTTTTTTTTGTTTGCCTCTTTTTTCATTCGATTTAGTTAGTATATTTTTCAAATCATTTTTTATCGCAAACATTCTCGAAATTATCTGAATAACAGTGATTGTAATGCCGACTCTACTTGAGAACTATCACTAAGCTGCTACAATCGCCATTTATTAATCACTATCACTCGCAATTTGCGTTGTGACCAAGAATAGACAACAAATACTGAACTATTATCAAGTATCGAGAAACGACTCAGCGTTTTTATTAGCTTTGAAGAATTGACACAGCTGGTCATTAACAGATTGCGCAAAAAACTCGTCTAATATTTCTTGGTCCTCCTTTTTCGATTTCAAGAACGCATTCAAATTTGTCAACTGATTGATTAATTTGTTGTCGTCAATATGAAAATTTTTCGAGTCTAAAAACTGAATCGTCTCAACAACTTGTCCATAATTTCCTTTTGATTCAGTCTTCACTCCACTTCAGTAAATAGCCCAACGTTTCTCGATAAACCATGAAACATTTTCTCGAAAGTTGGTACATTCTTCAAGTTTTCCCTTAGCATTAAAAGCATTGAGTTTGGTGGTTAAAGTAAAAGAAATTCTCTCTTGCAAAGCGTTGCCAACTTTATTAATTATAGAATTCAAATTCAGTTTATGAAATATAATAGTTGTGTACACATCGGTGATTAGTAAATTATATAAGTAAATTCTGCAAATTCGAGTCGAAACATGAATGCAACGGTAAACATGTGCATGTGTATGATGAAAACTCGGCCGAGTTTTGGAACGCAATCTAAATGATATGATTCATGTAAATGCATCTTACGTGTGATGTGCAAATTCAAAACACCCAAGTAGACTAAAACGCTGTGGTGCTCACGCACTCGCTCAAAAAAAAAATAATAATAATAATTTAAAAAAATCGCCGATTCAGAAGGAATCAGGGCATTTTTCATGAAAATCAGGGAATTTTCACGAAAATCAGGGAATTTTCACGAAAATCTGGCAACAGTGAAGGTCAAAATCAGAGAATATCGAAATCCTAAGGATAAGTCTCCTCAACATCGCATATATGGTTCTGTCGAGCGTATTGTGTGAAAGATTAAAGCCCACCATCAGCAAACTGATTGGACCTTATCGGTGTAGCTTTACACTCGTACCTGGCAAATCAACAACTGACCAGATATTCACCATGCGCCAAATCTTGGGAAAGACCCGTGAGAAGAGAATCGACACACACCACGTCTTCGTCGATTTCCAAACTGCTTTTGACAGTATAAAAAGAGCTGCCTTTATGCCGCGATGTCTGAATTTGGTATCCCCGCAAAACTAATACGGCTGTGTTAATTGACGTTGAGCAACACTAACAGCTCCGTCAGGATCGGGAAGCCGTTCGATATCAAACGAGGTTTCAGAAAAGGCGACTCACTATCATGCGACTTCTTCAATCTGCTGCCGAAAAAAATAATTCGAGCTGAAGAACTTAATCGAGCAAGAAAAATCTTCTATAAGAGTATCCTATCATCAAACAGGTGGAGAAGGACCTGGCATCCCTTGGAACGTTGCGAGAAGAAGAAACGACTGGCGCGCTGTTGTTAACTTGGCTATAACCGCGTAAGCAGTGTCTACGCCAGTAAATAAGAATAAGAATGGTCTCGCTTGCAGCTGTACGTAAGGACAGCTCCCTTATATCGAGTTGCTGATGAGTGCTCTCAGAAAAAAATTTCTCAAGACCCTAGGTACCGAATATTTCGACCCCGGTACCTATAGCTGACTTTTGATCGAAAATGTCGGTCAATGTGTCATATATACATATAACTATTGGGGGTATGCTTCTCTTATAATGGTGTGTATGTATGTAAAAAATGGGTTAAATCGGATAAATACTTCCCTTAACCCTTATATACTTAATATAAAAATTGTTGAACTTTGGGGTGACTTTGTACCGTATACATTGGCTAACATGTGAGTTATCCCAATGAAAATAAGAAAGCGTGTTTAACTCATAACAGTGTATCTTTTGTGCCTAAAATAGATACATCTGAGCAAAAACTTGGCTGTGAAGCGCGATCGACTACTCTGTCTGCAAAAGTGCTTAGCTAAGAATTTATTTGGCCAAAACTTAAGTATGGACTGTGAAACCGCGCAATACATACATTCATACGATCATCGTCGTGGAGTTGACAAAATTTTTTCAATCAACAATCTTGTGACAATGTCGCCTATATTGTCATGTTTGTTCTTTTTACTGAATTTTTTGAATATTTTGTTTAACCCTAATTTTTTATCACTTGTGATTGGTCAATGATAGTGCGTCTGCGTGTTTTTGTCACTTACGCGAATTTTTAATTTTTTACAAATGCGGTGGCGCCATTTATATTTCGACTGGTGCGTTAGAATCTGCTACCTTTATCGATTGTTTAGTGAGAATTTCATGACATTTCATCAATTGGAAGTGAAGTTATTGCGTTTTAAGTGTCGGTATGTCAAAATCCGTGATCACAGGAAACTGTGCGTGAATTTATCGCAAATCAGCCGAAATCATCATTGAAATTCATGGAAATGGAGTTGAACATCTCCAAAACATTGATTTATCGTATTTTGACCGAACATTTGGGCTTACGAAAGGTGTGTGCACGGTTTATTCTGCACAAATAGACTGACGACCAAATGTGCCGTCTCATCGATCGACGCTTGTGACCGATTGTTTGACCAAAAAGCACATTTTATCTATTAACCACTCCCCATATTCACCTGATATGGCACCGTGTGACTTCTTCCTTTTCGGAAAAATGCAGTTGCCCATGAAAGGAAAGCGTTATGCAGACGTAGAGGCCATACAAAAGGCCTGCACCGGCATACTGACGGCCATAGCGGTCAACGAACTAAAACACTCGTTCGACATGCTTTTGGACCGTGCAAAAAGCTGTATTGAAGCAGAAGGAGACTATTTTGAATAAAATAAATCGATTTTGCTATTTGTTGTGTTGTTTTTTTAAAAGTCCTGTTTACTTTGGAACGCACCCTGTATACAGCAAAAATATGTTCTGTGAAGGAAAGGCAGGTTAGAGAATGTTTAATACTGTCCAATTAAAATACATAACAAAAATTTGATAGCTTTTTGATTTCACACATCAACCACTCGAGCGAGATATTACCTGCTTGCATATCACAATCTTTTATTGCAACTTAATATAAAATATTTTCTCTAAGTTCAAATCCTATTAAAGATGTATTTGCATTTCTCTTTTATATTTGTAAACTTTTTTAATTATTTTTTTCATTTTATTTTTATTATTTCTTCATTACATAAATGTTTTTCAATTTATTTTATTTTTTTTATTATGCAGGCCAAAGAACATCTACACATATATACGTTCATTGTGTTCTCTTATAGGGTGGTGGATGTTCCTTCATCACGTGGTGTAAATTCATTCTCTGATTTTACGAACCCATTTACATAATAGATCTCCTTCTACCACACTACTCTATTCGAGAAAAACTGGCACACCCTAGTACAACACACCACACCTGAGAACCTCACCACACACAGCCCGATATCACCCCCGACTGCACCTCACGCTAACAAGCAACAAAAAGAATGAATACCAGACAAAAAGGGAATTGGATTATCGTTTAGGGTACATTCCGTTTGCAACACTCATCCCGCGCGCAGCATTAAGATTCAATTCCATACTGCGACGCGTCGACAAAATTTTTCGGTTTTGCGCGCCACTCAATTCTTCAACCATTCCGAACGTCAGTCTACTTCGACCAAGCGATCTTATAACAAAAATATGATAATTTATATTAATTATTATTACTTATATTAAGTATAATAACGGAATAATAAACCATATATGAAATATATACGAAACTCCTCGGTTTTCATTTAAATTATTGGCAAGGTTTTGAGTATAGTGAATTTTTAAAGATACTCCATGACATTCTTTAAAACAAAACATAAAGTTTAAACAAAAGGAAAAAAACTAAAATTTTATCAATATAACGATCCGAAATACAAAGCAATTAATTTGCTGCTTTATATCTGCGACAAAGTATTAAACACACCGTCCCAGAGTTCAGATAACAAAAAAAAAATAATAATAATAATATCCGAAGAACTGTAATTGGTTGATACGGTATAATAATAAAGAAAAATAATAATGTCGATCAAAAGCAGACTGCAAGCCGTTATTAATACCAAAGGTTAACATACAAAATATTAAAATTATTTATATTAATTTTATGTAGATTTTTCTTCACCAAAAGTATTATGTAAAAACATTTTCTGGACACTGAAGTATTTTTCTTTTTAAGCTATTGCATAGCTTCTATCGCTGGCCTTGAGCGCGGGGACCGAATCCAGAAATTCCGTGACGAAAAAACCTCACGCTCCCCACTCCGACGGGCATGGAGGTGTAGTACCGAAAAATGTTGCATACCCCGCAGGCGCTAGCTAAAAAGGAAGTGTATGTATACTGGATGACTCAGGTGGAAAAATATTTTGTGCGAAATGTCGCACACAGGTGGCGCTGTGTGGCGTGAAAAACAAATTGCGGTGACGAAAAATGTTGCATACCACAAAGACGCTACCGTAAAGAAAATAAATAAATAATTATGATTGCATAAGTTGATACAAAATGCTATGCAATAGCTTTACCGCGGCAGTCCCCAAGTGCCACACGTCTTTTTTTATTCCTATTGGAAGTTGTTTTTCGAAAATTGTTGAGTGTTCTTGGTTTTTTGATACATACAGCCATTGGCACATGAATAGCACACTTAGTCCTCAAATAAGAAAACATTTATTTATTCCTTAAGTTTATCACTTACGGATTTAAAGAGGATTGCGTTTTATTTTAAAAATTATTCACTTTAATATAACTAAAACACTAAAACAATAAATATTTTACTACCGCCAAAAAAAGACGAAAACATCAATATCTTATATGACAGCTGGGACACATAAATAGCGCAATGTGAAAAGGGGTTTAAAAAAAGGTACAAAAAATTATAAAATTTAAAAAAAAAAAATTTTTAAATTTCCTATTGTTTTCAGATCTGGGTTTTGCACCGGCCACTCATATATTCTAAACTTTTCATTGCCATGAAAACACGCCCCAGACCATGATACTTCCACCGCCGTGCTTAATGGATTTTTTGGTATACCTAGGTTTAAGGGATTGACCTTGTGAACGACGTAAAAATGTTTTTCCAACTGGAACCTTCCTATTTGTCTTGGTTCTGTCGCTCAAAAACACGTTCTTCCAAAATTGTACTGGTTTGTCCCTGTGGGCCTTTCCAAATGCCAGTCGAATTTTGATGTGGCGTTTTGACAAGAGTGGTTTCTTACCGGTAATTTATCCAAAAAGTTGAGATAAGTTGAGTCGTCTTCGTAGAAACTTTCTGGACACGTTCACACCATATTCGTCATTAATTTCGATCATAATTTCTCTGGTTGACTTAAAAGGATGCGCTATGCTCTTCCGTACTATGATTTTGTTAACACTAATATCGGTTTTACGTGGTCCTGGTTTTTTTGGTATCTTTTTATTGACACAAGGTGGGTCTGTTTTGTTGCATAAAGAGCATTTTATAACATGTTTGGAGAGCAATGTAGTATTTTAGCAATTTTGGCAGAATTTTTTCCTTTTTTGCTCATATTGGAGTCCCTTTTCCGGCGTGGAATGTTTTTTCCTTCACATTTTAATGAAATATCCATGAAATAATTATGTATTCGCAGAATTAAATTAAAAATATGCGAGAACCTCACACAAAATTCAAAAAAAAATTACGAACTTACAAAAGTGCTATTTATGTGTCCATCTCAAATCAACACTATACGCAATAAAATTGTCGCGTAAAAAATTTAATAGAAAATAAACAGTATTTTTGTGCAGAGAAATGAGCCTCATAACAGTGACAAGTAGATACATACCAAATTTTTATTGTTCAGCTACTTTAGGATTCAAAAAATTAGAATTAATATGAGATTTAACGCATATACTATATATATACACATACAAGTACATATGATGATTTTGTTCTCTGCTGTACGCTGATTGCGAGTATTCCATTGATTTGCAAACAAAATATTACATATTTAGTTATGTATGAATGTACTTTCGATAAGAAATGGCACTAGTTCGCTGAGAAAACAGAAAATATACTTCAATTATGAGGAGGAAGATGAGCCAATTTGCGATGCTAGCAAAATTTCTATTTTGCCATTCTTGTACTGAATTGTCTTCAATCAGTGAAAGATACTAAAGCCTTTGAAATTTTTTTAATATTATCAGCTGCAAAGTTTTTCATACAAATCCATTTTTGAACATTGTAAAAACTCCTTAATTCATGGTGTGAATAATAATTGATTCACGTTGGATTGACAGATATACCTAGGTGTAACAGACTTATGCATGCTACGAAGAGTACAACTAGCTATAGACAGTAAATTTGCGTATAAAACTACCTCTCTGGAGGTTTTGAATTGTATTTGTTCAAAGGAATTAATACACATCGTTCGAAATTTCTTTACGGGAATACAGGTGTTGCTAAAACTTCTTGTCCAAAATTTACTT
Source organism: Bactrocera zonata (assembly GCA_037783105.1). Classification (NCBI taxonomy): domain Eukaryota; kingdom Metazoa; phylum Arthropoda; class Insecta; order Diptera; family Tephritidae; genus Bactrocera; species Bactrocera zonata. Next base: position 29,160 of record JBAWJQ010006680.1, read on the forward strand.
GCGCTCTGCAATGTTTCAAGAAAGATTGAAAGGCTTCGTAATATTATAAATTGAAAATGAAGTGGTACAAATCATTAACAATAAAACAGTTGTGTTCGATTTTTCTACATTAAAATATATTGAAATATTTAACTGTGTTTATTAAACTACTAATTATGGCCCCTATCACGGTTTTCAATACAACTGCAATTAGGTATTATCGATATCAACTCAACCCGTCAAGAAAAATTTCGGTTGAAGTGTTGTCAAACTTCAACTTTTTTGAGGAATTACGATTTTCGAATCTGTGTCAGTGGGGTTGGCACTTCCAAAATGTGAACTATTGCCAAGTAAATATTAGTTGAATATTTCGGCGTTTATTTAGAAAAACATATTAATAGAAAACGGAAAATAGATATTTATAATTTTAAACTATTTTTATCAATTATTTTGTTCAACTGAATGGAAGGGTTAAACATTTGATGAGTCTTCGAAAAAAAATTCCGAAGCTGGACGGGGAAAGCTACAATTTGGAAACAGCAAATGTGACATTAAAGGACTGAGAGAAGGGTTTCGAACATAAAAAGTCCCAGGAATATACTTTTCAAATAAATTAAATTGTTTTCTCGTCTTCAGTTATTTGTCTTTCACCCACTACACACAAAAACTGTGTTCATAATATTTAAAACCGTCTTAATAACCAAAGATATCAGAGCCTACGCCAAAATTTATTTTGAAAAAACAAAAAAAAAAAAACAAATTGCTTCCTTTTTTAAACGAAAATAACTTATGAATCTGCAAACCTTTTTTAAAAGCAATTTAAATGTCAAGAAAAAGTTGGGTTGCTTGATGTTAGGAAGTTCAAATAGATTTTACTTACTTATCACGAGGCCTTTTTTTACATTTGCTATAAAAATTTTCAGCTGTTTAGTTATCTATTAAATCTTCATTTTTAAGGTTGGCAGCATCAATGAAATTTCGATTGAAAATAGTTGAAGTTCGTAATACCAAAAAAAGGAGTTGGGTTGATCTAAAATTGAATTGTCGAGTCACTATATGAATATGAGTGATTTTTTCAAAAAAATTACCCCAATAATTTTCAAATACTAAAAGTTTTGTTATTAAAACAATACAGGCTTAGAAGGGCGCAGAATTTGCCATTTGTCTAAGGCGGTGAATTGTCTCGATTCTATGTAGTGTGGTATTATTTTGTAATGACCACATTGTTGTTCGTGTCCGTTTTCAATGGACTGGATCTCTATTTCAAACACTTCAGTACAACGTTCAGGTGGCATTAGAGGCATTTGGCATTTTCTACTTCTTTAGCGGTTAATCTACGGCATTGGTCTAGCTGTCGGCAGTGGCGACAATTGTTGATAACGTATACAAGTTAACTCACGATGAATAAGGCAAATTTAGATTGTGACTCTTCAGGCGATCAACGCGCCGCTAGTCAAAACTTGATGCAGTCATAAGAGTAGCTTCTTCGTTTGAAGTTGGTGGGCAGCCATGTCCAATTAAATACGTTTGTTGTGGTCAATATCTCCTCTATTCTATGCTATAAAAAATATGCTTATAATGCTTGAGAGTTATCTTTTAGTAGGAAATTAAGGAACTTTGTGTATTTCTAATATAAACCCTAAACAATCTGACGATGACTGCCAAAACAAACCAAGCACCCGCTCTCCAACGAAACCTTCTTTATTATCGATTGGACGTGAGGCATTAGTACGTTTTTTTGCGATTGAGTGCGCCAACTACCTGTGCTGAATTCAATGTAAAATTGTGTAGCACAAACCCAGTATACATATGAATCACTCGGAGATGCAGAAACCACCCACCACCTCTTTCGATCAAACGCTATCAGCGCAGTTCAATATCGTCGTAATCGTACGGCCGGTGGTTCTGCGATCAGCTTGGTGACCCAAAGGTGTAGCTTTTTTGATATAATTTGCAGAAAATGGTGAACAGGCAGCACCAAACGTCATCATGCAGATTTCGTAAACATTCGAGGATTGATAAGCGTCCCCACCATAACAGAGGAACCGTTGTGCTCATTTTTGGTAGGAGAAAATTCAATCGTAATTCATCCTTTCCTCTACGCAGACTAGTGTTTCAACGCCATGAGATAGCTGTCAGTAACCTTACTTTTTCAGACCTCCATATGATTGTAGCTTAGTTGATGTTGGACCCAACAATAGCTTAGGCCTGACCCTAACGTTGTACTAGAAATCCTTACATGTTTAAAATTTCGAATAAAATCGTCCTGACTTAAACTCTGTAGAGGATGCTCGAAGTTCGACACAGCGTTGATATTGCGAAGTTTGTGTTGTTTCTGCATCTGGCGCCACTGATGAGTAAAGCTGACACAAGCGTTGATTGCCTCGCAGCATGTTCTCCAAACCACTGAACATTCAAATGTTGCTCACATCTATGCATTCCCCAATCTCGAACAAGAGCACAGTCTATCAATGTGACATATGAACCTTCGTCCAGGAGTGCGTAAGTGTCGACACGCTTTTGGTTTCCGTGTAGGGCGACCCGCAAAAGAGTAATGTAGTTAGAGTTTGAGAAATGTAATTCACCACAATACCTTTGTTGAAAAGGTTTGATTTTCGATATTGCAAATGGGTATGATTTCCTTCAAGTGGGCTTCGGATCAACTGTCAACCAAAATTTTAACAATTCAATTATATTAACGACATTGTTCGGTTGCGCGCATAACCTTTCAAGCTCTTTAATAAACGTCGGTTGTATTCGTATTTGCTGTACTCATAAATCGCGCTTGACTCGACGGAAAAATAAAATATTGGCCAATCATCCGGCTGTCTACAAAAGTTTGGCAAAACCTGCAATTTCGGTCACAACGTTACTGTACAGTTAACTAAAACTGGAAATTGCTGTTTTGATTGAACTGTTCCCAATTGTAAATGTAACTTTAACAGCAACACTGTTGTTAGATATGTACATCCGATTTAGACGCTTAATACGAGATTGATGCTCTGAATTTCCCAAATGTGACAAAATGCTTTCTAACATGGCGAAGCGTTTCTGTAGAGCGGATTGCGATGGCGCTTGAGTATACTCGAGGTGAATACTGTCCCAGTCCCCATAAATATTTGTCATACATACATATATATAGCATTTATCCTCAGAGGGAATCTTTTTCTGGTACACTTATTGTGGTGATTTCATAACCATTGGCTGAATATGAATAAAATCGAAAAAAAATCACAAATCCTCATTGGTTGATTGACTAGAAATGGCGTACAGAAAATTTTTCAGGAACGTGCCGTGTGATTCACTATTAAGACGACGTAGTTCTTATGGTGAAAGTAGAGAATAGTAGAACTGAATACCATAGGGCTAAAATTAGGCCTAAACGAATTTGAGGGAGTGAAGAAAACATAATTTTTTAATGAACTTTATTTTTCAAATAAAAATAAAAGCTTTTCACAATATTGGTGCAAATTATTTGAATATTTCGTTGTTTGCTTCTGGCACAAATAATGAAATTATGCAGGCACCTAATTTAATGAATTTCAAATGAATTATTTAAATGAGGTTTTAATGAAAAAAACGTATACATAGTAACTTACAAAATACTGCGCCACCGATCATAACAAACGGCGGTATGCAACCCATGGTCATAAATATTGGGAACAAAACATTCCCCAGCAGAGAGCTTATGCGTCCAGAAGTAAGTACACAATTTATAAAAATAACATATGTGACCTGGTCTACGGAAAGGGGGCTTAGGTGTCAAAACGAGAAATGAGATAACGAGAAACTGACGAAACGAGTTGTTTATTTTTAACACTGTTTCCCAGAAAACTAGTTTTCGCACGTTAGCTCCCTTTTCGTAGACCAGGTCACATATGTAGTTATATTGAATATACTATATACAAACTAAAATTTATGAAATTTATGTTAAATTAATGAAAAATATTAATCCACTGTCTAACAAAAACTTTGGGAAATAAAATAAAGTGAAATTAATGCCATTTCTAGTGTTCATTTTAATTTATTTTTAATTAATTTTATTTTAAATGTTACTTAATATTAAAGTGCAAAATATTTTTTTAAATTCAATATCCAATAATATTTTATTTTATCATTTACATTTATAGTACAAAATAATATTTGTTTTGTCGTTTTAAGTATATTACTAGTGGACAAGAGTTACGTTCGATTATAAAAAAAAAGAATTTACCTTCTTACCTCATTACAGTTGCAAACAAATTGACTGAGACGCTTATAACGGTGGTACGAGCTATGCTACTGGCTGTTACGAAAACTCCCGATATAGCTAAGTTAGAATATTCAGATTGGGACCATTAAAATGATACAGCAAAAATAAAGGATGTAAACAGCGCACCATCTGCAGTTAAATGGATAAATGTATCAGATATGTAATAAAATTAATTAAATGTATATTTATAAATATACGTTCTCTGCATGTATGTTTGTTTATAGAAATTAATTACTGTACTGTTATGTATAAGGGCGGCCCAAAAAGTAACGTGCGGGAGATATCTGAGATAGTAAGCAAAGTCAATGGGTAATATTCGGCAAGAAATATTGGGTAGGAGAAATTGTCAGCGTTTGCTTACATCGAATACTTTGAGACTACCTTACAGCAGTGTTTGTCGAAATTCAGGTGCAATCAGAAGAAGTTTCTGGATCGGTCGCGACCGTGAAGGAAACATGAATCCCCTGATTCGACGGCGAATTGCACATTTGCTTTTCACCGTGATAACGTGCGCATTCACATTTCTGCCATATCACTGTCATTTGGTCAAATTAGACAACATACTGCTATCCTAGTCATCGTATATTCTACTTTTGGCAATTTGTGACTTATTTTTTATATCATATTTCATCAAATTCACTTTCCAGTAGAAATTTGAGTCGAATGAGGAAGTTATTGCTGACATTGAGGAGTACTTTTCAGACCTCCAGAAAATATATATTTCAGACGATTTAGAGAGTTCGATTCATCACTGAGTCAAGTAAAGTGTAACTAAAACTAAAACTTTTCCTACTCAGCACGGTTTTATTTCCGTTTTTGTTGATTATAAAGCTGACCAAAAAGAATCCGAAAACGGTACATCCGGAGACAGCAATATTGTTTGTATAGGACTCAAAGCTAATAGGAACATCGCACGTTTTCATCTCATCTTCGTTTTTAATTAGATGAGTTCTATTCACATTACATTTTAATATGGTGCACATACTATATAGATGTGCTGTCATGAAGTTGTTCATACTCTACAATGGATGCGAAGAGTTGAGGCAGCCATAATCGGACCGAATTTTGACTGAAATTGTAATAGGGAAAAAATGTATTCCGTTTACGTTTGTCTATTGTTTTTTGGTTCAAAACTTAACCCAACAATATGGAAAACCCCATTAGGTACACCAAAAAGAAAATTTCAAATAAGGGCTTTAGAACATTGGCTTTAATTGCTTCAGACCATCTTTAAACGTTTCTTTGGCGTTCTGCTGCTTTCTCAAAGGGTTTGCCGCTTCCTGCTCTTTTTCAGTTTTTGCCGCTATCTTTGCAGCCTTTTCAGGCGCTTCTTCAAGTAGAGCTATTATCTAATATAATAATATATAGTCTATATTTCCAATGAAATGTAATGACTCTAATGTTACTATAATTATCATTTAATTTTGTTTATATACCGGATAAGATTCTTTACTTTTCCCCGTGATCAAAGCGTATATGGTTTTGAAAGTTGCCAAAGCTTCTACATTTCTTCCTTGTGACATAAGATATTTGGGACTTTCCGGATAAAAAGGTTGTACTAGACCTCTGATGAACTGAATTTGTTTTAACCCGGCGTCATTGTGGCTACTAAATAGAACTTGTCCGTTGTAGCCGGGTGTATTTTACCCGTGGACATTGCTGAACACTGAATCAATGTTATGTCAATAATAGTATGCTACATTAAATAATTGGCTAATAATACACATTACTTATAATAATAAAACATTTATTTATTAAAAAATCAACAATACAATCAAACAAACAAAAAAAAACTATTTATTCTGAGATCAATCAATTTTAAAATCGCTCGAGTATCAGATACCCGGCAACAATGACGCCGGGACAAGGTTAAATGAATCTAACTTACTTAACACAAGCATACTTATATTCTAAAGAGGAAAGAATTATAACTGACATTCGGATATTTCCTATATAGGGCCAATTCGAGGATGGCTGGGATATTATAACAATTAATTTACACACATTTCATAACCCATATATGTACGTATTTCAAACGCTATATGATGTGGCAGAGTTGCTGTTGCAATCGCGGGCAATATAAGCAAATCGATAGTTTTAATCATACCTAAAATCATTAATACTCCAGACCGACGCTTTTTTGTATGGAACTCAGATAAATATGTCAGTACTATCGCAAGTGGACCACAGTTACTGTAATATGTTGATATGTATAACTAAATTTTTACATTTAATAGGTACTTCACGCTTACATAAAGACGCCTAAAAACTTAAAGAGGATTAATTGAATTTCGGTTTGACTACAAGCACATCCCATATCCATAAAACTGCCAATAAGAAGTACGTACATTAACACATGCCTTCGGCCAGTGGTATCCGCTAGGTAGCCCCAAGGCACTGCGGATATAATCATACCTTATTAGTAAAAGGACTGTTAGTTGAATTCTTAATGAAAAAAATCTTAAAAGTATAAGTTTGTATGTACTCGCATATAAATCTCTGAAGGAAATTTATCTGGAAGTGTTTCCAAGTTACTGTCTATTTGGCTGATTACATTTTATGATTTCTTTGAATTTGATGGATTCACGTGTTCTTCCAAAGAACTGAATTTGGATAAGTTATATTAATAATTTTCGTGAAAAGTTTAGTTAGGAAGAAGAAACCGAAAGTAAGTTTTGCTCTAATTATTTTAATACACGACTGGATTTAATGTGTCGGAAAAGTAACAGAAAACGCAAGTTCTGTACAGAACGAAAGTAATATTTACTTAATTTTTTGTTTTCAATATATGTGTGAGTATACTTTACTATATGGTATGTACAAAAAGATCCTTCAAAATATCTTTGGAGGAATAATTTAAATATAGTTTTTTTACCTTGGAATAAATAATATAAGTAAAACACTTAAAACTAAGTAAAATTGAATTTTATCAAATTATTTTACTAAAATGCTTATTTAATTAATATTTATTGTATCACTTGGACTTATCTTTCTCTCAAAGTTCTTCCTTATTTTTGGTTTAGAGGCCACAGTATTATTTTAATTTCCTCTTCTAGTGCTCTATCAGATTTAGGTAAATTTTTGGGTCCTGGAACCATTTTTTAACAAGTTCTGTTTGGTGACGTTGTTCTTAATAAATTCCCATTCTAAGACCATCTCTTCCTCGGCATATGATTGCATTAACTTCTACAATATATTAACCTAGGAAATATTTTTTCATTTCAAAATATCGGACTAACTTCGGAGGCGGAAAAGCATCACAATAGCAAAAGAAAAAAAAAAAAGAATTTATAAGTACTTTGGAAGCGTGTGGATTTGGCAAATTTAACTACTTTCTCCTCTTTTTCTTTTAAAGCCCCACATATTAATTTAAGTTTTATCAGTCCCCAATACGTTTTACCATTCCTGACGACCTACTAGATATGTATTATCTGTTACTGTTCGAAAGACAATCTTTTTACGATATTTTTCTACTTAGAAGTGGAATTTTTTCACTTGAACATGTTGTCAAATGCGACAAAATAAAAAAAAAGGATTTACGATTACGAATCCAGAGGTTGTCTAACCTCTTTCTGTCTTTTGATATAGAGTTTGCTTCCTGATCTGCAGAAAAACTTTTTAACAAAGCGGTGCATAAATTGATTGAACAGTGTAATGCCGACAATTAAAATTTCGAAATTTACAATGCCGACCATCAAAATGCCGACAAATCAAAACACCGATAAATCAAGAAAAGGTGGAATTGTTCGTTCGAGGCCCTGCGGCCTCAGGATCATAATAGAATTATCTTTCTGTGCTCCGAAGGAAACAAAGACGGACAAGGTAAAATATTTTTCACATATCGGCATTTTGCTTTGTCGGTCTTTTGATTCGTCGGTATTTTGAACTTCGGATTTTAAGTGTATCCCGCAAAATTCAACAATTTTCTTTATTTTTTCATAGTTTCCAATTCTTCATATTAGAATAGAAATCATCAAATAACGAAAAGACAAAATATTTACGGAATTGTAGATGATTTCTATTTTGTCCAGTTCAAACACATGACCATTCATAAGACCGCAAGCGGTAAACATAAAATCGAAATCAAAGAAGAAAGAAAAGAGCACAGTAAAGTACCGTTATCGATTTTATGTGTATACTTTTTTTTACCAAGTAACAATTTTGTTGTAAATATGGGAGTATGTCTTTTTCAACACTATGGTTTCAATAAGTTTTACCACACCTACTCAATAGGGACTACAATGATATAACTAATGCTAACAGTAGGTATTTACACGGTTTGATGGTAAAACATCAAAGAGCTTGCACTGAATTGTTTAAATAAGTCCTCCACCACCCTTAAATTGTTGAGACTCACTACTTATATTTTTATTATTTTGAGTATTTGTAAGAGCTACAAAATAGATGTACGTGAAGGTATCCATGACCCTCGCTATACCACCACAAGCAGACTTCACCACATATAGCAATCACGATTTTTTTAAGTTTTAGATTAGCTTTGATATGACTGCTCAGAATATTTCATTACATGCGGAAATAGACATAGACACATTATGTATGTTGGTATTCTCATTTGTACTTACCTGCGACAGTAGTTAAATTTGCCAAATCCACACGCTTCCCGCGCACTTTCAAAATCCTTAAGGGGTGCGTCATCAACCCGGTCAGTAGAAGTTTGTGGGCCCGAAGCTGCTGAAGACCGAATTTTACTGAGGTCGTCATCGTTTTACGGTGCACACTTACCCAGTTTTTGGCCAGAAAATTATTAAGTCTGGGTTGAAATATCGGCAGGAAATAATCTTGTAACTCATTAAGTTAAATTTAATACTCACATAAATACAGTTTAAAACATATGTAAAGGAAATCATAATCAAAAATAAATGTAACTATTGTATTTACTGCTTCTTATGCAAAGGTGTAAATAAATATAATCAATAAATTTCTAAATGTACAATGACAGTAAACAAACAGAAATGTTCGAAAATTAAAACATTGTACAATTGTTTAACATAGGTTTGTAGAACTTAAAAGGAGAAGTGAATCAATAAGTCAGAGTTTACATTTTCGTATCTAGAGGGCTTGTTGTTTAGGGCAATTACATATATCATGTTAGCCTACATTATCATTTTAACTCTCTTATTTTTATGTTTTCGCAAAATGTTCACCAGAATATAATATTTTTGTTCACCTAACGATTTTTCGCAATAACAAAGGGCACTTGCGGTTTGGGAAAGTTTGAAAAGTGTGCGTAGCCCCGCAGTTTAAGCCCCGCAGTTTAAGTTTAATGTATATATGTATCTCCCAAACCATTCAAACTATCACGCAATTTTACAAAGTAAAACTAATTTTGACACATCTTGCGACAACGGTAAAATCGGAAGAGTTTTGTTAAAAATAATTAGGTAAATGCGTTACAGTCATTAAATATAGTCACTATTAGCCACTATGCCATCTCAGGTCTAAAAATTGCCAAGATCATGACTGGCTGTTTACCAAAAATATAGTTCGGTAGAGAAATAATATACATGTGTGTGTCAAAAATGGTTTCAATCGCGTCAATATTTCTATTAGCCCCATATCCCTAATAAAACGTTTTCCAAACTTCTGGCTTACTTTATATGTGAGTTATCTTAATAATATGAGCGAGCGAGGATAGGATCGTGTTATATGGACTCGCCATAGAGCCCATATAACCAATAAGAGAATTTTCAAACATTCCGGTTGACTTTACTTCATATATATTGTGCTGGTATTTGAGGTACCTTAGTGAAATCATGTTTCTGTTAATAATACGAGTATGTAATAATGCCAAATATAATTGTAAAATCGGGTCAATACTACACCTTTCTCCAATTTACCTAATACAAGATTATCAAACTTCTGGTTGGCCTCCTTCTTTCTTACTTGTTATAGCAGCATTACGTTTTATCAAATGTCGATGTACACGATCCGTTAATTATGTTATTCTATAATTTGGTGCTAGAGCAATATCTTACCACCACCATATACATACAGTTGAGTTTACGGTCTTCTCACTTGAAAAAGCTCATTTATATTATTCATCCAATCATTATTAAACAAAACTTGAAGGTGTCCAACGAGTGGCTCCCATCGTGATCTGCGGTTCACCACAAAAGTAACTCCATGTTATTCTACACGTAACATTCGTAGATACTGCAAAGGTCGCTCTAAGGTTCAGGTAAGTTGGGTATATCAAACAGTCCAAACATGAACATTCTAAAATTCTCTGGTTTTTAACTGTATGCCTGAAAACTTGCAGAGTCCACTCCTGGTGGCTCTTTGCTCCCATACCGTCATGGGATATTTGGACGAGGGCGATGGAGAAGAAGCGCAGTGAGTAGTAGCAATAGCATTAAGCTATCTCATTATTAGACTCGTTAGGGCACATGGCAATAGCGGAATCGTTGGGAACTAAAAACTAATGAGCTCGCAAGAGACCGCATTCGTAGAAATTTTTAATGAATTTCGATTAATAGGCACCCGTGAGGAACGACAAAGAAGTTATATGAAGGAGGGAGGTAGAAATAAACAAATCTTTTCTCCTCATTGTCCAGCTTTTGCAAGACTGAGATTGGAACATTTCGGTAGTCATGCTTTTGGCGAAACAAGAGATATAGCTAATATTACCCTCCTTAACAAGTTTGTGGTGGTCTCAAAACGCGTTGTTGAATTGTTAACGTCTTTATGTTCAATTTATAGGAGTTTTAGGTTCTCAATGGACCAACGTTCTAAGCTGTCGAAGTAAGATCCCTGTTGGTGCTTGTAAGTGAATCGGCGTTTTAACCTAATCTAGCTAATCAAAAGTTTTTTTAAGAAAATAAATTGATATTAAAAGGAAACATTAGATTTAGTAAAATCTTTAATTAAAATAATTTAAAAATGATTTTCATATTTACATACATATATTGTTACAATTAGTTCCTTATATGTTTTTAGTACTTTCTGTACAATTTTTTTTAATTTTTTTTTTTATTTATAACATATTTTTTTATTTAAAATATTTTGATTTTGAGCAGTCAATGGACTATAGAATAATTGTCGACATATATGTTACATATATACTTATGACTATTGTAATATTTTATATATATGTACATATTATTTATAATAAAAGATGTGCGAAATCAGTTTAATTAGGCACAGTCTAGCCACTTGGTTTGAAAGTTTGATGATTTCAAACACAATTGCCATTTTGTGCCATAAATCCCGTAACAAATAAACAATACTGTACATAAACTGCCTCTACATACAAGTATTTTCGTTGTTATCGTTTCATTTTATAAAAATCAAATCACAACACAAGTCGTATATTTAACGGTACTGAAAACGCCAAATATAGTCAGTGCCCACAAATGGTAAACATATGCATTTTTAAATTGTTATTGTTTTAAAGAAATCATGATGAATTATTCCAACGGACAAAAATTTATATTATTTATAACTATAAATGTACTATTGTGTATGACCAGAGCGACAATAGTATCAACTAAGCAACCATTAACAAAATTTGTATTACATATTGCGACCGGCTACTGATGAACAACAGTGGAATACTTATATACTTATATACTATATGCTATTTTTATTATTTATCATGTTTCAGGCGAGTCGTAGTTAGATATGCAAGAAAGGTAGTTTCACTTTGATTTTATTACAAATAGTTCGATTTATTGAATTATTTCATATTGCGAGTAATGTTTCAACATTACAAATATTTGAAAATGCAAGTTATAACATTTGGTTGAAGGAGGACTCAGATGTATAAAAAGTTGTATGCCGACTTGCAAATAAATACACGCATATGTACATATGTAAATACATTTGATTGAATTAACTTTTGATATCGCGCAGGTGTATTCGACAAACTGTTCCAATGTTCAAATATCTATCTTACAACCTGGCTGACATCTTCGGTGAGAGGTCTGGTAGAGTAACGAAAACGTTTTTGAAATACATATACAGGAACTGAGGTAATTCGTGGACCGATTCCACACATTTTCTGCATTAAGCTATAATATTTCTAGTGTTATACGCGAATTTAATTTTCCAAGGTTCTTACATGTTGATATAAAGTCTGCTGAATATTCGGGAAGTTCGAAAATATCAGGTATAAGATATAGGCTTTCTAAATTTCATTAATATATCTCACAGATTGACCGTTATTACGTTATTATACTTTGGTAATATATTGCTACAGAGTATAATAGTTTTGTTCACCTAACGGCTGTATGTATCACCTAAAACTAATCGAGATAGATATAGGGTTATATATGTACATAAATAATCAGAATAACGAGACGAGATGAAACCCGTCCAAACAATTTGTATCTTGAAGAAAAATTAAGATATGATGCCGAAATTTCGTACGCACGTTCATTAGCAACATAAGAAGTCTGGTAGAAAATCTTTAAAAAGTGGCCGTGGCCCCACCCCATAATCGGTTAAAGGTATTTATCGTCCAAGGTATATATTTGCAAATCATTTAAACCCTTCTTACGATTGTGTGAAAATAACGGAAATCAGGGTCGGAATCGCGGCACTCGTTAACGAGCGAAATTCATGTATTTTTTATACCTTGAACAGGGTAAGTTTGTCACGAAGTTTGTAACATCCAGAAGGAAGCGTCGGATACCCTATGAAGTATATAAATAAATGAACATTATGTTGAGCTGAGTCGATTTAGCCATGCCCGTCTGTTCGTCCGTCCGTCTGTCTGTATATATACGAACTAGTCCCTCAGATATCGTTTTGAAATTTTGCAAACGTCATTTTCTCTTCAAAACGCTGCTCATTTGTCGGAACTGCCAATATACAAACTGAACGATCACATTTGACAATGTATCTTCACAAAAGTTGGCACAGGTTATTTCCTAATCTTCGTAATCTTCGAAGAAATTGTTCCGATCGGTTAACTATAGCATATAGCTACAATACAAACTGAATGATCCGAATCAAATGCTTTCATAGGAAACTTCCTCATTTGACGTTATATCTTCACGGAATTCGGTATGAGTTATTGTTCATAGAAATAATGTAATATCTGATGAAACTGTTCAGATCGGTTAACTATAGCTGCCATACAAACTGAATGATCGGAATCAAATGCTTGTATGGAAATGCGTTGGCATTTGACGTGGTATCTTCACGAAATTTGACATGCATTACTGCTTAAGGTAATAATATAATCTCCAAAAAAAAATGTTCAGATCGGATTACTAGTATATAGCTTCTATACAAACTGAACACATAGTTACTAAAAGAAATGCACCTGTGAAGGGTATATTAGCTTCGGTGCAGCCGAACATTTTATCTTGTTTGTTTTCGGATCGTTGTACTCGATATCGAATACATACTTTCGAAATTTGAAATTACCTCATTCGATAACGTGTTCTCGTTTGTACGAAGGAATAGCAATGTCACACGTTAGCTATTTAAATTTATTTTCAGAAATTAAAAATAAAAAGTTTTAAGTAAATCAGTTACAAAGAAGCGAAGTTATGGCGTTAAAACTTAACCCTGCTGGGCCACCGATGAAAGATAAAACTTGGCAACAATAATTAAATAAAAAAAATAATATATGATTAAAAATAATAATTAATTACAGAAATAGGTATTTGCTAATCAAAATCACAATATAAAAAGAAAATTTCATTAAACAAAGCTTCGATGCAAAGGACTGGCGTTGGTAACTGTAGCAGAAGAGCAACTCCTCCAAGCTACGGGGATTGACAACAATTAAAACTTTTGAAATGTAGTGCCAAAAGAAGTTTTAAATTATTTGGTAGAGATGATCATGATCATTAACAGCGAGGAAGAAGATGAAGATCCGACACCATATACCAGAGAGAAAATAAAAGAAGAGCAGATTAAAACTCATGAGCTTGATGTTTTAAAGAGAAGAGTTCAGAAATAAGCATCAATATTTACGACATGTTAATTCCAAATTCCTGTTTTTATTGAAAATATATTTATTAAAAGAAAATATGAATACAAGATGTTCTTCATCTGAATCAGATAAACTTTTATAAAAAACACGTTAAGGATCATTTTTTTGTCTACAAAAACAAAATTTAATAACTTTCCAATAAACGTATATCAAATTTAAATATTTACGTTCAATTCCAATTAAAATATTTTTTTTTTGTTTTGTTTCGCATTTCATGTTATTCATAAAGGGAAGTAATTTCATAAAATTTCTATTCGTTTCGTATCGAATGCGGCCGATCCGGACACTCCAAATGTTACGAAGTTTCACTCGATACGCTCATGACTGCCGCGATTCGGGCCCAGATACTAACCCCGACCAATCCCCATATCACGCACTAAAACTGCGAGAAATTAATAAATAAATGCGAAGGAACCTTAAAATTTTTCGTGAAATAAGCGAAATTTTGGTATAACGTCGCCTATTTTTCATATATCTTAATTTGAAATCCTATATGATTTTTTAACTTTACAGTATATGCATCGAGAGCCAATGATGTTATGGAAATAAAACTTTGTACGAAAAGTGATCTTAAAGTATGTGATCTCACCTCCAAAAAGAGTCGAATCAAACTATAGTTCTACAAATCATGTATGTATAATAACTTTCGTGATATTTAAGCTCTATATCTATTCTCATTAAAGTTAACTGAACATGTTACGAATATTATAATAAAATCTAATGCAGGTTTGAAATTGAATATTCTTAATCATGTTACGTTTTGCATAAAATAATTGAACTCGAAATTTTTTTCCAAATACATATTTATAATATCCGATTTTTTTTAACTCGAGAAAACCTATAAGAAAAGCTTTCCATTTAAACGACTGAATTGAACTGTGGCAGAGCATCCAAAAATCTGCTTCTAAGATATGAAATCAAGAAGAACTTGTATAAAGTACTTGACATGGAACCGCCAATGACAATTATAGTAATTATCTCAATTAAGAGACATTTATTAATCTGAAGTTAACGAAGTGGAACTTCAATACTGAAATTACATTTTAAATACCTATAATACATGTAAGCAGATAGAAGTATAGAGACTTTTTATGTTTGTTATGTAAAAAAGAGGTTTAATATATATACATATATATGTATGTACATATATTAGCATAAACATTTATAATTGTTAATATTTATTTAAATATTAATTTTCATTGGGGGTGTTTTTTTACGTGGCGGGTCCCAAACCCAGCGCACAACCTTTTGTAGGGGATATTTCGTCTTCTCACTTTAGCTCGCCTTCAAACGGATGTTCTTAGGCTAACCAGAGGATACTTGGTCAAAGACCGGAAGTCGTGAGCTGCTTGAGTCATATGTAAAAGAATCGTTTCTGGCCACCCAAGAGAATGGCGATCAGAGAACTTTCCTCACTTGCGTGAACTTCTACACATGACTCCATCCTCCTATTATTCCATATTTGATCTAGTCACCGATGCCCAGAGCATACTTAAATTATGAAGGGAACACTCTCCAGCCTGCTGAATGGCAGTGATCGCACAACACCAGGAGAAGGCGAACGCGATTCCCCAATCAATGACGATGGAGCAGACCAGATATTCACTATGCGCCAAATCTTGGAAAAGACCCGTGAAAGGAGAATCGACACACACCATGATTTCAAAGCTGCTTTCGACAGCATGAAAAGGAGCTACCTTTATGCCGCGATGTCTGAATTTGGTATCCCCGCAAAACTAATACGGCTGTTTAAGCTGACGTTGAGCAACACCAAAAGCTTCGTCAGAATCGAGAAGGACCTCTTCGAGCCGTTCGATACCAAGCGAGGTTTCAGACAAGGCGATTCCCTATCGTGCGACTTCTTCAACCAGCTTCTGGAGAAAACAGTTCCAGCTGCAGAACTAAATAGAGAAGGTACCATCTTCTATAAGAGTGTACAGCTGCTGGCGTATGCCGATGATATTGTTAGCTGTTAGTTCTGCTTTCTGGTCAAGGAAGCAAAACAAATGGGTCTGACAGTGAACGAGGGCAAGACGAAATATCTTCTGTCATCAAACAAACAGTCGTGGCACTCACGTCACTGTTGACAGACATAACTTTGAAGTTGTAGATAGTTTCGTATATTTGGAAACCAGTGTAAACACCACCAACAATGTCAGCCTGGAAATCCAACGCAGGATAACTCTTGAGTTGATGAGTTGACGTTGCGAATTTTCGAGAGAAAAGTTCTGCGAAAGATTTATCGTCCTTTGCGCGTTGGCCACGGCGAATATCGCATTCGATGGATCGATGAGCTGTATGAGATATATGACGACATTGACATAGTTCAGCGAATTAAAAGGCAGCGCTACGCTGGCTAGGTCATGTCGCCCGAATGGACGAAAACACTCCAGCTCTGAAAGTATTCGACGCTGTACCCGCCGGGGGAAGCAGAGGAAGAGGTAGACCTCCACTCCGTTGGAAGGACCAAGTGGAGAAGGACCTGGCTACACTTGGAATATCCAATTGGCGCCACGTAGCGAAAAGAAGAAACGTCTGGCGCGCTGATGTTAACTCGGCTGTAATCGCGTAAGCGGTGTCTACGCCAATTAAGAAGAAGATTTTAATTTTTAAAAAGTGTTTATGAAGCAGACCTTGTATATGTTTTTGTAATAAACAATGGTTTTGTAACAATGGGCGGCTTACAGCCGCAATATTTATCTTCTATCCATTTTGATTGAAAATTATGTATATAAAAATGAAAATTAGCTGTTTATGACAGTTTCATACTCGCATAGCTTCCGCCTGTCACCTCCATACAGCGGCGTAGCTACAACTTCGGGCGCCCGGAGCCAAGGATGTTCAATTTACAAGACTTCTTATTAAAAGCCGTAGAATCTTTAAGTTCTATCACTATTTTTAAGAAAGATATAAGACAAATTCAAAGACTGAAGAGTGTTCATAAGTATATGAACAAGAAAGTCTTATTACATTAAGATTGAGTTATATGTAGAACATTATATTTTTGACACAAATACATTAATACATAAAAATACACATGTAAGCAATAAATTAAATAAAAAGTATATACACGACATGGACGACAGTCCACTAAATGTCAAGTGCAATGGTAAGCAACAAAATTGTAATAAGAGACTTACTCATAGAAATGTGAAAATCATTGCATATAGAAAACTCATAAATTAGAGTATACATAATACTAATATTCCTATACAAAACATACATACTCCAAATATTAATGCACACAAGCAACAGATAAAAAAGTATCAAGCGTATGTACGTATGTATGTGTATAAGTGCGTTAGATGCACTAATCTAAATAGCTGTAAAAAGTGGATTGGAAGTGACAGATATTCAGTAAAAAGTCTAAAATTTACGAAATGGGTCGCTATTCCCAAGAAGAAAACTGGGAAATATTCAAAAAAAAAAAAAAAAAAAAAAAAAAAAAAAAAAAAATCATCTTTTCGGACGCTGCTCATTTCCACCTCGATGGTTAAGTTAACAAGCAGAATTGTCGCATTTGGGGCACAGGACGGCGCTACGTGCCATACGGCAAACGCTACACTCAATCTTTTACGCCATAACTTCGAAAATCGCATAATCAGCAAAAGAGGTGATGTGAATTGGCCTCCCAGAAGCTGCGATTTAACTCCGTTGGACTATTTTCTGTGGGGAGCTGTTAAAGATAAATGTTACGCCAACCATCCAGAAACAATTCAACATCTAAAGTACGAGATTCAAGCTACTGTAGCTGCCATAAGGCCTGAAACCATCGAGAAAGTACTCCAAAATTGGGTGGATCGGATAAGCTACTGTAAACTCAGCCGTGGTGGTCATTTGTCCGAAATTGTTTTCCACAAATAAATTTCATAAAACAACCCTTTAAATAAATGTTAGACCTTTGAAAAATATCAAGCCTTTTTTTTATTGACTTTTTAAATTTAAAATTTTATATGGCCCACCCTTTAGAAGCCTCTTAAAAGAAAAAGAGCATTACTTAGCCAAATAAAAATAAATGTAAGCCGGAATAGCAAAGGCTACATATATAAAAATTACTTTTCGTAAAAGTTAAAAAAAAGTCTAAAAGCGTCCTTGTGGCTATAACAACAAGAACAGTGCAAAAAAAATATATATATAGTACATATGTATATATATCTACAAAAATCAACTATAAAGAAGCAAATATGAAGAATTTGCTAACACGACAGAAGGAGTTGAACGATCTAGCTGCGTTGGAGGAACAATAAATTCTGAGCGGAAAGATAAGAAAGGCTTCATGTCTGGAATATATGGATCACATTCAAACTGTTATGAAAGAGTTTACTGCAAATCATAACAAAATAATGGCTAAGAAGAGTCAAGAAGCAAAGGAATACATTGCGAAGAATAACTACGAGCATGTAATGCAAACAATGGAGAATTCTGTTCAGAATTTAATAATTCAAAGTACTACCGAAAGTCTGTCAGCAGTAAGCAGCAAGGGGCAAATAGAATCTATGCCACAAACTATTCAGGTCGAACTACCTGAAGCTACTTCTGGCGTTGAAAGGAAATATCAACGTCGAGCAAAAAAGCTCAAAAACACACTTAATTAAATTCAAGAAATTGAATTGAATTCTCTCGAGCAAATGAGAGAATTCAAAATCAAGCTTGAAATACAATTTGAGAATGTTGAAGAAGCATATTTTGAAACTCAAAATATCAAATTAGTAGAAACAACGGAAGACTCTATCGAGGAACAAATAGATGAATTTCGGCAAGATTATAAAATTATAGCGGAGAAATTAAAAAATTATAATACAACACAAACAATGTGTTCTAATATTAAACTGTAGGAAATTAAAACTCCGATGTTTTATGGAGAAATGAAGCAATGGTCGTCATTCCACGATCTTTTTAAAAGTTTGGTGCTTGATTCGAAGCACTTTACTGAAAGATGTTCCGATTGAAGACATCATTAGGTGGAGAAGCTGGTAGATTAATTCAACGTCTACCAGTAACAGAAACAAATTATGAAGCTGCTTGGCAAATTCTCAAGGAAAGATATGAGAATAGAAGGCTACAATTCACAGCACAAGTAGACAGACTACTTGATCAACCGGCAGCAAATAGAGAAAGTGCAGCAAGCATGAACCAGCTGTTAGATATCAAAAAAGAATGTATTTATGCATTAAAGGGACTAAGTCTAAATTTAAATGACGAACAAGCCATCATAACTCGTATATTGGTTCAAAAACTAGACAAAATAAGTCTACGTTTATACGAGCAAAATATAAAAAAGTAGGGATATACAAAACCTAGATGACGTCTTCAGTTTTCTGGAGCAGCAATATCAAGCTCTAGAAGCAATACGAGACAGAAAACCAGCTAAATGGAATAATCAAAAGCAGCCACAGCGAACACCTACATTTTATACAGCGACACAAAAAAATTGTGTATACTGCAAGGTTCCTGGGCATCAAATTGGTGAATGCAGAAAGTTTCAGATATTGACTACGATGAATCGAAGAAAATTCAAAATAAACAACAAGCTATGCTACATTTGTTACGTATATGAAGGCAAATGTAATAATAAGAAGAAGTGCAATAAGTGTGAAAGAAATCGTCATAATTTAGTGCACTTCAATGAATTCCAAAAAGGAAAAGGAGGAAGTGAAGAAAATATCCCAAAAACATCTTTCACAATGATGACGAAACATTCGGAAACGGCGCTACTCCTAGCAACAGCACAGATAAGGGTGAAGGCAGCAAATGGAGAGTATGGGACATTGCGAGCTCTAATCGATCAAGGATCCCAAAAGACTACTATTTCCGAAGAAGCAGCTCAAATACTTCATTTACCAAGAAGAAGAGAAGTAACTGAACTACAAGGTTTAGAAAATACCACAGTGGGAGTGTCCAAATTTAAAATCAAGCCGAGATTCCTAAGGCTAACGAGGCGTACAATGTCGAAGCACTAATTTTGCCGAAATTAGCGAGTGCTCAACCAGACAAAACGTTTAAATTGGATGTACTAGAGTAATTGAAAAACTACACTTTAGCTGATCCCAATTTCAATAAATCGGATCGAATCGATATTGTCATTGGAAGTGACATACATGCGGACATACTAGAAGAAGGCATATTTAACAAGTAAGGAAGGGCTAAGTTCGGGTGTCACCGAACATTTTATACTATCGCATGATAAAGTGATAATTTCAGGGACCTTGAAAAGTTATAGTCCGATCACGACAATTTTTCCACAAGGGATACCTCAGCTCAAATACCGTATTTGTGTAAAGTTTTATTCCGCTATCATCATTGGTTTCTAATGTATATATTATAGAGAGAAGGCATCAGATGGAATTCAAAATAACGTTATATTGGAAGAAGGCGTGGTTGTGAACCGATTTCACCCATATTTTGAACATGGTGTTAAGAAAATATTATATACCGAATTTCATTGAAATCGGTCGAGTAGTTTCTGAGATATGGTTTTTGGTCCATATATGGGGCACGCCACGCCCATTTTCAATTAAAAAAAAATCCTGGGTGCAGCTTCCTTCTGCTATTTCTTCCTTACAATTTAGTGTTTCTGACGTTTTTTGTTAGACGGTTAACGCACTTTTAGTGATTTTCAACATAACCTTTGTATGGGAGGTGGGCGTGGTTATTATTCGATTTCTTCCACTTTTGAACTGAATATGGAAATGCCTGAAGGAAACGACTCTACAGAGTTTGGTTGACATAGCTATAGTAGTTTACGTGATATGTATAAAGAACTTATTAGGGGGCGGGGCCACGCCCTCTTTTCCAAAAAAATGACGTCCAAATATGCCACTCCCTAATGCGATCCTTTGTGCCAAATTTCTTTCATATCTTTATTTATGGCTTAGTTATGACACTTTATAGGTTTTCGGTTTTCGCCATTTTGTGGGCGTGGCAGTGGGCCGATTTTGCCCATCTTCGAACTTAACCTTCTTGTGGAGCCAAGAAATACGTGTACCACGTTTCATCATGATATCTCAATTTTTACTCAAGTTACAGCTTGCACGGACGGACGGACGGACAGACAGCCATCCGGATTTCAACTCTACTCGTCACCCTGATCACTTTGGTATACACAACCCTATATCTGACTCTTTTAGTTTTAGGACTTACAAACAACCGTTATGTGAACAAAACTATAATACTCTCCTTAGCAACTTTTTTGCGAGAGTATAAAAAGGATCGAATTCTAGGTTAAGCCACGAAATTGGGCTAGATATTGTCGGGAGTTTTGCAACAACCGAGAAAAAACAATACAATTTTAGCAGCGGTTACCACAACATTGGAGAAGTTTTGGGAAATAGAAGACACCACAACTCCAGCAGATACAGCAGATGATGATGAATGCCTAAAAATTTTTGAAAAAACAACAAGGAGAGATGAAAATAATCAATTTGTCGTCAATCTACCTTTTAAACAAGGATAAGAATTGGGCGATTCTCGCAAACAAGCTATGGCGAGGTTTCTTAATCTTGAGAAATGGTTCGTTACAAATGACGAGTTAAAACAACAATATGTGCAATTTATGAAAGAATATTCAGAAATGGGCCACATGGAAAAAGCAAGTGAAAATAGATGCGGAAAATACTATTTGCCACATCAAGTGATTTGAGAAGACAGTAGAACGACTAAACTACGAGTAGTTTTCGATGCGTCTGCAAAAACTACAAATGGAAGTAGTTTAAATGACATCCTCTTCAAGGACCGAGACTTCAAAAAGATATATTTGACATTATAATCAAATGGAGACTTTGGCAATATGTATTAACAAGTGATATTTAAAAGATGTTTCGACAAATTAAAATAACAGATAGTGATCAAGATTACCAACATACGTACATTGTGGAGAGCAACAAAAGGAGAGCCGACAGAAGAATACAAACTACAAACAGTTACATATGGGACAGCATCAGCTCCTTTCTTGGCAACGAGGACTTTACAAGAAATTGCCAAATTATGCGAATCCCACAACTATTTGCTTTCAAACATCATTAAAAACGACTTCTACATGGATGATTTAATGACAGGAGCAGATTCAATAGATGAATGTAATACCACTCAGTATGAAATATCGAAACAACTACAAAAATATGGATTTCACTTAAGGAAGTGAATGTCAAACAACAGTGAAATCATACCAACTATTCCAGTAAATAACGCAAATGAAGTAATAAAAATAGCAGAGGACGAAACAATAAAGACATTGGGTATTCAATGGGAACCTACCAAAGACATCTTTGGATTTAATACGAATCTTTCAACGTAAAAGCTAGTTACAAAAAGACAAGCTTTGTCTGATTTAGCGCGATTTTTCGACCCAATGGGATGGCTTTCACCAATAACCGTTATAGAAAAGTTATTTATACAGAAACTTTGGTTGATGAAACTCAACTGGGACGAAGAGAATTTAACAAAAGAATGGCAAGAGTTTATGCAGCATATACTAGACGGTTTGAAACTAAAAACAACTTTAAATTTGAACTACATGGATTCACAGATGCTTCAGAGAAAGCTTATACATACAGCAGTTGTATATGCTAAAGTTGGATCAGTTATAACAATTGTTGCTGGTAAAACTAAAGTGAATCCAATTAAAAATAAGAAAACATTACCAAAACTGGAACTATGCGCGGCTCACTTACTTGCTAAATTGCTGCAAAGAATAAAAACAGTCATAAACAGAGAAATGAAAATATTTGCTTGGAGCTATTCAACTATAACGTTAGCATGGATAAATAATTGCCAAAGTAAAGACAGATTTATTAGAACACGAGTAGAAAAAATTAAATTACTTGCTTCCAATGCGAAATGGCAACACGTAGGAACAAAGGACAATCCTGCTGATGTAGCATCCAGAGGGGTACTGGCGAATAAACTAACAGAACACGGAGATTCCAAGATTATTCAAATCAATGCAACGTATGTGACAACCTCAAGGGAATTACATTTCTTGGATAAAGTAATACTAAAATATTCTAGTTTAAGCAAATTAATAAGGGTAGTAGCTTATATTTTGCGATTTCTACAAAGAATGAGGGGGAAAAAATGCCCTGAATACTTAGTAAACTCAGAAATGAAAGAAGCTGAAGAGATGTTAATAAGATATCAGCAAAAATTAAAATTTAGAGAGGAAATTCAGAGTTTAAAAATCAAAAACGAAATTAATCATAAAAGTAGCATTGCAAGCTTAAATCCAATTTTGGATAATAAGGGAATCCTTAAGGAGGTAATGCAAATCTTCAATTTAATCAAAAGCACCCAATAATATTAAATAGGTCACATTTGACATCATTACCAAGTTAATGGAATTAATGATTAGAAGGAATTACTGGATTGTTGGATTAAAGAATACCATAAAAAAGACATTTCGATCTTGTAGTTGATGCGTACGTTACCGCAAAGAAGTAACAAAACAATTAATCGGAAATCTTCCAGAATTCCGAGTATCTATGTCAATTCCATTTACACACGTTGGTATAGACTATGCAGGACCGATTCATATGAAATGTTCAAAAGGAAGAGGACAAAAAACATTTAAGGGATACATAGCTGTATTTGCTTATATGGCAACAAAAGCTATTCATTTAGAAGCAGTAAGTGATTTAACAACTGAAGCGTTCCTAGCTGCTTTGAAAAGATTTTTTGCTAGAAGAAGTAAAAGTCAACATACATACGAGTATATAATCGGATTTTTTAAAATGGCAATCATCGGAGATTTTAAAATGGCAATCAAAAATAATTCAACCGTATCTCCCACATTAGAAGCAGATAAAATTCAATGGCATTTCGGGCCCTCGGCAGGTCCTCACTTCGGAGGAATTTGGGAGGCAGGAGTGAAGTCGGTGAAATATCATTTAAAAGGCGAAAGTAAATTGACATTTGAAGAAATGATTACTTTGCTATCACAGATTGAAGCAGTACTGAATTCACGACCTCTATGTGCGATAGATAGTGAAAGCGATATAGATGTTTTAGCGCCTGGCCATTTCTTAATAGGATGTCCAATAATAGATTGTCCTGAAGCAATTAATGATAACCAAATACTTAGGTTCATTAGATAGATGGAAATTAATACAAAAACTTAAAAAAGACTTTTGGAAACGATGGGAAAGCGAATATGTTGTAATGTTGCAACAACGCATGAAGTGGGAAACCAAACAAGCTAATCTCGTACAAGGACAAATAGTTACTATTAAAGATGAAAAAACTCATCCAGCCAAATGGCCATTAGGAAAAGTTATTGAAACTCATCCGGGAAAGGATGGAAATATAAGAGTTGTAACTCTAAAATTACAAAATGGCATACTTAAACGGCCCGTTCACAAACTATGCCCACTGGAGGTAACAAACAGCAGTAGAACGGAGGAAGCAAATCATGTTACAAGTTTCTTGACTTCGAGAATAACAAAAAATACTGCAACCTCAGAACGACCGAGTAAAACAAGGAAATTGATGATGTGGTTCTTAACGATACTCATGCTAGCAACACAAACTAAGTCATTATACATTAATGATACAGCTAAACTAGGAGCTTCAGTGACTAAACTGAAAAATAATACAGCAATATATTTGGAACCGATTAGTAAAACGGACATATTAATTCAAAATAAAATTTAATTGTCTGTTACGAATTAAGTACTTATTATGATCGGATGCATAAAGTACAAGAATTTATTAACAGACTTGAACATCAATGCAAAATATTGACCTATTACGAAGAAGACTTTAAAGGACAAATATAATAGTCTTAAAACAAATAATGAATTGTTTATGAAATAACAAAATAGAAAAAGGCGAGCTCCATTCGAATTCGTTCGTTCAATTTACCATATATTATTCGGAATTATGGATGCTGATGATCGAGAAAATATGGAATCAAATATTAGAAATGTTTTCGACAGCCAAAAAGATATAGCAAAATTGTTTAAAAGGCAGACATCGGTAGTTGATACTACCATAAATATATTAAGAAAGACAACAGATGAAGTTAACCGTAATTTTGAGAAAATGAATCAACAACTTAATAAATTTTGTAACGAACTAATAAAAGATCAAAATGCTAAGCGAATGACCTTGATGTTTCAAATATTAACCATTTCAAAAGGAATAGTTAGGGATGAATGTCCAGAAATCCAAACTTCGATAATAAATCTTCTAATTGACATAAATCATGGTCGCATAAATCCAAAACTATTAAAGCCTTCGCAACTTAATAAAGAAATTGAATTTATTAGAAACAAACTACCACACAAATTAATACTACCTGGAAGAGAATCGGGTAATGAATTAAAAGAAATGTATAAATCGATGACTGCTAAAGGTTTAATTGTTGATTCACGACTAGTCATAAACATAGAAATTCCTTAATATCGTATGAACCGTCAAACGTATACAAATTAAATCCACTTTCAATAAA
This sequence comes from Bactrocera zonata, assembly GCA_037783105.1. Classification (NCBI taxonomy): domain Eukaryota; kingdom Metazoa; phylum Arthropoda; class Insecta; order Diptera; family Tephritidae; genus Bactrocera; species Bactrocera zonata. Next base: position 54,801 of record JBAWJQ010006680.1, read on the forward strand.
ATACAAAGGGAATATGATTATTCCAGAAATAAAGGCAGAATATTTAATATACAAGTATGATTTGAATCAATATTCTCTTATAAACCAAGTAGATCTAGATAAATGTTCTACTAACTCAGAGAATCATTACCAATGTCCTGGAAATTGAGCTTGGAAATCAGCTACGGATAATTCATATGAAGTAGCAGCTTTGAAACAATTATAATTTTTTTTACATTTATTTACAATCTATCAATTAGACAACAAGTAAATTAGTTAAAAAAAAAATATATATATAGTATTAAAACATAAATAGTTGAACTCCAGTGAGAACAGCTTTATATTCAAAATTCTATAATTAAAAGTTTATTTACAATATTTACAAAGCTTAATCTCTAAAAGGTAAATCTAAAACGTGATTTATTTTAAGCCTTCGAGTTGTATCGCTATTATCCAGTAGAGTTATTGCCAGAACATTTTCATGACCATGTAGCTTCTCAACATACCTTGTGCTTATACTTTTTATTTCTTTTTTAAAGTATTTAATATTTAAATCTTTATGTATTTGATCATTAGCCACAAACCAAGGGGTGTCAACAATAAGTCTAAGAGTGATGGACTGATATCGTTGAAGGATTTCAATATTTGATTGGCACACAGGCTTCAAGATAGCCTTATAAAGTCGAACTTCGTTCTTCAAACTGAGCTGAATTAGAAAATGAAGCATGTGATTTCAAACCTTCTACAAATGAAAACGGTTGGATAAAATGATCTTCTCAAAATCGGTGGCTTTACAAATTATTTAGCAAAGCTATTATATATCTAGAATGTGATAATAATCAACAATTGCATATGGAAATACCTAGTCCAGACATTATGACAATAAGAGAAGGATGCACAGCCCGACATGTAACTTTAACAGCGTCTAATCACGTACAATCTGAAATTAATAAAGAATTGCTATCCTCTTCTTGGGTTAAAGATATTGAAGATATTCCAGAATTACAAATAAAACCTTTTGATTCAACATTAATAAACAATACCAAATATATCATGCATCTTAAACAAGAAATAAAACTCCTCAAAACAGAAAATATAAAATTAAAAAGTATAAATTTTCATCACGTAAGTGGTGGAGGATGGAGTCATGTATAGAAGTTCACGCAAGTGAGGAAAGTTCTCTGATCGCCATTCACTTGGGAGTGGCCAGAAACGATTCTTTTACATATGACTCAAGCAGCTCACGACTTCCGGTCTCTGACCAAGTATCCTCTGGGTAGCCTAAGAACATCCGTTTGAAGGCGAGCTAAAGTGAGAAGGCGAAATATCCCCTACTTAGGGTTGTGCGCTGGGTTTGGGACCCGCCACGTAAAAAAACACCCCCAATGAAAAATAAACAACAGCCTCTGATGAGAGACCCCCCTTTTGATGACGACCATGGCAAGCGAAATAAGGACTACGAATTGAGGGCATGCACCTGGAATGTCCGGTCCCTTAATTGGGAAGGTGCCGCTGCCCAGCTGGTTGATGTCCTCGTGAAAATAAAGGCTGACATCACCGCCGTCCAAGAAATGCGATGGACGGGACAAGGACAGAGACGAGTAGGTCCTTGTGACATCTACTACAGTGGCCATATAAAGGAGCGCAAGTTTGGTGTTGTATTCGTGGTGGGAGAGAGACTCCGTCGCCGAGTACTATCATTCACTCCGGAGAATGAACGTCTAGCCACAATCCGCATCAAAGCGAGGTTCTTCAACATATCGCTGATTTGCGCCCACGCCCCGACGGAAGAGAAGGAAGATGTGACCCAAGATGCCTTTTATGAGTGCTTGGAGCGCACTTATGAGAGATGCCCCCGCCACGATGTCAAAATCGTGCTTGGCGACTTCAACGCCAGGGAGGGCAAAGAAGGTATCTTTGGCACTACGGTCGGTAAATTCAGCCTCCACGAGGAAACATCCCCAAATGGGTTGAGGCTGATCGACTTCGCCGGGGCCCGAAATATGGTTATCTGTAGTACTAGATTCCAGCATAAGAAGATACATCAAGCTACCTGGCTGTCTCCGGATCGAAAAACCACAAACCAGATCGATCATGTTGTGATAGACGGAAGACACGGCTCCAGTGTTTTAGATGTGCGTGCGCTCCGAGGTCCTAACATCGACTCGGACCACTATATTGTTGCAGCCAAAATTCGCACCCGCCTCTGTGCAGCAAAAAACGCACGCCAACAAACACAAGGAAGGTTCGACGTCGAGAAGCTGCAATCACAACTGACAGCCGAACGTTTTTCTACTCGGCTTGCACTCCTGCTCTCTGAGAGCACTCGTCAACAACTCGGTATAAGGGAACTGTGGGTTGGCATCTCAAACTCCTTACGTACAGCTGCAACCGAAACCATTGGTTTTCGGAAAGTGCAAAAGAACAGCTGGTACGACGAGGAGTGCCGTGTCGCAGCGGAGAGAAAACAGGCTGCCTACCTCGCAACGTTACGATCGACCACAACACGTGCGGGATGGGATAGATACCGAGAGTTGAAGAGGGAAGCAAGACGCATTTGTAGACAAAAAAAGAAAGAGGCCGAAATGCGTGAGTACGAAGAGCTCGATAAGCTGGCCGACAGGGGTAATGCTCGAAAATTCTACGAAAAGATGCGGCGGCTTACAGAAGGTTTCAGGACCGGAGCATACTCTTGTAGAACCCCAAAAGGTGATCTAGTCACCGATGCCCAAAGCATACTTAAATTATGGAGGGAACACTTCTCCAGCCTGCTGAATGACAGTGAACGTACAACGCCAGGAGAAGGCGAACCCGATTGCCCAATCGATGACGATGGAGCAGACGTTCCATTGCCCGACCATGAAGAGGTTCGAATAGCAATTGCCCGCCTGAAGAACAACAAAGCGGCAGGCGCCGACGGATTGCCAGCCGAGCTATTCAAACACGGCGGCGAAGAACTGGTAAGGAGCATGCATCAGCTTCTTTGTAAAATATGGTCGGACGAAAGCATGCCCAACGATTGGAATTTAAGTGTGCTGTGCCCAATCCATAAAAAAGGAGACCCCACAATCTGCGCCAACTACCGTGGGATTAGCCTCCTCAACATCGCATATAAGGTTCTGTCGAGCGTATTGTGTGAAAGATTAAAGCCCACCGTCAACAAACTGATTGGACCTTATCAGTGTGGCTTTAGACCTGGTAAATCAACCACCGACCAGATATTCACTATGCGCCAAATCTTGGAAAAGACCCGTGAAAGGAGAATCGACACACACCACCTCTTCGTCGATTTCAAAGCTGCTTTCGACAGCACGAAAAGGAGCTGCCTCTATGCCGCGATGTCTGAATTTGGTATCCCCGCAAAACTAATACGGCTGTGTAAACTGACGCTGAGCAACACTCAAAGCTCCGTCAGGATCGGGAAGGGCCTCTCCGAGCCGTTCGATACCAAACGAGTTTTCAGACAAGGCGACTCCCTATCGTGCGACTTTTTCAACCTGCTTCTGGAGAAAATAGTTCGAGCTGCAGAACTCAACAGAGAAGGTACCATCTTCTATAAGAGTGTACAACTGCTGGCGTATGCCGATGATATTGATATCATCGGCCTCAACACCCGCGCCGTTAGTTCTGCTTTCTCCAGACTGGATAAGGAAGCAAAAGAAATGGGTCTGGCAGTGAACGAGGGCAAGACGAAATATCTCCTGTCATCAAACAAACAGTCGTCGCACTCGCGACTTGGCACTCACGTCACTGTTGACAGTCATAACTTTGAAGTTGTAGATAATTTCGTCTATCTTGGAACCAGCGTAAACACCACCAACAATGTCAGCCTGGAAATCCAACGCAGGATTACTCTTGCCAACAGGTGCTACTTTGGACTGAGTAGGCAATTGAAAAGTAAAGTCCTCTCTCGACGAACAAAAGCCAAACTCTATAAGTCGCTCATAATTCCCGTCCTGCTATATGGTGCAGAGGCTTGGACGATGACAACAACCGATGAGTCGACCTTAAGAGTTTTCGAGAGAAAAGTTCTGCGAAAGATTTATGGTCCTTTGCGCGTTGGCCACGGCGAATACCGCATTCGATGGAACGATGAGCTGTACGAGATATACGACGACATTGACATAGTTCAGCGAATTAAAAGACAGCGGCTACGCTGGCTAGGTCATGTTGTCCGGATGGATGAAAACACTCCAGCTCTGAAAGTATTCGACGCAGTACCCGCCGGGGGAAGCAGAGGAAGAGGAAGACCTCCACTCCGTTGGAAGGACCAAGTGAAGAAGGACCTGGCTTCGCTTGGAATATCCAATTGGCGCCAAGTAGCGAAGAGAAGAAACGACTGGCGCGCTGTTGTTGACTCGGCTATAATCGCGTAAGCGGTGCCTACGCCAGTAAAGAAGAAGAAGAAGAAGTGGTCACGTTTCGCTAACATTAGTTTTGATAATAGCATTAATCATTAGTATTTTATATATAAGATCCAAATGTGTAACAAGAACTGTGACTGTTCCATTTGAACTTCCAGTTAGACATAATTAAAAAATATTAATAATAAAACATAATATACAAGTCAAGTTAAGATACAACTCTAGCCCCTGGCAGCCTGTTCATAAGTATATGAACATGAAAGTCTTATTACATTAAGATTGAATTATATGTAGAAAATTATATTTTTGACAAAAATACATTAATACATAAAAATACACATGTAAGCAATAAATTAAATAAAAAGTATATACACGACACCGACGACAGTCCACTAAATGTCAAGTGCAATGGTAAGCAACAAAATTGTAATACGGACTTACTCATAAAAATGTGAAAATCATTGCCCATATAAGAAAAATCATAAATTAGAGTATACATAATACTAATATTGCTATACAAAACATGCATACTCCAAATATTAATGCACACAAGCAACAGATAAGAAAGTATCAAGCGTATGTACGTATGTATGTGTATAAGTGCGTTAGATGCACTAATCTAAACAGCTGTAAAATATCAATGCGTTAGTATCTGAAGAATGCAACAAAAATAAAATACATATTTACACATGTGTATGTACACTAAGCATACACACATATACATATGTACCTAGTTAAGAGATTAGAATTAAGAAATGTATTGACGAAACAAATTTAAATAAAGAATTTCAGAGTCAAACGTGAACTCTCACAGTACGGATTAAAAAGAAGTGTCTATCTGTACATTTTGGTCCTTCGATCCTCTTTTTGAAAAATAATCGAGCAATTGCAAGTACTAATGGGTGGGCCATCTAACGTTTTAAATTTGAATTGTCTATATTTCGACATTGGAGTGGAGTTGATTGGAAGTGACAGATATTCAGTAAAAAGTCTAAAATTTACGAAATGGGTCGCTATTCCCAAGAAGAAAACTGGGAAATATTCAAAAAAAAAAAAAAAAAAAAAAAAAAAAAAAAAACACCAAAATCATCTTTTCGGACGCTGCTCATTTCCACCTCGATGGTTAAGTTAACAAGCAGAATTGTCGCATTTGGGGCACAGGACGGCGCTACGTGCCATACGGCAAACGCTACACTCAATCTTTTACGCCATAACTTCGAAAATCGCATAATCAGCAAAAGAGGTGATGTGAATTGGCCTCCCAGAAGCTGCGATTTAACTCCGTTGGACTATTTTCTGTGGGGAGCTGTTAAAGATAAATGTTACGCCAACCATCCAGAAACAATTCAACATCTAAAGTACGAGATTCAAGCTACTGTAGCTGCCATAAGGCCTGAAACCATCGAGAAAGTACTCCAAAATTGGGTGGATCGGATAAGCTACTGTAAACTCAGCCGTGGTGGTCATTTGTCCAAAATTGTTTTCCACAAATAAATTTCATAAAACAACCCTTTAAATAAATGTTAGACCTTTGAAAAATATCAAGCCTTTTTGTTATTGACTTTTTAAATTTAAAATTTTATATGGCCCACCCTTTAGAAGCCTCTTAAAAGAAAAAGAGTATTACTTAGCCAAATAAAAATAAATGTAAGCTGGAATAGCAAAGGCTACCTATATAAAAATTACTTTTCGTAAAAGTTAAAAAAAAGTTTAAAAGTGTCCTTGTGGCTATAACAACAAGAACAGTGCAAAAAAATATATATATATTGTACATATGTATATATATCTACAAAAATCAACTATAAAGAAGCAAATATGAAGAATTTGCTAACACGACAGAAGGAGTTGAACGATCTAGCTGCGTTGGAGGAACAATAAATTCTGAGCGGAAAGATAAGAAAGGCTTCATGTCTGGAATATATGGATCATATTCAAACTGTTATGAAAGAGTTTACTGCAAATCATAACAAAATAATGGCTAAGAAGAGTCAAAAAGCAAAGGAATACATTGCGAAGAATAACTACGAGCATGTAATGCAAACAATGGAGAATTCTGTTCAGAATTTAAGAATTCAAAGTACTACCGAAAGTCTGTCAGCAGTAAGCAGCAAGGGGCAAATAGAATCTATGCCACAAACTATTCAGGTCGAACTACCTGAAGCTACTTCTGGCGTTGAAAGGAAATATCAACGTCGAGCAAAAAAGCTCAAAAACACACTTAATTAAATTCAAGAAATTGAATTGAATTCTCTCGAGCAAATGAGAGAATTCAAAATCAAGCTTGAAATACAATTTGAGAATGTTGAAGAAGCATATTTTGAAACTCAAAATATCAAATTAGTAGAAACAACGGAAGACTCTATCGAGGAACAAATAGATGAATTTCGGCAAGATTATAAAATTATAGCGGAGAAATTAAAAAATTATAATACAACACAAACAATGTGTTCTAATATTAAACTGTAGGAAATTAAAACTCCGATGTTTTATGGAGAAATGAAGCAATGGTCGTCATTCCACGATCTTTTTAAAAGTTTGGTGCTTGATTCGAAGCACTTTACTGAAAGATGTTCCGATTGAAGACATCATTAGGTGGAGAAGCTGGTAGATTAATTCAACGTCTACCAGTAACAGAAACAAATTATGAAGCTGCTTGGCAAATTCTCAAGGAAAGATATGAGAATAGAAGGCTACAATTCACAGCACAAGTAGACAGACTACTTGATCAACCGGCAGCAAATAGAGAAAGTGCAGCAAGCATGAACCAGCTGTTAGATATCAAAAAAGAATGTATTTATGCATTAAAGGGACTAAGTCTAAATTTAAATGACGAACAAGCCATCATAACTCGTATATTGGTTCGAAAACTAGACAAAATAAGTCTACGTTTATACGAGCAAAACATAAAAAAGTAGGGATATACAAAACCTAGATGACGTCTTCAGTTTTCTGGAGCAGCAATATCAAGCTCTAGAAGCAATACGAGACAGAAAACCAGCTAAATGGAATAATCAAAAGCAGCCACAGCGAACACCTACATTTTATACAGCGACACAAAAAAATTGTGTATACTGCAAGGTTCCTGGGCATCAAATTGGTGAATGCAGATAGTTTCAGATATTGACTACGATGAATCGAAGAAAATTCAAAATATACAACAAGCTATGCTACATTTGTCACGTATATGAAGGCAAATGTAATAATAAGAAGAAGTGCAAAAAGTGTGAAAGAAATCGTCATAATTTAGTGCACTTCAATGAATTCCAAAAAGGAAAAGGAGGAAGTGAAGAAAATATCACAAAAACATCTTCCACAATGATGACGAAACATTCGGAAACGGCGATACTCCTAGCAACAGCACAGATAAGGGTGAAGGCAGCAAATGGAGAGTATGGGACATTGCGAGCTCCAATCGATCAAGGATCCCAAAAGACTACTATTTCCGAAGAAGCAGCTCATATACTTCATTTACCAAGAAGAAGAGATGTAACTGAACTACAAGGTTTAGAAAATACCACAGTGGGAGTGTCCAAATTTAAAATCAACATTAAAATCAAGCCGAGATTCCTAAGGCTAACGAGGCGTACAATGTTGAAGCACTAATTTTGCCGAAATTAGCGAGTGCTCCTCCAGACAAAACGTTTAAATTGGATGTACTAGAGTAATTGAAAAACTACACTTTAGCTGATCCCAATTTCAATAAATCGGATCGAATCGATATTGTCATTGGAAGTGACATACATGCGGACATACTAGAAGAAGGTATATTTAACAAGTAAGGAAGGGCTAAGTTCGGGTGTCACCGAACATTTTATACTCTCGCATGATAAAGTGATAATCTCAGGGACCTTGAAAAGTTATAGTCCGATCACCTCAGCTCAAATACCGTATTTGTGTAAAGTTTTATTCCGCTATCATCATTGGTTTATAATGTATATATTATAGAGAGAAGGCATCAGATGGAATTCAAAATAGCGTTATATTGGAAGAAGGCGTGGTTGTGAACCGATTTCACCCATATTTTGAACATGGTGTTAAGAAAATATTATACACCGAATTTCATTGAAATCGGTCGAGTAGTTTCTGAGATATGGTTTTTGGTCCATATATGGGCGACGCCACGCCCATTTTCAATTTAAAAAAAATCCTGGGTGCAGCTTCCTTCTGCTATTTCTACCGTACAATTTAGTGTTTCTGACATTTTTTGTTAGACGGTTAACGCACTTTTAGTGATTTTCAACATAACCTTTGTATGGGAGGTGAGCGTGGTTATTATCCGATTTCTTCCATTTTTGAACTGTATATGGAAATGCCTGAAGAAAACGACTCTACAGAGTTTGGTTGACATAGCTATAGTAGTTTACGAGATATTTATAAAGAACTTATTAGGGGGCGGGGCCATGCCCACTTTTCCAAAAAAATTACGTCCAAATATGCCCCTCCCTAATGCGATCCTTTGTGCCAAATTTCACTTTAATATCTTTATTTATGGCTTAGTTATGACACTTTATAGGTTTTCGGTTTTCGCCATTTTGTGGGGGTGGCAGTGGCCCGATTTTGCCCATCTTCGAACTTAACCTTCTTGTGGAGCCAAGAAATACGTGTACCAAATTTCATCATGATATCTCAATTTTTACTCAAGTTACAGCTTGCACGGACGGACGGACAGACAGCCATCCGGATTTCAACTCTACTCGTCACCCTGATCACTTTGGTATATATAACTCTATATCATAACGACCGTTATGTGAACAAAACTATAATACTCTCCTTAGCAACTTTTTTGCGAGAGTATAAAAAGGATCGAATTCTAGGTTAAGCCACGAAATTGGGCTAGATATTGTCGGGAGTTTTACAACAACCGAGAAAAAACAATACAATTTTAGCAGCGGTTACCACAACATTGGAGAAGTTTTGGGAAGTAGAAGACACCACAACTCCAGCAGATACAGCAGATGATGATGAATGCCTAAAAATTTTTGAAAAAACAACAAGGAGAGATGAAAATAATCAATTTGTCGTCAATCTACCTTTTAAACAAGGAAAAGAATTGGGCGATTCTCGCAAACAAGCTATGGCGAGGTTTCTTAATCTTGAGAAATGGAAGAATATTCAGAAATGGGCCACATGGAAAAAGCAAGTGAAAATAGATGCGGAAAATACTATTTGCCACATCAAGTGATTTGAGAAGACAGTAGAACGACTAAATTACGAGTAGTTTTCGATGCGTCTGCAAAAACAGACAGAAGAATACAAACTACAAACAGTTACATATGGGACAGCATCAGCTCCTTTCTTGACAACGAGAACTTTACAAGAAATTGCCAAATTATGCGAATCCCACAACTATTTGTTTTCAAACATCATTAAAAACGACTTCTACATGGACGATTCAATGACAGGAGCAGATTCAATAGATGAATGTAATACCACTCAGTATGAAATATCGAAACAACTACAAAAATATGGATTTCACTTAAGGAAGTGAATGTCAAACAACAGTGAAATCATACCAACTATTCCAGTAAATAACGCAAATGAAGTAATAAAAATAGCAGAGGACGAAACAATAAAGACATTGGGTATTCAATAGGAACCTACCAAAGACATCTTTGGATTTAATACGAATCTTTCAACGCAAAAGCTAGTTACAAAAAGGCAAGCTTTGTCTGATTTAGCGCCAATGGAATGGCTTTCACCAATAACCGTTATAGAAAAGTTATTTATACAGAAACTTTGGTTGATGAAACTCAACTGGGACGAAGAGAATTTAACAAAAGAATGGCAAGAGTTTATGCAGCATATACCAGAGATAAAACAAATAAAAATTCCTAGACGGTTTGAAACTAAAAACAACTTTAAATTTGAACTACATGGATTCACAGATGCTTCAGAGAAAGCTTATACATACAGCAGTTGTATATGCTAAAGTTGGATCAGTTATAACAATTGTTGCTGGTAAAACTAAAGTGAATCCAATTAAAAATAAGAAAACATTACCAAAACTGGAACTATGCGCGGCTCACTTACTTGCTAAATTGCTGCAAAGGATAAAAACAGTCATAAACAGAGAAATGAAAATATTTGCTTGGAGCAATTCAACTATAACGTTAGCATGGATAAATAATTGCCAAAGTAAAGACAGAGTTAATAGAACACGAGTTGAAGAAATTAAATTACTTGCTTCCAACGCGAAATGGCAACACGTAGGAACAAAGGACAATCCTGCTGAAGTAGCATCCAGAGGGGTACTGGCGAATAAACTAACAGAACACGGTCTATGGTGGAAGGGTCCAAAATGGTTCCGAGAAGAGGAACATCATTGGCCAATGAAGATTATTCAAATCAATGCAACGTATGTGACAACCTCAAGGGAATTACATTTCTTGGATAAAGTAATACTAAAATATTCTAGTTTAAGCAAATTAATAAGGGTAGTAGCTTATATTTTGCGATTTCTACAAAGAATGAGAGGGAAAAAATGCCCTGAATACTTAGTAAACTCAGAAATGAAAGAAGCTGAAGAGATGTTAATAAGATATCAGCAAAAATTAAAATTTAGAGAGGAAATTCAGAGTTTAAAAATCAAAAAAGAAATTAATCATAAAAGTAGCATTGCAAGCTTAAATCCAATTTTGGATAATAAGGGAATCCTTCGGGTAGGAGGTAATGCAAATCTTCAATTTAATCAAAAGCACCCAATAATATTAAATAGGTCACATTTGGCATCATTAATAACAAGTTAATGGAATCAATGATTAGAAGGAATTACTGGATTGTTGGATTAAAGAATTCCATAAAAAAGACAATTCGATTTTGTAGTTGATGCGTACGTTACCGCATAGAAGTAACAAAACAATTAATGGGAAATCTTCCAGAATTCCGAGTATCTATGTCAATTCCATTTACACACGTTGGTATAGACTATGCAGGACCGATTCATATGAAATGTTCAAAAGGAAGAGGACAAAAAACATTTAAGGGATATATAGCTGTATAACAAAAGCTATTCATTTAGAGCAGTAAGTGATTTAACAACTGAAGCGTTCCTAGCTGCTTTGAAAAGATTTTTTGCTAGAAGAGGTAAAAGTCAACATACATACGAGTATATAATCGGACAATGGAACAAATTTTGTCGGAGATTTTAAAATGGCAATCAAAAATAATTCAACCGTATCTCCCACATTAGAAGCAGATAAAATTCAATGGCATTTCGGGCCCTCGGCAGGTCCTCACTTCGGAGGAATTTGGGAGGCAGGAGTGAAGTCGGTGAAATATCATTTAAAAGGCGAAAGTAAATTGACATTTGAAGAAATGATTACTTTGCTATCACAGATTGAAGCAGTACTGAATTCACGACCTCTATGTGCGATAGATAGTGAAAGCGATATAGACGTTTTAGCGCCTGGCCATTTTTTAATAGGATGTCCAGTAATAGATTGTCCTGAAGCAATTAATGATAACCAAATAGGTTCATTAGATAGATGGAAATTAATACAAAAACTTAAAAAAGACTTTTGGAAACGATGGGAAAGCGAATATGTTGTAATGTTGCAACAACGCATGAAGTGGGAAACCAAACAAGCTAATCTCGTACAAGGACAAATAGTTACTATTAAAGATGAAGAAACTCATCCAGCCAAATGGCCATTAGGAAAAGTTATTGAAACTCATCCGGGAAAGGATGGAAATATAAGAGTTGTAACTCTAAAATTCAAAATGGCATACTTAAACGGCCCGTTCACAAATTATGCCCACTGGAGGTAACAAACAGCAGTAGAACGGAGGAATGAAATCATGTTACAAGTTTTCTGACTTCGAGAATAACAAAAAATACTGCAACCTCAGAACGACCGAGTAAAACAAGGAAATTGATGATGTGGTTCTTAACGATACTCATGCTAGCAACACAAACTAAGTCATTATACATTAATGATACAGCTAAACTAGGAGCTTCAGTGACTAAACTGAAAAATAATACAGCAATATATTTGGAACCGATTAGTAAAATGGACATATTAATTCAAAATAAAATTTAATTGTCTATTACGAATTAAGTACTTATTATGATCGGATGCATAAAGTACAAGAATTTATTAACAGACTTGAACATCAATGCAAAATATTGACCTATTACGAAGAAGACTTTAAAGGACAAATATAATAGTCTTAAAACAAATAATGAATTGTTTATGAAATAACAAAATAGAAAAAGGCGAGCTCCATTCGAATTCGTTCGTTCAATTTACCATATATTATTCGGAATTATGGATGCTGATGATCGAGAAAATATGGAATCAAATATTAGAAATGTTTTCGACAGCCAAAAAGATATAGCAAAATTGTTTAAAAGGCAGACATCGGTAGTTGATACTGCTATAAATATATTAAGAAAGACAACAGATGAAGTTAACCGTAATTTTGAGAAAATGAATCAACAACTTAATACATTTTGTAACGAACTAATAAAAGATCAAAATGTTAAGCGAATGACCTTGATGTTTCAAATATTAACCATTTCAAAAGGAATAGTTAGGGAATAATGTCCAGAAATCCAAACTTCGATAATAAATCTTCTAATTGACATAAATCATGGTCGCATAAATCCAAAACTATTAAAGCCTTCGCAACTTAATAAATAAATTGAATTTATTAGAAACAAACTACCACACAAATTAATAGTACCTGGAAGACAATCGAGTAATGAATTAAAAGAAATTTATAAATCGATGACTGCTAAAGGTTTAATTGTTGATTCACGACTAGTCATAAACATAGAAATTCCTTAATATCGTATGAACCGTCAAACGTATATAAATTAAATCCACTTCCAATAAAATACAAAGGGAATATGATTATTCCAGAATTAAAGGCAGAATATTTAATATACAAGTATGATTTGAATCAATATTCTCTTATAAACCAAGTAGATCTAGATAAATGTCCTACTAACTCAGAGAATCATTACCAATGTCCTGGAAATTGAGCTTGGAAATCAGCTACGGATAATTCATATGAAGTAGCAGCTTTGAAACAATTATAATTGTTTTTTTTTCTGATTTATTTATTTACAATCTATCAATTAGACAACAAGTAAATTAGTTAAAAAAAAAATATATATAGTATTAAAACATAAATAGTTGAGCTCCAGTGAGAACAGCTATTATATTCAAAATTCTATAATTAAGAGCTTATTTACAATATTTACAAAGCTTAATCTCTAAAAGGTAAATCTAAAACGTGATTTATTTTAAGCCTTCGAGTTGTATCGCTATTATCCAGTAGAGTTATTGCCAGAACATTTTCATGACCATGTAGCTTCTCAACATACCTTGTGCTTATACTTTTTATTTCTTCTTTAACGTATTTAATATTTAAATCTTTATGTATTTGATCATTAGCCACAAACCAAGGGGCGTCAACAATAAGTCTAAGAGTGATGGACTGATATCGTTGAAGGATTTCAATATTTGATAGGCACACAGGCTTCAAGATAGCCTTATAAAGTCGAACTTCGTTCTTCAAACTGAGCTGAATTAGAAAATGAAGCATATGATTTCAAACCTTCTACAAATGAAAACGGTTGGATAAAATTATCTTCTCAAAATCAGTGGCTTTACAAATTATTTAGCAAAGCTATTATATATCTAGAATGTGATAATAATCAACAATTGCATATGGAAATACCTAGTCCAGACATTATGACAATAAGAGAAGGATGCACAGCCCGACATGAAAGAGTAACTTTAACAGCGTCTAATCACGTCCAATCTGAAATTAATAAAGAATTGCTATCCTCTTCTTGGGTTAAAGATATTGAAGATATTCCAGAATTACAAATAAAACCTTTTGATTCAACATTAATAAACAATACCAAATATATCATGCATCTTAAACAAGAAATAAAACTCCTCAAAACAGAAAATATAAAATTAAAAAGTATAAATTTTCATCACGTAAGTGGTGGAGGATGGAGTCATGTGTAGAAGTTCACGCAAGTGAGGAAAGTTCTCTGATCGCCATTCACTTGGGAGTGGCCAGAAACGATTCTTTTACATATGACTCAAGCAGCTCACGACTTCCGGTCTCTGACCAAGTATCCTCTGGGTAGCCTAAGAACATCCGTTTGAAGGCGAGCTAAAGTGAGAAGGCGAAATATCCCCTACTTAGGGTTGTGCGCTGGGTTTGGGACCCGCCACGTAAAAAAACACCCCCAATGAAAAATAAACAACAGCCTCTGATGAGAGACCCCCCTTTTGATGACGACCATGGCAAGCGAAATAAGGACTACGAATTGAGGGCATGCACCTGGAATGTCCGGTTCCTTAATTGGGAAGGTGCCGCTGCCCAGCTGGTTGATGTCCTCGTGAAAATAAAGGCTGACATCACCGCCGTCCAAGAAATGCGATGGACGGGACAAGGACAGAGACGAGTAGGTCCTTGTGACATCTACTACAGTGGCCATATAAAGGAGCGCAAGTTTGGTGTTGTATTCGTGGTGGAGAGAGACTCCGTCGCCGAGTACTATCATTCACTCCGGAGAATGAACGTCTAGCCACAATCCGCATCAAAGCGAGGTTCTTCAACATATCGCTGATTTGCGCCCACGCCCCGACGGAAGAGAAAGACGATGTGACCCAAGATGCCTTTTATGAGTGCTTGGAGCGCACTTATGAGAGATGCCCCCGCCACGATGTCAAAATCGTGCTTGGCGACTTCAACGCCAGGGTGGGCAAAGAAGGTATCTTTGGCACTACGGTCGGTAAATTCAGCCTCCACGAGGAAACATCCCCAAATGGGTTGAGGCTGATCGACTTCGCCGGGGCCCGAAATATGGTTATCTGTAGTACTAGATTCCAGCATAAGAAGATACATCAAGCTACCTGGCTGTCTCCGGATCGAAAAACCACCAACCAGATCGATCATGTTGTGATAGACGGAAGACACGGCTCCAGTGTTTTAGATGTGCGTGCGCTCCGAGGTCCTAACATCGACTCGGACCACTATATTGTTGCAGCCAAAATTCGCACCCGCCTCTGTGCAGCAAAAACGCACGCCAACAAACACAAGGAAGGTTCGACGTCGAGAAGCTGCAATCACAACTGACAGCCGAACGTTTTTCTACTCGGCTTGCACTCCTGCTTTCTGAGAGCACTCGTCAACAACTCGGTATAAGGGAACTGTGGGTTGGCATCTCAAACTCCTTACGTACAGCTGCAACCGAAACCATTGGTTTTCGGAAAGTGCAAAAGAACAGCTGGTACGACGAGGAGTGCCGTGTCGCAGCGGAGAGAAAACAGGCTGCCTACCTCGCAACGTTACGATCGACCACAACACGTGCGGGATGGGATAGATACCGAGAGTTGAAGAGGGAAGCAAGACGCATTTGTAGACAAAAAAAGAAAGAGGCCGAAATGCGTGAGTACGAAGAGCTCGATAAGCTGGCCGACAGGGGTAATGCTCGAAAATTCTACGAAAAGATGCGGCGGCTTAAAGAAGGTTTCAGGACCGGAGCATACTCTTGTAGAACCCCAAAAGGTGATCTAGTCACCGATGCCCAAAGCATACTTAAATTATGGAGGGAACACTTCTCCAGCCTGCTGAATGACAGTGAACGTACAACGCCAGGAGAAGGCGAACCCGATTCCCCAATCGATGACGATGGAGCAGACGTTCCATTGCCCGACCATGAAGAGGTTCGAATAGCAATTGCCCGCCTGAAGAACAACAAAGCGGCAGGGGCCGACGGATTGCCAGCCGAGCTATTCAAACACGGCGGCGAAGAACTGGTAAGGAGCATGCATCAGCTTCTTTGTAAAATATGGTCGGACGAAAGCATGCCCAACGATTGGAATTTAAGTGTGCTGTGCCCAATCCATAAAAAAGGAGACCCCACAATCTGCGCCAACTACCGTGGGATTAGCCTCCTCAACATCGCATATAAGGTTCTGTCGAGCGTATTGTGTGAAAGATTAAAGCCCACCGTCAACAAACTGATTGGACCTTATCAGTGTGGCTTTAGACCTGGTAAATCAACCACCGACCAGATATTCACTATGCGCCAAATCTTGGAAAAGACCCGTGAAAGGAGAATCGACACACACCACCTCTTCGTCGATTTCAAAGCTGCTTTCGACAGCACGAAAAGGAGCTGCCTCTATGCCGCGATGTCTGAATTTGGTATCCCCGCAAAACTAATACGGCTGTGTAAACTGACGCTGAGCAACACTCAAAGCTCCGTCAGGATCGGGAAGGACCTCTCCGAGCCGTTCGATACCAAACGAGTTTTCAGACAAGGCGACTCCCTATCGTGCGACTTTTTCAACCTGCTTCTGGAGAAAATAGTTCGAGCTGCAGAACTCAACAGAGAAGGTACCATCTTCTATAAGAGTGTACAACTGCTGGCGTATGCCGATGATATTGATATCATCGGCCTCAACACCCGCGCCGTTAGTTCTGCTTTCTCCAGACTGGATAAGGAAGCAAAAGAAATGGGTCTGGCAGTGAACGAGGGCAAGACGAAATATCTCCTGTCATCAAACAAACAGTCGTCGCACTCGCGACTTGGCACTCACGTCACTGTTGACAGTCATAACTTTGAAGTTGTAGATAATTTCGTCTATCTTGGAACCAGCGTAAACACCACCAACAATGTCAGCCTGGAAATCCAACGCAGGATTACTCTTGCCAACAGGTGCTACTTTGGACTGAGTAGGCAATTGAAAAGTAAAGTCCTCTCTCGACGAACAAAAGCCAAACTCTATAAGTCGCTCATAATTCCCGTCCTGCTATACGGTGCAGAGGCTTGGACGATGACAACAACCGATGAGTCGACCTTAAGAGTTTTCGAGAGAAAAGTTCTGCGAAAGATTTATGGTCCTTTGCGCGTTGGCCACGGCGAATACCGCATTCGATGGAACGATGAGCTGTACGAGATATACGACGACATTGACATAGTTCAGCGAATTAAAAGACAGCGGCCACGCTGGCTAGGTCATGTTGTCCGGATGGATGAAAACACTCCAGCTCTGAAAGTATTCGACGCAGTACCCGCCGGGGGAAGCAGAGGAAGAGGAAGACCTCCACTCCGTTGGAAGGACCAAGTGAAGAAGGACCTGGCTTCGCTTGGAATATCCAATTGGCGCCAAGTAGCGAAGAGAAGAAACGACTGGCGCGCTGTTGTTGACTCGGCTATAATCGCGTAAGCGGTGCCTACGCCAGTAAAGAAGAAGAAGAAGAAGTGGTCACGTTTCGCTAACATTAGTTTTGATAATAGCATTAATCATTAGTATTTTATATATACGATCCAAATGTGTAACAAGAACTGTGACTGTTCCATTTCAACTTCCAGTTAGACATAATTAAAAAATATTAATAATAAAACATAATATACAAGTAAAGTTAAGATACAACTCTAGCCCCTGGCAGAATGTTCATAAGTATATGAACATGAAAGTCTTATTACATTAAGATTGAATTATATGTAGAACATTATATTTTTGACAAAAATACATTAATACATAAAAATACACATGTAAGCAATAAATTAAATAAAAAGTATATACACGACACCGACGACAGTCCACTAAATGTCAACAAAATTCTAATATGGACTTACTCATAAAAATGTGAAAATCATTGCACATAAAAGAAAACTCATAAATTAGAGTATACAAAATACTAATATTACTACATAAAACATGCATACTCCAAATATTAAAGCACACAAGCAACAGATGAGAAAGTATCAAGCGTGTACGTATGTATGTACATATGTGTATAAGTGCGTTAGATGCACTAATCTAAACTGCTGTAAAATATCAATGCGTTAGTATCTGAAGAATGCAATAAAAGTAAAATACATATGTACACATGTGTATGTACACTAAGCATACACACATATACATATGTACCTAGTTAAGAGATTAGAATTAAGAAATGTATTGACGAAACAAATTTAAATAAAGAATTTCAGAGTCAAACGTGAACTCTCACAGTACGGATTACAAAGAAGTGTTTTTCTGTACAAGAGTATTCGAGTAAAAATTAATATTTTTCATTGTTATTCAGATTATTACATTGTGAGTGTGCAACTCTTTATCTTTTATAATAAATTTTGTAAAAAAATCTGTCGAAGTATTTTTCTGAATATTAAAGAACAGCAAAGATCGTTTTGCCGCCCACGAGACGTTGCGCCCGGAGCGACGGCCCCCTTCGCCACCCCTAGCTACGCCACTGCCTCCATAATTTGATCTGATTAAGTCCGCAGTTAATCCGCTGTTGTCTGTCAAGGCTATTTTTTCCACAGAAACTAGTCTGTTCTCTTCACGAGATTGATAATTAAATTTTAGTTTTGATGTTTTTCATTATGAAAAATATAACTGAAAACCTAGAAGTGTGCAAAACCAGGTATACAAATTGAGAATTGGCAACATTGATCAAATGTGATCACAAGAGAACAACTACAACTACATTGTCACTACGGAAGGGCGGAAAGGAATTCACTAGTTGCACTGTTAGCCCAGATGTGGTCAGAGTTGAGTATTTCCACCAAATGGTAATGTTTTACTTTCCATGGCGGAATAAACAGCAAAATCTCATTGAAAACGATAATGACATGCCAACACATCGTGTTCTAAGAGAGGAAAATCAAAGAAAATGTCACTTTTTTGAGCAACGGTTACTTGAAAATGTCGTATAAAGTCTTTATAATGAAATAGATTCAGAAGAAAGTGCACAAAATGACTTAAACAATATTACTTATGTAAAATAAATTCAGGGTGCTGGCATTTCCAGAAATAAACCTAAAATAAATTTGTTGCATGATGACGATTTAACAAATAATAGCACTGAATTAAATTTCAATATTGACTAACAAAAGCCAAAGCTTCAATATAAACACATTTGGTGATCCAGCTAAAAACAAGTCGCCCCTTTTATGAATTCTTGGGTATGGTGCAGGTTAACCAACATTAGAATTCTACACCTGTATTCTCAGTATTCTCTTTACATGTTAGTCAGTTTAATAGTTGTTTGAGGCCACTTAGTAATGACATAATTCATTCATACATCTATAAACACTCATGATGGGTTGGTTAATGGGTCAACTGTACAACTTATGCAAATTGTTTTCCATTGATCTTTTCCATCAACTTTGTGAATTATATACTTCGAATCTTCTGTTAGTTTGATAGCGTGTTCAAAAAAGCCTCATCCTTTAGAAAGTTCCTGTACACCAATTGAATATACATATGTTGCTTTCAGTCGAGCTACACTGAAGATGGCTTCTTTGTTAACGGAATTTTTATTCCTCTTAACAAATTTTCTCATCCTGTATTTAGGGAACTTATGAAATTGAACGCAACTAGAGCTCTGACAGCAAGTTTCACATTTATGATTTCCCGAATTTTATTCCATAATGGTCGGAGTCTCCGCGCTCACATTATCATTCAGATATCTTACGTTTTCTCCCATTAAAGAACTGAGGACAAATAGCACGGAAACAAGCAACAGAAATATATATGAAATAACTTAGGAAACATTTCCTACTTTTATACAATTCAACTCTGCGAGAGGATAAAATGTTCGGATACACCCGCACTTAGCCCTTTCTTAGTTGTTTCTGCGTAAAGTCAGCCAGTCCGATTTCGGGCACTTTTGCATAAAAGATGGCTTCTGTGAAGACACTATTTGCCACATTTTCACACTGTAACATAAGCAAATCGGGATAATATTATATATTAATTATTATTAAATATTAATTATATTAATATAATCTTAATTGAGATTGGTAACGCAATCCTGATATAGTATATGAAATTTCAACTAAAAGCAGTGGGGCAAGGCTCACTGCCCAGCTGTATTTATTTAATTAGTTGTCGCACTTTTATTAGTTTTCTACATATCCGTTATACCGTTATATCGGGAGTAAGCGTGGTTATGATCCAATTTAATTTTTTTCACTTTATGAATATGAGTTTTTAAATTGATTTACGGATACGTTATAAGTTATAACTCTTTATAAATTTTAGCTAAACGACAACCCCTCTGCCAATGAATATATCGTCACCTGAAATGCAAAATAACGTAGCAACAATTTCGGAAATTTACAGTGGCATGAATGAAACACGAAATAGAATGGAATATGAATGAAAAGAAATTTTAATATTGGTTAAAACTGGTTTATATCTGAGCGTAGAACCTAAAAATGTTGGACATATGTATGTAATGTTATGTACATATGTATGTAATTTGAAATAGTGAATCGTAATAAATAAGACACTCAATTTCGAATTTTTCGATGATACGTTATTTTGCATTTCAGGTGACGAAATGTAGAAAATTTCATCAATAATCTCAATTTCTATCTACGCTATCATCATTTCATCATCCTGACCATATTAACATGCTTATATACATCTCTATTAGTTTAAGGTGTTACAAATAACCGTAATACTATGTTCAGACCGACACTTAATCACACGATTTCGGCTGTTGAATGGATTATCCCACTAATCTTAAAAATTTATCAAGATTTCGCCATACAAAAATGGCAGTTCCAAATCACTTCATTGAAATGATTTGAAACTGATCCACGCTAAATCTGTCTGTGCGACTCTAGCTTTGCGCAATCTACTTGTCAGCACTGGAAATCTGTTACATTATCACAGCTGATTTAGACACTACAAAGGGAAAAAAATATAAACAAACTATTTTTTTTTTAAAGCAATGAATCTAATTTCACCTGAAAATCGACTTAACAAATGAAAAACTGCATCCATTATTTCTATCCATTATATGGAAAATATTTGAAAAGAGACGGCTTTTATTTCAAAATACTATATGACAATCTTTTCTTTTGATAAATATTAAGCGATGTGACTTCATGAATGACAATAACAGCTGCTTTTCGATCTTTCTAACGGCAGTGAGAACACTTTTGTATTATGAAATGATTAAATGTAATCTAATCTTTTAAATTTTGGATCTGAACATGGTATTAGGTGAACAAGAGTATAACTCGGTGGCAACATGCGTGAGTATAAATAAGTAAGTACCTCCAAAACAAGCTAAAAATTTTGAATACTTGCATTACCAACATGTAATTTGATATCAACGCAGTTGATTAAATCTATAAAGATATTTTTAAAGCTCAATAATCTAACTATTTACAAAATGAGATTAATTAAGTCGTTCTGCAAAAGTGGGTTACATATTCCACATGAATTACTTAATTTAAGGTATTTACAAATTCATATATGTATATGTATGTATTTCTTATGTCTAAATTTACAATCAGAGTGTGTCTTTTCCATCCTTTTCATTCTTTCCCTGAATATCTTTACCATATTTATTGTCCTTGTCACAGGAAATACATTTTATTATAATTCGTTGCTGATCAGTTCCGCTTTTGGTTGAAATATAAACTGGAGAACTGTCATTTTTGGCTTTCTCCTGTATGCAGTCCACAACGACTTTATTTGGAGTTTTATCCATGGTGATTCTCTCCCGAAGTGAAGTTTGCGCCACCTGTATTTGTGTCTCCATTGTGCTACGTTTCCAAATATTTTTGCCCTCTACTAAAGTAAAAAGAAGAAGTAAAAGCACGCATATTTAGTATATGCAGTTCACATACATGATATAACATTACCAACAATAAAATTAAAATGTTGTATAGGTTTAAATCAATTTTTTATACTCTTCCAACCTGTTGCTACAGAGTATATTATTTTTGTTCACTTAACGATTGCACGTATCACCTAAAACTAAGCGAGATAGATATAGGGTTACATATATACAAATGAACAGGATAACGAGAAAAGTTGAAGTCGGGGTGAATTACTGTCTGTCCGTCCGTCCATGCAAGCTGTAACTTGAGTAAAAATTCAGATATTTTGGTAAAAGTTCCTTAGTACAAAAAAATTACAAGCTCGTTTATGGGCGTATTTGACCACTGCCAAGCCCACAAAACGCCATTAACCGAAAACTTATGAAGTGCCATAACTAAGCAGTAAATTAAGACATAGAACTACAATTTTGCATAGGGGATCGCAGTAGTAAAGGGCACCTGGGGCAAAAACTTTTGTAAAATTGTAAAAGGTGTAAATAAGTTTAGTATCCATGTCACCTAAACCACTAAATATACAACAACCAAATTTGCCCAGCTTAAAAATTATTAAAACTCCTACCGTCAGTGTGAAAGTGAATAAATGTATGTATAACAGTACTGTTGGAAACTACTAAAATTAACGTCTGAGATGATATAATAAGGCTTTACGGGAAAAGAGATAAAAAATGGACGATGGGCGCGGTACCGCTCACATCGGCATCCGTCGGACCGAATTCGACTAAATTTAGTTTGTGACATTCTTCTCATACGCAGGTTGCTATTTATATTTCTGGCCTAGGCAACACTAAATGTTGCCAGGTGCAATCTGACACTTCCATTAGAAAGTTTGACATTTTTTAGCATAACATCACTCAGAACGTTTTGTCATTTAATCGTGAATTGTTTTATTTACAGGGAATTAAAAAATTCATCTCGGCCAAAAAATGGAATTAACCCGTGAACATTTTCGTGCGATCATTTTTCACAACTTTCGATGTGGATTATCACGACAAGAGTGCATCGATAAACTAAAATCTTTGTATGGCTACGAAGCACCATTTTATAGCACTGTGAAAAACTGGTACAACGAATTCAATTGTGGCCGACGCTCGCTCAAAGACGAATTCCGTGAAGGTCGTCCAAAAACAGCCGTTGTACCAGAAAACATTGATGCCGTACGTGAAGTGATAATGCAAGACCGTCATGTAACATACCTTCAGATAGAAGCATGCCTATGCATTTCTCCCACCAGCATACATTTGATATTGCATGAACACCTGGCCTTAAAAAAGGTTTGTTCCCGTTGGATCCCGCACAATTTGACAATCGCTCAAAAAAAGGCTCGTGTGGATTGGTGTAAAGAAATGCTGAAAAAATACGATCGCGGTGCTTCAAAAGACGTTTATAAGATCGTCACACGTGACGAATCATGGATCTATGCGTATGAGCCCGAAACAAAACAGCAATCGACCGTGTGGGTCTTCCGAGACGAGCTAAATCCAAAGAAAAAAAATACATTTTCGTTGATAAATATGCCTATTTTCACTATTATGCCAGAAATATAAATAGCAGCCCTCGTATTCCTACGTCATAGTGTAAAAATGGGCGAAATCGGATTGCAACCACGCCCACTTCCCATATAACACAGTTTTAAAATCGATTTGATTCTTGCAGCCTTAAGTCCACTGCATATGAAAACTATCTCTTTAAGCGAATTCAATGAAAAAGTTTTGCGTGCAAGCTCTTTTTACAATGTAAAAGATATTGAAAATGAGCTTGAACTTTATTACAAATATTGGAAAGATAAGGAAGGGGATGAGTTAGATTTAATATGTGCTTACAATAGCTCAGATTTTTATCCCAGGATAAGGGAGGGACTTGAAATTCTGTTCGCAATTCCCTGCACAACTGCCACTGTTAAACGGTCGTTCAGCACTCTCAGAAGAGTAAAGACATGGCTGAGAACAACAATGGGAGAGAATCGGTTAAATGGTAATAAAAGCAAACATTTTTAATAAATAATTAAGTACGTAAATATTATTTTTTCAGGATTGTGCATGCTTAGCACCCACCGGGCTTTAGTAAAAGAGAATCAAGCGGAAATGGAAACGAAAACGAAGAGAAGTTTTCAGCGAATCCAAGAAAACTTTTATTAACATGAAAGGTATAAAAATAATATAAAAAAAGTTACTGGAATTAAAAACTTTTTTTTCAGCCCCACCCTACATGCGGACCTGGCTACGCCCTTGATCTTAGTCAAACTATATAAAAGTCGTGTTAGTTACACTATTTATAATTCAAGAACGGCTAAACCGCTTTGGCTGAAAATTGACATATTGTGCATAAAGATTACTAAGTTAGGTATAATGGGGGATGTATTGCCCTCAATTTACCTATTTTAGGCATTATTATCGGCAAATGATTTTCTCTGAAATTGAAATGACATTCATACATGTGTATCTCGATTTCTACTCAAGGTACAGCTTGCACGGACAACCCGAAATTCAACTCGTCTCGTCATCCCGAACATTTGTGTACGTACATATATACATATATGTACACATGTAATTCCATATCTAAGCCGATTAGTTTAAGATGTTATGAACAAAACCTTAATGGTCTGTAAAAGCATGTTGCTAGAGTATAAAAGGTTATTATGTACCTTTAATAGATTTTTGAAAACTGTTTTTATTTGCAATTAAATTCGGGGAATCCGTCTTGTGATTGACTGCACCATAGCAACAACAACATATGATCCTTTGAAAGTACAATCGAAATCTAAAAAACAGAAACAACACCGTTAATAATAAATTTAAGTATAGCTATAAATTTTGTTACCTTTTGTTCATCCAATAGTATATTATTGGATTTACCATGGCATTTGACATAGCTAACCAGTAGAACCCCAAGTACATATGTTGTACGTATTTGGCGGATGTGATATCGTTGTTGTGATAAGCATAGATGAAAAACATATGATATGGCAACCAGCATATTGCAAATATTAGAACGATGGCAATAAACATCCGTACCACTTTTCTTTTCGACTTCATCGACTCCATTTGACGATCAATGTTTTCTCCAATAGAACGGCTTCCCCTAAAATAATACGGATGGTTACAATGGATTGAAACACACATACTTATGCAATTATCGCAAGGAATGTTTGAATACCAGAGAACACGACCCATTAAGGTGTAGCATATTAGCATGACAACCATTGGAATACCATAGGTGAGTATGAGGATTATGATGTTGTAACTGCATTTTAAAAATATTTGGTTTCTTAAAAAGATATATACAAATTAGTCAAATTTAATACACACGCATAATCTGATATCGATGTTGGATAGCGTCCATCTGGCCACAGCATAAAGCACACAGTTCTCGATTTGCCGTTGTAGTATCTGGAAATAATCAAAGTGATACGTATACAAATATAATTGTTTTAAAAATGTATACTCTTTTATAATAAAATAAACTAATTTTTGAAATATTTAATTGGGTTGGGTTTAGTATCGCGCCGGTTAATTTTGGCTCACTGTACCTAAACGAGAGAACCAAATTGAAAATTTTAAACAGGCATGTATGCTTAAATTATCGAACTTTATTTTAAAACATATTTTATAAAAATCGGTTCACAAATTTTTGCACAAATTCACTTTAAAAATTGCCATTTTTTGCAAATTTCTAAATATATGCTAGTGTATTTTCATCTATTGTGCATTGTACCAAACCAATTATGGATACATTTTCACGCACATATATTAATTATGAACTATAAAAACCACTAGTAATGTTTTTAATTACTTTTGATTGTTAATTTCTTTGTAAATCTTTAAACAAAATACACCTTTTTCTACATTGAGTTCAATAATGCGAAAAATCAAAATGACTGCCTAATTTGAACTGTCAAATCACCGAGAAAGCACGAACAAAAGGGAATAAATTAAACCCACTTAGCAATAAATGTATGAAGTGAACGCGGAAAGGTGTTCAATGCTAAAATACTGTGGATGGCGTAGCCGGTGTTGGACCGGCCAGGGTTATTTTTTTAAAGCGCGGCCGAAGGCCGCCCACGCAAAAAGGAGTTCTATGCGAAAAAAAATCTGATACACCCCGGTGTTGGACCGACCAGAGTTATTTTTTTTTGAAGCGCGGCCGAAGGCCGCCCACGCAAAAAGGAGTTCTATATGAAAAAAATCTGATACACCCCGGTGTTGATTTCTTGTCCATACAAAAATGTTGGCTGGGTTGCATTGGTTTCAGTTTGTATGGAAAAATGAGCAAAAACACTGATTTTTGGTCATTTTCAAAGGGCTCCCTACAGGTCTATAGGGGCTCTAGGGGGTCGAAGGTGGGTTTATTAAAAAGTTCAATCCTTCCTCTTTCCAATAAGGGGGCGTGAGGGGGGGTAGCCCCGCCCCCTTTTTCACCATAAACGATACTAAACCGGCGCGATACTAAACATTCCCCATTTAATTCTCTTTGAAATGGACATTGCTTCTGAGAGTTCGAAAAATGCTAACAGATTACAAGATTGTTTTGGTTGTAATTTTCGATCAACATAAAATGTTTAATATTATTAATATTAGTATATTAATCGTCTATTCAGCTTTCATAATTTCATATATAATGAGAGTGGTTCAATAAATTTCAGAAAAACTTCAACCTACCTTTTCGTCATTGTGCTTGAGTACAGTAAGCAGGGCGCTGCTAGCAGACAACTTATACCCCATATTAGTAACAGAATGATCCGTACTTTTCGTCTTGATGTTCGTCTCTTCAAAGGGTGAACAATTGCGAAATATCTGCACGAAAATTTAATAAATTTATTAAAATAACAGACAAAATTTTATTAATTGTGAAGAAAGTATTATTATAATATTTCATATTGTACCTACCAAAAACGCAACTGTAGGAAACTGTGCACATGAAAACAACCCCATACCATGCAGTATAAACAATATGCAAAATGCATACAAACATATACATATACTATACGTACATATGTACATAGTATAATATTGCATATCTCGTCATCTGGTTTTACAAGCCAAACAATTAAATTGATTTAATGGATACTTTCGACAGCAGTCTTTATACCCAATTTTTTTCCGTTTGAGATTTAATAAGGCAAAGCCCCTACAGTCTCTTCCATGGGGTTTAATAATTTTGTTCAGCTAATGGTTTTTCTCGACAGCTAAGATTTGAACTTTTTCCGGGTGTCGAACTGTTTGTCAATAAGTTTCTCCGTGCAAAATACATCTTGAGTAACAATTAACATATGTACATACATATGTATGTATGTATGTAGGTACATATTTATATTGTAAAACTTATCATGCGGCTCCATAGGGCTTAGATCAAAAATAATAGTTCGTTGTCTTTTATTGTTCAAGGAAAATGTTATTCATGGGCTAATGTGTAAATATACATATGTACATATGTATGAAGTCTTCCGTTATGTTATTTAGGCATATTTGCAGTTTTAACAGTTGGGTTCCTTACCTATCTAGTGATATAGCCACAAGGGTAAATACCGACGTCGAGACCGTCACATTCGCCATGAAATTATTTATTGTGCAGTAAATAGAACCGAAAGGCCAATCCGAATTCAGCATAAAGATGAAATTGAAAACGCAGTTGAGCGAGGACATCAGCAAATCGGCGATGCTCAAATTGAGCAAAAAGTAGTTTGTAACAGTGCGCATACTGCGATGACCTTTGGTATGGATCCGTCGGTAGTATTGCGTAGTAAACAAATACAAAAATAAAACATTAAATTAACGCAAGCAATAATTCATAGTTTTAACCTAATTACTGATTTATTTTTATTCTGAGCATAATTAATATACAAATTTTAGTAAATGGCACTATTGGTGTATCTGTGATAATAATTTACTCTTGAGTCAAAAATGGGTTGAACCGGATCAATACTTTCCTTAGCACCTATATTCCTAATATAAATATTTTCGACCTTCCGTGATTTTGAAACGTCCAGCTGACTTTTCACCATTTTTAAACGTATATGTTTATATTTATAAAATTGCTTGAAAATATGTTTTTAAGTATACTTGAACAATGTCAAAAATTTATGAAATCAGCACTTACATTTCTATGTACAACGATTGTAGTTTAATTTCCGCTGACGGGAAGTAAAATATAGTAATAAAACTAAGAGATTATAGGATCTTCAAAAGATAATGTGATACCAATTTTGATTACAATCCATTCCCCATTTCATCGAACAATGAAGTTGATCTTTTTCTTTACACTTTTAATATACCAATATCTGCAGGTAGCCCACTTTGATCCTGTGACTTGCAACAGTATGAAATGTTCAGTTACACCCGAACTTAACCCTTCCTTACTTGAATATTTATGGATTGAAATATACTATGTAGGTCAACTACCCTTTTAGATGGTATTTTCCCAATATTGCCTAGTTTTCCCCAGAAGGGCGAGAAAGGGACGAACTGGACAAGTGCTTGGAGATCAGCATCTATACGGACAGCTTCAAGCTAGATAACCGAGTGGGGCAAAGTGTGTTATCTGCAAAGCTACAATTCTGTCTACCAGATCTCTGATGTGTCTTTCGAGTAGAGATCACAGAAATTAAAGAAGAACTTCTTGTTCTGACAAGAAATGTGTTCACAACGGGGAATATACTTAGATATACAAACAGTCAGGCGGTTTATAGAGCACTAAAGTCTTTTAGGGTCTTGTCAAAGTTAGTGAAAGTCTCGGTGGCTCGACAGGCAAACGTGGTACGAACGGAATATGGGTCGGACATGCTGACTATTAAAATTTAAAAGGAATGATTTAAGAACTCTGCAAGGAGAGAATTAAATATTTTCTATGGGATTGTGAAGCTCTATGTAGGAAAATTATAGCAAATATCGGCCGAGAATTACGTGACGAGGTCCCGCAAGTTGTGCAGATAAAACTTTTCGTAGTGATGAACTTTAATTGGGGGTCGTTCAGAGAAGAGGCAATGGAATAAGGGCCAATGGCCCTCATAAAGGCTACTCCACCTACCTACCTATGATGTACTAAAATCGGTTTGGTAGTTTAGGAGTTTACCCCGGAGAAAACGTTACACGGAATTTTTATATACATATATAGATACTTAAATTTTTAGTAATAATTCATATCGTTTATAATGCAAAACAACATATGATCATAAAATTCGTAATTGAGTAGTTTATTGAATCGCTCCATCATATACATACATATAATGCATTTTAGGACATTTCCTATCAGATATTGTCAAATCATAACCAGAATAAAATTATGTTTCAATATGAGTAATTTATATTTTCTATATTATATATATATATACATATATATATTTTCCTTCTCCTTCAAACTTAATAAAAGTGGTGCTATATTAGCTTGCATTTTGGTTGAGGATATACATATGTATGTATGTAACGATCATAATTTAAATATAATATTTTTAAATCGAAATTGTGGTATCTATTATGTTAGTCTTACCAGCAACAATCCACAAGACAATGCAGTTTCCGGCAATTGCCACAAATAGCATCATACCAAAGATAATCGCCCAAATAGTTTTTTGTTCCCATGGCAATTCGTACGGTCTCGTCGGTGACGGAAATAAGCATTCCGTTAAAAAGTCCCTGTGAAGACAAGTTTTTATTCATACAAAATATATTCAAATCTGTTTCCAACTATAATATTATAGCAAATGATGAATATTTCATTAATTTATATTTTTATACTCGCGCAACATGTTGTCACATACTTTTTTGTTTGGTTTATCTAACCGTTATTTTACTTCTTCAAATTAACCAAGATAGATGTGGTTACATACACATAGTGGACCAATAAAGTTTACATACACCTAGTTCTATGAAATAACGGCACGTTTATTTGTTATAAAATGAATAAATTTTGTGGTTTTTTCTATCCATTTCAAAAGATGTATATTTAACATTAAATTTAGCATATCAAAAATTTTTTATTTATTACACAAATAAAAAAATCAATGCCAAAGCTTAAAATGGGCATAATTTATATCAACAAAGTTTACGTACACTAATGATTATTTATATAAATCAAAAGTAATTACAATACTTTTAGCGGTTTTTGGCC